>CM075879.1:17042222-17642222 GCA_038021265.1 Cyprinella venusta
TTATCAGAATCCAGAGTTTTGAGAAGATTGGAGAAACTTAATTTTTCACCCCCCGAAAAAAAAACATAAGGGGTAACACTGTCATTTTTTTTTCTGGTCAAAACTTTAAGTTTCAATATCTCAGCTCTGGAAGGGTCTAGAGCCTCAATTTTTGCACCCAGGTCCATGTCTCGTGGCCCTCTATCAGAATCCAGAGTTTTGAGAAGATTGGAGAAACTTAATTTTTCACCCCCCGAAAAAAAACATAAGGGGTAACACTGTCATTTTTTTTTTCTGGTCAAAACTTTAAGTTTCAATATCTCAGCTCTGGAAGGGTCTAGAGCCTCAATTTTTGCACCCAGGTCCATGTCTCGTGGCCCTCTATCAGAATCCAGAGTTTTGAGAAGATTGGAGAAACTTAATTTTTCACCCCCCGAAAAAAAACATAAGGGGTAACACTGTCATTTTTTTTTCTGGTCAAAACTTTAAGTTTCAATATCTCAGCTCTGGAAGGGTCTAGAGCCTCAATTTTTGCACCCAGGTCCATGTCTCGTGGCCCTCTATCAGAATCCAGAGTTTTGAGAAGATTGGAGAAACTTAATTTTTCACCCCCCGAAAAAAAACATAAGGGGTAACACTGTCATTTTTTTTTCTGGTCAAAACTTTAAGTTTCAATATCTCAGCTCTGGAAGGGTCTAGAGCCTCAATTTTTGCACCCAGGTCCATGTCTCGTGGCCCTCTATCAGAATCCAGAGTTTTGAGAAGATTGGAGAAACTTAATTTTTCACCCCCCGAAAAAAAACATAAGGGGTAACACTGTCATTTTTTTTTCTGGTCAAAACTTTAAGTTTCAATATCTCAGCTCTGGAAGGGTCTAGAGCCTCAATTTTTGCACCCAGGTCCATGTCTCGTGGCCCTCTATCAGAATCCAGAGTTTTGAGAAGATTGGAGAAACTTAATTTTTCACCCCCCGAAAAAAAACATAAGGGGTAACACTGTCATTTTTTTTTTCTGGTCAAAACTTTAAGTTTCAATATCTCAGCTCTGGAAGGGTCTAGAGCCTCAATTTTTGCACCCAGGTCCATGTCTCGTGGCCCTCTATCAGAATCCAGAGTTTTGAGAAGATTGGAGAAACTTAATTTTTCACCCCCCGAAAAAAAACATAAGGGGTAACACTGTCATTTTTTTTTTCTGGTCAAAACTTTAAGTTTCAATATCTCAGCTCTGGAAGGGTCTAGAGCCTCAATTTTTGCACCCAGGTCCATGTCTCGTGGCCCTCTATCAGAATCCAGAGTTTTGAGAAGATTGGAGAAACTTAATTTTTCACCCCCCGAAAAAAAAACATAAGGGGTAACACTGTCATTTTTTTTTCTGGTCAAAACTTTAAGTTTCAATATCTCAGCTCTGGAAGGGTCTAGAGCCTCAATTTTTGCACCCAGGTCCATGTCTCGTGGCCCTCTATCAGAATCCAGAGTTTTGAGAAGATTGGAAAACTTAATTTTTCACCCCCCGAAAAAAAACATAAGGGGTAACACTGTCATTTTTTTTTTTCTGGTCAAAACTTTAAGTTTCAATATCTCAGCTCTGGAAGGGTCTAGAGCCTCAATTTTTGCACCCAGGTCCATGTCTCGTGGCCCTCTATCAGAATCCAGAGTTTTGAGAAGATCGGAGAAACTTAATTTTTCACCCCCCGAAAAAAAAACATAAGGGGTAACACTGTCATTTTTTTTTCTGGTCAAAACTTTAAGTTTCAATATCTCAGCTCTGGAAGGGTCTAGAGCCTCAATTTTTGCACCCAGGTCCATGTCTCGTGGCCCTCTATCAGAATCCAGAGTTTTGAGAAGATTGGAGAAACTTAATCTTTCACCCCCCGAAAAAAAACATAAGGGGTAACACTGTCATTTTTTTTTCTGGTCAAAACTTTAAGTTTCAATATCTCAGCTCTGGAAGGGTCTAGAGCCTCAATTTTTGCACCCAGGTCCATGTCTCGTGGCCCTCTATCAGAATCCAGAGTTTTGAGAAGATTGGAAAAACTTAATTTTTCACCCCCCGAAAAAAAACATAAGGGGTAACACTGTCATTTTTTTTTTCTGGTCAAAACTTTAAGTTTCAATATCTCAGCTCTGGAAGGGTCTAGAGCCTCAATTTTTGCACCCAGGTCCATGTCTCGTGGCCCTCTATCAGAATCCAGAGTTTTGAGAAGATCGGAGAAACTTAATTTTTCACCCCCCGAAAAAAAAACATAAGGGGTAACACTGTCATTTTTTTTTTCTGGTCAAAACTTTAAGTTTCAATATCTCAGCTCTGGAAGGGTCTAGAGCCTCAATTTTTGCACCCAGGTCCATGTCTCGTGGCCCTCTATCAGAATCCAGAGTTTTGAGAAGATTGGAGAAACTTAATTTTTCACCCCCCGAAAAAAAACATAAGGGGTAACACTGTCATTTTTTTTTTCTGGTCAAAACTTTAAGTTTCAATATCTCAGCTCTGGAAGGGTCTAGAGCCTCAATTTTTGCACCCAGGTCCATGTCTCGTGGCCCTCTATCAGAATCCAGAGTTTTGAGAAGATTGGAGAAACTTAATTTTTCACCCCCCGAAAAAAAACATAAGGGGTAACACTGTCATTTTTTTTCTGGTCAAAACTTTAAGTTTCAATATCTCAGCTCTGGAAGGGTCTAGAGCCTCAATTTTTGCACCCAGGTCCATGTCTCGTGGCCCTCTATCAGAATCCAGAGTTTTGAGAAGATTGGAGAAACTTAATTTTTCACCCCCCGAAAAAAAACATAAGGGGTAACACTGTCATTTTTTTTTTTTCTGGTCAAAACTTTAAGTTTCAATATCTCAGCTCTGGAAGGGTCTAGAGCCTCAATTTTTGCACCCAGGTCCATGTCTCGTGGCCCTCTATCAGAATCCAGAGTTTTGAGAAGATTGGAGAAACTTAATTTTTCACCCCCCGAAAAAAAACATAAGGGGTAACACTGTCATTTTTTTTTCTGGTCAAAACTTTAAGTTTCAATATCTCAGCTCTGGAAGGGTCTAGAGCCTCAATTTTTGCACCCAGGTCCATGTCTCGTGGCCCTCTATCAGAATCCAGAGTTTTGAGAAGATTGGAGAAACTTAATTTTTCACCCCCCGAAAAAAAAACTTAAGGGGTAACACTGTCATTTTTTTTTTCTGGTCAAAACTTTAAGTTTCAATATCTCAGCTCTGGAAGGGTCTAGAGCCTCAATTTTTGCACCCAGGTCCATGTCTCGTGGCCCTCTATCAGAATCCAGAGTTTTGAGAAGATTGGAGAAACTTAATTTTTCACCCCCCGAAAAAAAACATAAGGGGTAACACTGTCATTTTTTTTCTGGTCAAAACTTTAAGTTTCAATATCTCAGCTCTGGAAGGGTCTAAAACCTCAATTTTTGCACCCAGGTCCATGTCTCGTGGCCCTCTATCAGAATCCAGAGTTTTGAGAAGATTGGAGAAACTTAATTTTTCACCCCCCGAAAAAAAACATAAGGGGTAACACTGTCATTTTTTTTTTCTGGTCAAAACTTTAAGTTTCAATATCTCAGCTCTGGAAGGGTCTAGAGCCTCAATTTTTGCACCCAGGTCCATGTCTCGTGGCCCTCTATCAGAATCCAGAGTTTTGAGAAGATTGGAGAAACTTAATTTTTCACCCCCCGAAAAAAAACATAAGGGGTAACACTGTCATTTTTTTTCTGGTCAAAACTTTAAGTTTCAATATCTCAGCTCTGGAAGGGTCTAGAGCCTCAATTTTTGCACCCAGGTCCATGTCTCGTGGCCCTCTATCAGAATCCAGAGTTTTGAGAAGATTGGAAAAACTTAATTTTTCACCCCCCGAAAAAAAACATAAGGGGTAACACTGTCATTTTTTTTTTCTGGTCAAAACTTTAAGTTTCAATATCTCAGCTCTGGAAGGGTCTAGAGCCTCAATTTTTGCACCCAGGTCCATGTCTCGTGGCCCTCTATCAGAATCCAGAGTTTTGAGAAGATGGAGAAACTTAATTTTTCACCCCCCGAAAAAAAACATAAGGGGTAACACTGTCATTTTTTTTTTCTGGTCAAAACTTTAAGTTTCAATATCTCAGCTCTGGAAGGGTCTAGAGCCTCAATTTTTGCACCCAGGTCCATGTCTCGTGGCCCTCTATCAGAATCCAGAGTTTGAGAAGATTGGAGAAACTTAATTTTTCACCCCCCGAAAAAAAACATAAGGGGTAACACTGTCATTTTTTTTTCTGGTCAAAACTTTAAGTTTCAATATCTCAGCTCTGGAAGGGTCTAGAGCCTCAATTTTTGCACCCAGGTCCATGTCTCGTGGCCCTCTATCAGAATCCAGAGTTTTGAGAAGATTGGAAAAACTTAATTTTTCACCCCCCGAAAAAAAACATAAGGGGTAACACTGTCATTTTTTTTTTCTGGTCAAAACTTTAAGTTTCAATATCTCAGCTCTGGAAGGGTCTAGAGCCTCAATTTTTGCACCCAGGTCCATGTCTCGTGGCCCTCTATCAGAATCCAGAGTTTTGAGAAGATTGGAAAAACTTAATTTTTCACCCCCCGAAAAAAAACATAAGGGGTAACACTGTCATTTTTTTTTTCTGGTCAAAACTTTAAGTTTCAATATCTCAGCTCTGGAAGGGTCTAGAGCCTCAATTTTTGCACCCAGGTCCATGTCTCGTGGCCCTCTATCAGAATCCAGAGTTTTGAGAAGATTGGAAAAACTTAATTTTTCACCCCCCGAAAAAAAACATAAGGGGTAACACTGTCATTTTTTTTTTTCTGGTCAAAACTTTAAGTTTCAATATCTCAGCTCTGGAAGGTGTCTAGAGCCTCAATTTTTGCACCCAGGTCCATGTCTCGTGGCCCTCTATCAGAATCCAGAGTTTTGAGAAGATTGGAGAAACTTAATTTTTCACCCCCCGAAAAAAAACATAAGGGGTAACACTGTCATTTTTTTTTTCTGGTCAAAACTTTAAGTTTCAATATCTCAGCTCTGGAAGGGTCTAGAGCCTCAATTTTTGCACCCAGGTCCATGTCTCGTGGCCCTCTATCAGAATCCAGAGTTTTGAGAAGATTGGAGAAACTTAATTTTTCACCCCCCGAAAAAAAACATAAGGGGTAACACTGTCATTTTTTTTTTTCTGGTCAAAACTTTAAGTTTCAATATCTCAGCTCTGGAAGGGTCTAGAGCCTCAATTTTTGCACCCAGGTCCATGTCTCGTGGCCCTCTATCAGAATCCAGAGTTTTGAGAAGATTGGAGAAACTTAATTTTTCACCCCCCGAAAAAAAACATAAGGGTTAACACTGTCATTTTTTTTTCTGGTCAAAACTTTAAGTTTCAATATCTCAGCTCTGGAAGGGTCTAGAGCCTCAATTTTTGCACCCAGGTCCATGTCTCGTGGCCCTCTATCAGAATCCAGAGTTTTGAGAAGATTGGAGAAACTTAATTTTTCACCCCCCGAAAAAAAAACATAAGGGGTAACACTGTCATTTTTTTTCTGGTCAAAACTTTAAGTTTCAATATCTCAGCTCTGGAAGGGTCTAGAGCCTCAATTTTTGCACCCAGGTCCATGTCTCGTGGCCCTCTATCAGAATCCAGAGTTTTGAGAAGATTGGAGAAACTTAATTTTTCACCCCCCGAAAAAAAAACATAAGGGGTAACACTGTCATTTTTTTTTCTGGTCAAAACTTTAAGTTTCAATATCTCAGCTCTGGAAGGGTCTAGAGCCTCAATTTTTGCACCCAGGTCCATGTCTCGTGGCCCTCTATCAGAATCCAGAGTTTTGAGAAGATTGGAGAAACTTAATTTTTCACCCCCCGAAAAAAAACATAAGGGGTAACACTGTCATTTTTTTTTCTGGTCAAAACTTTAAGTTTCAATATCTCAGCTCTGAAAGGGTCTAGAGCCTCAATTTTTGCACCCAGGTCCATGTCTCGTGGCCCTCTATCAGAATCCAGAGTTTTGAGAAGATTGGAGAAACTTAATTTTTCACCCCCCGAAAAAAAACATAAGGGGTAACACTGTCATTTTTTTTTCTGGTCAAAACTTTAAGTTTCAATATCTCAGCTCTGGAAGGGTCTAGAGCCTCAATTTTTGCACCCAGGTCCATGTCTCGTGGCCCTCTATCAGAATCCAGAGTTTTGAGAAGATTGGAGAAACTTAATTTTTCACCCCCCGAAAAAAAACATAAGGGGTAACACTGTCATTTTTTTTTCTGGTCAAAACTTTAAGTTTCAATATCTCAGCTCTGGAAGGGTCTAGAGCCTCAATTTTTGCACCCAGGTCCATGTCTCGTGGCCCTCTATCAGAATCCAGAGTTTTGAGAAGATTGGAAAAACTTAATTTTTCACCCCCCGAAAAAAAACATAAGGGGTAACACTGTCATTTTTTTTTTTCTGGTCAAAACTTTAAGTTTCAATATCTCAGCTCTGGAAGGGTCTAGAGCCTCAATTTTTGCACCCAGGTCCATGTCTCGTGGCCCTCTATCAGAATCCAGAGTTTTGAGAAGATCGGAGAAACTTAATTTTTCACCCCCCGAAAAAAAAACATAAGGGGTAACACTGTCATTTTTTTTTTCTGGTCAAAACTTTAAGTTTCAATATCTCAGCTCTGGAAGGGTCTAGAGCCTCAATTTTTGCACCCAGGTCCATGTCTCGTGGCCCTCTATCAGAATCCAGAGTTTTGAGAAGATTGGAGAAACTTAATTTTTCACCCCCCGAAAAAAAACATAAGGGGTAACACTGTCATTTTTTTTCTGGTCAAAACTTTAAGTTTCAATATCTCAGCTCTGGAAGGGTCTAGAGCCTCAATTTTTGCACCCAGGTCCATGTCTCGTGGCCCTCTATCAGAATCCAGAGTTTTGAGAAGATTGGAAAAACTTAATTTTTCACCCCCCGAAAAAAAACATAAGGGGTAACACTGTCATTTTTTTTTTCTGGTCAAAACTTTAAGTTTCAATATCTCAGCTCTGGAAGGGTCTAGAGCCTCAATTTTTGCACCCAGGTCCATGTCTCGTGGCCCTCTATCAGAATCCAGAGTTTTGAGAAGATTGGAAAAACTTAATTTTTCACCCCCCGAAAAAAAACATAAGGGGTAACACTGTCATTTTTTTTTTCTGGTCAAAACTTTAAGTTTCAATATCTCAGCTCTGGAAGGGTCTAGAGCCTCAATTTTTGCACCCAGGTCCATGTCTCGTGGCCCTCTATCAGAATCCAGAGTTTTGAGAAGATTGGAAAAACTTAATTTTTCACCCCCCGAAAAAAAAACATAAGGGGTAACACTGTCATTTTTTTTTTCTGGTCAAAACTTTAAGTTTCAATATCTCAGCTCTGGAAGGTGTCTAGAGCCTCAATTTTTGCACCCAGGTCCATGTCTCGTGGCCCTCTATCAGAATCCAGAGTTTTGAGAAGATTGGAGAAACTTAATTTTTCACCCCCCGAAAAAAAACATAAGGGGTAACACTGTCATTTTTTTTTTCTGGTCAAAACTTTAAGTTTCAATATCTCAGCTCTGGAAGGGTCTAGAGCCTCAATTTTTGCACCCAGGTCCATGTCTCGTGGCCCTCTATCAGAATCCAGAGTTTTGAGAAGATTGGAGAAACTTAATTTTTCACCCCCCGAAAAAAAACATAAGGGGTAACACTGTCATTTTTTTTTTTTCTGGTCAAAACTTTAAGTTTCAATATCTCAGCTCTGGAAGGGTCTAGAGCCTCAATTTTTGCACCCAGGTCCATGTCTCGTGGCCCTCTATCAGAATCCAGAGTTTTGAGAAGATTGGAGAAACTTAATTTTTCACCCCCCGAAAAAAAACATAAGGGGTAACACTGTCATTTTTTTTTTCTGGTCAAAACTTTAAGTTTCAATATCTCAGCTCTGGAAGGGTCTAGAGCCTCAATTTTTGCACCCAGGTCCATGTCTCGTGGCCCTCTATCAGAATCCAGAGTTTTGAGAAGATTGGAGAAACTTAATTTTTCACCCCCCGAAAAAAAACATAAGGGGTAACACTGTCATTTTTTTTTTCTGGTCAAAACTTTAAGTTTCAATATCTCAGCTCTGGAAGGGTCTAGAGCCTCAATTTTTGCACCCAGGTCCATGTCTCGTGGCCCTCTATCAGAATCCAGAGTTTTGAGAAGATTGGAAAAACTTAATTTTTCACCCCCCGAAAAAAAACATAAGGGGTAACACTGTCATTTTTTTTTCTGGTCAAACTTTATGTTTCAACATCTCAGCTCTGGAAGGGTCTAGAGCCTCAATTTTTGCACCCAGGTCCATGTCTCGTGGCCCTCTATCAGAATCCAGAGTTTTGAGAAGATCGGAGAAACTTAATTTTTCACCCCCCGAAAAAAAAACATAAGGGGTAACACTGTCATTTTTTTTTCTGGTCAAAACTTTAAGTTTCAATATCTCAGCTCTGGAAGGGTCTAGAGCCTCAATTTTTGCACCCAGGTCCATGTCTCGTGGCCCTCTATCAGAATCCAGAGTTTTGAGAAGATTGGAAAAACTTAATTTTTCACCCCCCGAAAAAAAACATAAGGGGTAACACTGTCATTTTTTTTTTCTGGTCAAAACTTTAAGTTTCAATATCTCAGCTCTGGAAGGGTCTAGAGCCTCAATTTTTGCACCCAGGTCCATGTCTCGTGGCCCTCTATCAGAATCCAGAGTTTTGAGAAGATTGGAGAAACTTAATTTTTCACCCCCCGAAAAAAAACATAAGGGGTAACACTGTCATTTTTTTTTTCTGGTCAAAACTTTAAGTTTCAATATCTCAGCTCTGGAAGGGTCTAGAGCCTCAATTTTTGCACCCAGATCCATGTCTCGTGGCCCTCTATCAGAATCCAGAGTTTTGAGAAGATTGGAGAAACTTAATTTTTCACCCCCCGAAAAAAAACATAAGGGGTAACACTGTCATTTTTTTTTCTGGTCAAAACTTTAAGTTTCAATATCTCAGCTCTGGAAGGGTCTAGAGCCTCAATTTTTGCACCCAGGTCCATGTCTCGTGGCCCTCTATCAGAATCCAGAGTTTTGTGAAGATTGGAGAAACTTAATTTTTCACCCCCCGAAAAAAAACATAAGGGGTAACACTGTCATTTTTTTTTTCTGGTCAAAACTTTAAGTTTCAATATCTCAGCTCTGGAAGGGTCTAGAGCCTCAATTTTTGCACCCAGGTCCATGTCTCGTGGCCCTCTATCAGAATCCAGAGTTTTGAGAAGATTGGAGAAACTTAATTTTTCACCCCCCGAAAAAAAAACATAAGGGGTAACACTGTCATTTTTTTTTTCTGGTCAAAACTTTAAGTTTCAATATCTCAGCTCTGGAAGGGTCTAGAGCCTCAATTTTTGCACCCAGGTCCATGTCTCGTGGCCCTCTATCAGAATCCAGAGTTTTGAGAAGATTGGAGAAACTTAATTTTTCACCCCCCGAAAAAAAACATAAGGGGTAACACTGTCATTTTTTTTTCTGGTCAAAACTTTAAGTTTCAATATCTCAGCTCTGGAAGGGTCTAGAGCCTCAATTTTTGCACCCAGGTCCATGTCTCGTGGCCCTCTATCAGAATCCAGAGTTTTGAGAAGATTGGAAAAACTTAATTTTTCACCCCCCGAAAAAAAACATAAGGGGTAACACTGTCATTTTTTTTTTCTGGTCAAAACTTTATGTTTCAATATCTCAGCTCTGGAAGGGTCTAGAGCCTCAATTTTTGCACCCAGGTCCATGTCTCGTGGCCCTCTATCAGAATCCAGAGTTTTGAGAAGATCGGAGAAACTTAATTTTTCACCCCCCGAAAAAAAACATAAGGGGTAACACTGTCATTTTTTTTTCTGGTCAAAACTTTAAGTTTCAATATCTCAGCTCTGGAAGGGTCTAGAGCCTCAATTTTTGCACCCAGGTCCATGTCTCGTGGCCCTCTATCAGAATCCAGAGTTTTGAGAAGATTGGAAAAACTTAATTTTTCACCCCCCGAAAAAAAACATAAGGGGTAACACTGTCATTTTTTTTTCTGGTCAAAACTTTAAGTTTCAATATCTCAGCTCTGGAAGGGTCTAGAGCCTCAATTTTTGCACCCAGGTCCATGTCTCGTGGCCCTCTATCAGAATCCAGAGTTTTGAGAAGATTGGAGAAACTTAATTTTTCACCCCCCGAAAAAAAACATAAGGGGTAACACTGTCATTTTTTTTTTTTGGTCAAAACTTTAAGTTTCAATATCTCAGCTCTGGAAGGGTCTAGAGCCTCAATTTTTGCACCCAGATCCATGTCTCGTGGCCCTCTATCAGAATCCAGAGTTTTGAGAAGATTGGAGAAACTTAATCTTTCACCCCCCGAAAAAAAACATAAGGGGTAACACTGTCATTTTTTTTTCTGGTCAAAACTTTAAGTTTCAATATCTCAGCTCTGGAAGGGTCTAGAGCCTCAATTTTTGCACCCAGGTCCATGTCTCGTGGCCCTCTATCAGAATCCAGAGTTTTGAGAAGATTGGAAAAACTTAATTTTTCACCCCCCGAAAAAAAACATAAGGGGTAACACTGTCATTTTTTTTTTCTGGTCAAAACTTTAAGTTTCAATATCTCAGCTCTGGAAGGGTCTAGAGCCTCAATTTTTGCACCCAGGTCCATGTCTCGTGGCCCTCTATCAGAATCCAGAGTTTTGAGAAGATCGGAGAAACTTAATTTTTCACCCCCCGAAAAAAAAACATAAGGGGTAACACTGTCATTTTTTTTTTCTGGTCAAAACTTTAAGTTTCAATATCTCAGCTCTGGAAGGGTCTAGAGCCTCAATTTTTGCACCCAGGTCCATGTCTCGTGGCCCTCTATCAGAATCCAGAGTTTTGAGAAGATTGGAAAAACTTAATTTTTCACCCCCCGAAAAAAAACATAAGGGGTAACACTGTCATTTTTTTTTTCTGGTCAAAACTTTATGTTTCAACATCTCAGCTCTGGAAGGGTCTAGAGCCTCAATTTTTGCACCCAGGTCCATGTCTCGTGGCCCTCTATCAGAATCCAGAGTTTTGAGAAGATCGGAGAAACTTAATTTTTCACCCCCCGAAAAAAAAACATAAGGGGTAACACTGTCATTTTTTTTTCTGGTCAAAACTTTAAGTTTCAATATCTCAGCTCTGGAAGGGTCTAGAGCCTCAATTTTTGCACCCAGGTCCATGTCTCGTGGCCCTCTATCAGAATCCAGAGTTTTGAGAAGATTGGAAAAACTTAATTTTTCACCCCCCGAAAAAAAACATAAGGGGTAACACTGTCATTTTTTTTTTCTGGTCAAAACTTTAAGTTTCAATATCTCAGCTCTGGAAGGGTCTAGAGCCTCAATTTTTGCACCCAGGTCCATGTCTCGTGGCCCTCTATCAGAATCCAGAGTTTTGAGAAGATTGGAGAAACTTAATTTTTCACCCCCCGAAAAAAAACATAAGGGGTAACACTGTCATTTTTTTTTTCTGGTCAAAACTTTAAGTTTCAATATCTCAGCTCTGGAAGGGTCTAGAGCCTCAATTTTTGCACCCAGATCCATGTCTCGTGGCCCTCTATCAGAATCCAGAGTTTTGAGAAGATTGGAGAAACTTAATTTTTCACCCCCCGAAAAAAAACATAAGGGGTAACACTGTCATTTTTTTTTCTGGTCAAAACTTTAAGTTTCAATATCTCAGCTCTGGAAGGGTCTAGAGCCTCAATTTTTGCACCCAGGTCCATGTCTCGTGGCCCTCTATCAGAATCCAGAGTTTTGTGAAGATTGGAGAAACTTAATTTTTCACCCCCCGAAAAAAAACATAAGGGGTAACACTGTCATTTTTTTTTTCTGGTCAAAACTTTAAGTTTCAATATCTCAGCTCTGGAAGGGTCTAGAGCCTCAATTTTTGCACCCAGGTCCATGTCTCGTGGCCCTCTATCAGAATCCAGAGTTTTGAGAAGATTGGAGAAACTTAATTTTTCACCCCCCGAAAAAAAAACATAAGGGGTAACACTGTCATTTTTTTTTTCTGGTCAAAACTTTAAGTTTCAATATCTCAGCTCTGGAAGGGTCTAGAGCCTCAATTTTTGCACCCAGGTCCATGTCTCGTGGCCCTCTATCAGAATCCAGAGTTTTGAGAAGATTGGAGAAACTTAATTTTTCACCCCCCGAAAAAAAACATAAGGGGTAACACTGTCATTTTTTTTTCTGGTCAAAACTTTAAGTTTCAATATCTCAGCTCTGGAAGGGTCTAGAGCCTCAATTTTTGCACCCAGGTCCATGTCTCGTGGCCCTCTATCAGAATCCAGAGTTTTGAGAAGATTGGAAAAACTTAATTTTTCACCCCCCGAAAAAAAACATAAGGGGTAACACTGTCATTTTTTTTTTCTGGTCAAAACTTTATGTTTCAATATCTCAGCTCTGGAAGGGTCTAGAGCCTCAATTTTTGCACCCAGGTCCATGTCTCGTGGCCCTCTATCAGAATCCAGAGTTTTGAGAAGATCGGAGAAACTTAATTTTTCACCCCCCGAAAAAAAACATAAGGGGTAACACTGTCATTTTTTTTTCTGGTCAAAACTTTAAGTTTCAATATCTCAGCTCTGGAAGGGTCTAGAGCCTCAATTTTTGCACCCAGGTCCATGTCTCGTGGCCCTCTATCAGAATCCAGAGTTTTGAGAAGATTGGAAAAACTTAATTTTTCACCCCCCGAAAAAAAACATAAGGGGTAACACTGTCATTTTTTTTTCTGGTCAAAACTTTAAGTTTCAATATCTCAGCTCTGGAAGGGTCTAGAGCCTCAATTTTTGCACCCAGGTCCATGTCTCGTGGCCCTCTATCAGAATCCAGAGTTTTGAGAAGATTGGAGAAACTTAATTTTTCACCCCCCGAAAAAAAACATAAGGGGTAACACTGTCATTTTTTTTTTTTGGTCAAAACTTTAAGTTTCAATATCTCAGCTCTGGAAGGGTCTAGAGCCTCAATTTTTGCACCCAGATCCATGTCTCGTGGCCCTCTATCAGAATCCAGAGTTTTGAGAAGATTGGAGAAACTTAATCTTTCACCCCCCGAAAAAAAACATAAGGGGTAACACTGTCATTTTTTTTTCTGGTCAAAACTTTAAGTTTCAATATCTCAGCTCTGGAAGGGTCTAGAGCCTCAATTTTTGCACCCAGGTCCATGTCTCGTGGCCCTCTATCAGAATCCAGAGTTTTGAGAAGATTGGAAAAACTTAATTTTTCACCCCCCGAAAAAAAACATAAGGGGTAACACTGTCATTTTTTTTTTCTGGTCAAAACTTTAAGTTTCAATATCTCAGCTCTGGAAGGGTCTAGAGCCTCAATTTTTGCACCCAGGTCCATGTCTCGTGGCCCTCTATCAGAATCCAGAGTTTTGAGAAGATCGGAGAAACTTAATTTTTCACCCCCCGAAAAAAAAACATAAGGGGTAACACTGTCATTTTTTTTTTTCTGGTCAAAACTTTAAGTTTCAATATCTCAGCTCTGGAAGGGTCTAGAGCCTCAATTTTTGCACCCAGGTCCATGTCTCGTGGCCCTCTATCAGAATCCAGAGTTTTGAGAAGATTGGAGAAACTTAATTTTTCACCCCCCGAAAAAAAACATAAGGGGTAACACTGTCATTTTTTTTTTCTGGTCAAAACTTTAAGTTTCAATATCTCAGCTCTGGAAGGGTCTAGAGCCTCAATTTTTGCACCCAGGTCCATGTCTCGTGGCCCTCTATCAGAATCCAGAGTTTTGAGAAGATTGGAGAAACTTAATTTTTCACCCCCCGAAAAAAAACATAAGGGGTAACACTGTCATTTTTTTTTCTGGTCAAAACTTTAAGTTTCAATATCTCAGCTCTGGAAGGGTCTAGAGCCTCAATTTTTGCACCCAGGTCCATGTCTCGTGGCCCTCTATCAGAATCCAGAGTTTTGAGAAGATCGGAGAAACTTAATTTTTCACCCCCCGAAAAAAAAACATAAGGGGTAACACTGTCATTTTTTTTTCTGGTCAAAACTTTAAGTTTCAATATCTCAGCTCTGGAAGGGTCTAGAGCCTCAATTTTTGCACCCAGGTCCATGTCTCGTGGCCCTCTATCAGAATCCAGAGTTTTGAGAAGATTGGAGAAACTTAATTTTTCACCCCCCGAAAAAAAAAACATAAGGGGTAACACTGTCATTTTTTTTCTGGTCAAAATTTTGAGTTTCAATATCTCAGCTCTGGAAGGGTCTACAGCCTCAATTTTTGCACCCAGGTCCATGTCTCGTGGCCCTCTATCAGAATCCAGAGTTTTGAGAAGATTGGAGAAACTTAATTTTTCACCCCCCGAAAAAAAACATAAGGGGTAACATTGTCATTTTTTTTTCTGGTCAAAATTTTGAGTTTCAATATCTCAGCTCTGGAAGGGTCTACAGCCTCAATTTTTGCACCCAGGTCCATATCTCAGGGCCCTCTATCAGAATCCAGAATTTTGAGAAGATTGGAGAAACTTAATTTTTCACCCCCCGAAAAAAAACATAAGGGGTAACACTGTCATTTTTTTTTTTCTGGTCAAAATTTTGAGTTTCAATATCTCAGCTCTGGAAGGGTCAACAGCCTCAATTTTTGCACCCAGGTCCATGTCTCGTGGCCCTCTATCAGAATCCAGAGTTTTGAGAAGATTGGAGAAACTTAATTTTTCACCCCCCGAAAAAAAACATAAGGGGTAACACTGTCATTTTTTTTTTTCTGGTCAACATTTTGAGTTTCAATATCTCAGCTCTGGAAGGGTCTACAGCCTCAATTTTTGCACCCAGGTCCATGTCTCGTGGCCCTCTATCAGAATCCAGAGTTTTGAGAAGATTGGAGAAACTTAATTTTTCACCCCCCGAAAAAAAACATAAGGGGTAACACTGTCATTTTATTTTCTGGTCAAAATTTTGAGTTTCAATATCTCAGCTCTGGAAGGGTCTACAGCCTCAATTTTTGCACCCAGGTCCGTGTCTCGTGGCCCTCTATCAGAATCCAGAGTTTTGAGAAGATTGGAGAAACTTAATTTTTCACCCCCCGAAAAAAAAACATAAGGGGTAACACTGTCATTTTTTTTTTCTGGTCAAAATTTTGAGTTTCAATATCTCAGCTCTGGAAGGGTCTACAGCCTCAATTTTTGCACCCAGGTCCATGTCTCGTGGCCCTCTATCAGAATCCAGAGTTTTGAGAAGATTGGAGAAACTTAATTTTTCACCCCCCGAAAAAAAACATAAGGGGTAACACTGTCATTTTTTTTTCTGGTCAAAATTTTGAGTTTCAATATCTCAGCTCTGGAAGGGTCTACAGCCTCAATTTTTGCACCCAGGTCCATGTCTCGTGGCCCTCTATCAGAATCCAGAGTTTTGAGAAGATTGGAGAAACTTAATTTTTCACCCCCCGAAAAAAAACATAAGGGGTAACACTGTCATTTTTTTTTTCTGGTCAACATTTTGAGTTTCAATATCTCAGCTCTGGAAGGGTCTACAGCCTCAATTTTTGCACCCAGGTCCATGTCTCGTGGCCCTCTATCAGAATCCAGAGTTTTGAGAAGATTGGAGAAACTTAATTTTTCACCCCCCGAAAAAAAACATAAGGGGTAACACTGTCATTTTTTTTTCTGGTCAAAATTTTGAGTTTCAATATCTCAGCTCTGGAAGGGTCTACAGCCTCAATTTTTGCACCCAGGTCCATGTCTCGTGGCCCTCTATCAGAATCCAGAGTTTTGAGAAGATTGGAGAAACTTAATTTTTCACCCCCCGAAAAAAAACATAAGGGGTAACACTGTCATTTTTTTTTCTGGTCAAAATTTTGAGTTTCAATATCTCAGCTCTGGAAGGGTCTACAGCCTCAATTTTTGCACCCAGGTCCATGTCTCGTGGCCCTCTATCAGAATCCAGAGTTTTGAGAAGATTGGAGAAACGTAATTTTTCACCCCCCGAAAAAAACATAAGGGGTAACACTGTCATTTTTTTTTTCTGGTCAACATTTTGAGTTTCAATATCTCAGCTCTGGAAGGGTCTACAGCCTCAATTTTTGCACCCAGGTCCATGTCTCGTGGCCCTCTATCAGAATCCAGAGTTTTGAGAAGATTGGAGAAACTTAATTTTTCACCCCCCGAAAAAAAACATAAGGGGTAACACTGTCATTTTTTTTTCTGGTCAAAATTTTGAGTTTCAATATCTCAGCTCTGGAAGGGTCTACAGCCTCAATTTTTGCACCCAGGTCCATGTCTCGTGGCCCTCTATCAGAATCCAGAGTTTTGAGAAGATTGGAGAAACTTAATTTTTCACCCCCCGAAAAAAAAACATAAGGGGTAACACTGTCATTTTTTTTTTCTGGTCAAAATTTTGAGTTTCAATATCTCAGCTCTGGAAGGGTCTACAGCCTCAATTTTTGCACCCAGGTCCATGTCTCGTGGCCCTCTATCAGAATCCAGAGTTTTGAGAAGATTGGAGAAACTTAATTTTTCACCCCCCGAAAAAAAAACATAAGGGGTAACACTGTCATTTTTTTTCTGGTCAAAATTTTGAGTTTCAATATCTCAGCTCTGGAAGGGTCTACAGCCTCAATTTTTGCACCCAGGTCCATGTCTCGTGGCCCTCTATCAGAATCCAGAGTTTTGAGAAGATTGGAGAAACTTAATTTTTCACCCCCCGAAAAAAAACATAAGGGGTAACATTGTCATTTTTTTTTCTGGTCAAAATTTTGAGTTTCAATATCTCAGCTCTGGAAGGGTCTACAGCCTCAATTTTTGCACCCAGGTCCATATCTCAGGGCCCTCTATCAGAATCCAGAATTTTGAGAAGATTGGAGAAACTTAATTTTTCACCCCCCGAAAAAAAACATAAGGGGTAACACTGTCATTTTTTTTTTTCTGGTCAAAATTTTGAGTTTCAATATCTCAGCTCTGGAAGGGTCAACAGCCTCAATTTTTGCACCCAGGTCCATGTCTCGTGGCCCTCTATCAGAATCCAGAGTTTTGAGAAGATTGGAGAAACTTAATTTTTCACCCCCCGAAAAAAAACATAAGGGGTAACACTGTCATTTTTTTTTTCTGGTCAACATTTTGAGTTTCAATATCTCAGCTCTGGAAGGGTCTACAGCCTCAATTTTTGCACCCAGGTCCATGTCTCGTGGCCCTCTATCAGAATCCAGAGTTTTGAGAAGATTGGAGAAACTTAATTTTTCACCCCCCGAAAAAAAACATAAGGGGTAACACTGTCATTTTATTTTCTGGTCAAAATTTTGAGTTTCAATATCTCAGCTCTGGAAGGGTCTACAGCCTCAATTTTTGCACCCAGGTCCGTGTCTCGTGGCCCTCTATCAGAATCCAGAGTTTTGAGAAGATTGGAGAAACTTAATTTTTCACCCCCCGAAAAAAAAACATAAGGGGTAACACTGTCATTTTTTTTTTCTGGTCAAAATTTTGAGTTTCAATATCTCAGCTCTGGAAGGGTCTACAGCCTCAATTTTTGCACCCAGGTCCATGTCTCGTGGCCCTCTATCAGAATCCAGAGTTTTGAGAAGATTGGAGAAACTTAATTTTTCACCCCCCGAAAAAAAACATAAGGGGTAACACTGTCATTTTTTTTTCTGGTCAAAATTTTGAGTTTCAATATCTCAGCTCTGGAAGGGTCTACAGCCTCAATTTTTGCACCCAGGTCCATGTCTCGTGGCCCTCTATCAGAATCCAGAGTTTTGAGAAGATTGGAGAAACTTAATTTTTCACCCCCCGAAAAAAAACATAAGGGGTAACACTGTCATTTTTTTTTTCTGGTCAACATTTTGAGTTTCAATATCTCAGCTCTGGAAGGGTCTACAGCCTCAATTTTTGCACCCAGGTCCATGTCTCGTGGCCCTCTATCAGAATCCAGAGTTTTGAGAAGATTGGAGAAACTTAATTTTTCACCCCCCGAAAAAAAACATAAGGGGTAACACTGTCATTTTTTTTTCTGGTCAAAATTTTGAGTTTCAATATCTCAGCTCTGGAAGGGTCTACAGCCTCAATTTTTGCACCCAGGTCCATGTCTCGTGGCCCTCTATCAGAATCCAGAGTTTTGAGAAGATTGGAGAAACTTAATTTTTCACCCCCCGAAAAAAAACATAAGGGGTAACACTGTCATTTTTTTTTCTGGTCAAAATTTTGAGTTTCAATATCTCAGCTCTGGAAGGGTCTACAGCCTCAATTTTTGCACCCAGGTCCATGTCTCGTGGCCCTCTATCAGAATCCAGAGTTTTGAGAAGATTGGAGAAACGTAATTTTTCACCCCCCGAAAAAAACATAAGGGGTAACACTGTCATTTTTTTTTCTGGTCAACATTTTGAGTTTCAATATCTCAGCTCTGGAAGGGTCTACAGCCTCAATTTTTGCACCCAGGTCCATGTCTCGTGGCCCTCTATCAGAATCCAGAGTTTTGAGAAGATTGGAGAAACTTAATTTTTCACCCCCCGAAAAAAAACATAAGGGGTAACACTGTCATTTTTTTTTCTGGTCAAAATTTTGAGTTTCAATATCTCAGCTCTGGAAGGGTCTACAGCCTCAATTTTTGCACCCAGGTCCATGTCTCGTGGCCCTCTATCAGAATCCAGAGTTTTGAGAAGATTGGAGAAACTTAATTTTTCACCCCCCGAAAAAAAAACATAAGGGGTAACACTGTCATTTTTTTTTTCTGGTCAAAATTTTGAGTTTCAATATCTCAGCTCTGGAAGGGTCTACAGCCTCAATTTTTGCACCCAGGTCCATGTCTCGTGGCCCTCTATCAGAATCCAGAGTTTTGAGAAGATTGGAGAAACTTAATTTTTCACCCCCTGAAAAAAAAACATAAGGGGTAACACTGTCATTTTTTTTTCTGGTCAAAATTTTGAGTTTCAATATCTCAGCTCTGGAAGGGTCTACAGCCTCAATTTTTGCACCCAGGTCCATGTCTCGTGGCCCTCTATCAGAATCCAGAGTTTTGAGAAGATTGGAGAAACTTAATTTTTCACCCCCCGAAAAAAAACATAAGGGGTAACACTGTCATTTTTTTTTCTGGTCAAAATTTTGAGTTTCAATATCTCAGCTCTGGAAGGGTTTACAGCCTCAATTTTTGCACCCAGGTCCATGTCTCGTGGCCCTCTATCAGAATCCAGAGTTTTGAGAAGATTGGAGAAACTTAATTTTTCACCCCCCGAAAAAAAACATAAGGGGTAACACTGTCATTTTTTTTTCTGGTCAAAATTTTGAGTTTCAATATCTCAGCCCTGGAAGGGTCTACAGCCTCAATTTTTGCACCCAGGTCCATGTCTCGTGGCCCTCTATCAGAATCCAGAGTTTTGAGAAGATTCGAGAAACTTAATTTTTCACCCCCCGAAAAAAAAACATAAGGGGTAACACTGTCATTTTTGTTTCTGGTCAAAATTTTGAGTTTCAATATCTCAGCTCTGGAAGGGTCTACAGCCTCAATTTTTGCACCCAGGTCCATGTCTCGTGGCCCTCTATCAGAATCCAGAGTTTTGAGAAGATTGGAGAAACTTAATTTTTCACCCCCCGAAAAAAAAACATAAGGGGTAACACTGTCATTTTTTTTTCTGGTCAAAATTTTGAGTTTCAATATCTCAGCTCTGGAAGGGTCTACAGCCTCAATTTTTGCACCCAGGTCCATGTCTCGTGGCCCTCTATCAGAATCCAGAGTTTTGAGAAGATTGGAGAAACTTAATTTTTCACCCCCCGAAAAAAAACATAAGGGGTAACACTGTCATTTTTTTTTCTGGTCAAAATTTTGAGTTTCAATATCTCAGCTCTGGAAGGGTCTACAGCCTCAATTTTTGCACCCAGGTTCATGTCTTGTGGCCCTCTATCAGAATCCAGAGTTTTGAGAAGATTGGAGAAACTTAATTTTTCACCCCCCGAAAAAAAAACATAAGGGGTAACACTGTCATTTTTGTTTCTGGTCAAAATTTTGAGTTTCAATATCTCAGCTCTGGAAGGGTCTACAGCCTCAATTTTTGCACCCAGGTCCATGTCTCGTGGCCCTCTATCAGAATCCAGAGTTTTGAGAAGATTGGAGAAACTTAATTTTTCACCCCCCGAAAAAAAAACATAAGGGGTAACACTGTCATTTTTTTTTTCTGGTCAAAATTTTGAGTTTCAATATCTCAGCTCTGGAAGGGTCTACAGCCTCAATTTTTGCACCCAGGTCCATGTCTCGTGGCCCTCTATCAGAATCCAGAGTTTTGAGAAGATTGGAGAAACTTAATTTTTCACCCCCCGAAAAAAAACATAAGGGGTAACACTGTCATTTTTTTTTTTTCTGGTCAACATTTTGAGTTTCAATATCTCAGCTCTGGAAGGGTCTACAGCCTCAATTTTTGCACCCAGGTCCATGTCTTGTGGCCCTCTATCAGAATCCAGAGTTTTGAGAAGATTGGAGAAACTTAATTTTTCACCCCCCGAAAAAAAAACATAAGGGGTAACACTGTCATTTTTGTTTCTGGTCAAAATTTTGAGTTTCAATATCTCAGCTCTGGAAGGGTCTACAGCCTCAATTTTTGCACCCAGGTCCATGTCTCGTGGCCCTCTATCAGAATCCAGAGTTTTGAGAAGATTGGAGAAACTTAATTTTTCACCCCCCGAAAAAAAACATAAGGGGTAACACTGTCATTTTTTTTTCTGGTCAAAATTTTGAGTTTCAATATCTCAGCTCTGGAAGGGTCTAGAGCCTCAATTTTTGCACCCAGGTCCATGTCTCGTGGCCCTCTATCAGAATCCAGAGTTTTGAGAAGATTGGAGAAACGTAATTTTTCACCCCCGAAAAAAAACATAAGGGGTAACACTGTCATTTTTTTTTCTGGTCAAAATTTTGAGTTTCAATATCTCAGCTCTGGAAGGGTCTACAGCCTCAATTTTTGCACCCAGGTCCATGTCTCGTGGCCCTCTATCAGAATCCAGAGTTTTGAGAAGATTGGAGAAACTTAATTTTTCACCCCCCGAAAAAAAACATAAGGGGTAACACTGTCATTTTTTTTTTCTGGTCAAAATTTTGAGTTTCAATATCTCAGCTCTGGAAGGGTCTACAGCCTCAATTTTTGCACCCAGGTCCATGTCTCGTGGCCCTCTATCAGAATCCAGAGTTTTGAGAAGATTGGAGAAATTTAATTTTTCACCCCCCGAAAAAAAACATAAGGGGTAACACTGTCATTTTTTTTTTCTGGTCAAAATTTTGAGTTTCAATATCTCAGCTCTGGAAGGGTCTACAGCCTCAATTTTTGCACCCAGGTCCATGTCTCGTGGCCCTCTATCAGAATCCAGAGTTTTGAGAAGATTGGAGAAACGTAATTTTTCACCCCCCGAAAAAAAACATAAGGGGTAACACTGTCATTTTTTTTTTTCTGGTCAACATTTTGAGTTTCAATATCTCAGCTCTGGAAGGGTCTACAGCCTCAATTTTTGCACCCAGGTCCATGTCTCGTGGCCCTCTATCAGAATTCAGAGTTTTGAGAAGATTGGAGAAACTTAATTTTTCACCCCCCGAAAAAAAAACATAAGGGGTAACACTGTCATTTTTTTTTCTGGTCAAAATTTTGAGTTTCAATATCTCATTTCTGGAAGGGTCTACAGCCTCAATTTTTGCACCCAGGTCCATGTCTCGTGGCCCTCTATCAGAATCCAGAGTTTTGAGAAGATTGGAGAAACTTAATTTTTCACCCCCCGAAAAAAATCATAAGGGGTAACACTGTCATTTTTTTTTTCTGGTCAAAATTTTGAGTTTCAATATCTCAGCCCTGGAAGGGTCTACAACCTCAATTTTTGCACCCAGGTCCATGTCTCGTGGTCCTCTATCAGAATCCAGAGTTTTGAGAAGATTCGAGAAACTTAATTTTTCACCCCCCGAAAAAAAAAACATAAGGGGTAACACTGTAATTTTTGTTTCTGGTCAAAATTTTGAGTTTCAATATCTCAGCTCTGGAAGGGTCTACAGCCTCAATTTTTGCACCCAGGTCCATGTCTTGTGGCCCTCTATCAGAATCCAGAGTTTTGAGAAGATTGGAGAAACTTAATTTTTCACCCCCCGAAAAAAAACATAAGGGGTAACACTGTCATTTTTTTTTTCTGGTCAACATTTTGAGTTTCAATATCTCAGCTCTGGAAGGGTCTACAGCCTCAATTTTTGCACCCAGGTCCATGTCTCGTGGCCCTCTATCAGAATCCAGAGTTTTGAGAAGATTGGAGAAACTTAATTTTTCACCCCCCGAAAAAAAACATAAGGGGTAACACTGTCATTTTTTTTTCTGGTCAAAATTTTGAGTTTCAATATCTCAGCTCTGGAAGGGTCTACAGCCTCAATTTTTGCACCCAGGTCCATGTCTCGTGGCCCTCTATCAGAATCCAGAGTTTTGAGAAGATTGGAGAAACTTAATTTTTCACCCCCCGAAAAAAAACATAAGGGGTAACACTGTCATTTTTTTTTTCTGGTCAAAATTTTGAGTTTCAATATCTCAGCTCTGGAAGGGTCTACAGCCTCAATTTTTGCACCCAGGTCCATGTCTCGTGGCCCTCTATCAGAATCCAGAGTTTTGAGAAGATTGGAGAAACTTAATTTTTCACCCCCCGAAAAAAAACATAAGGGGTAACACTGTCATTTTTGTTTCTGGTCAAAATTTTGAGTTTCAATATCTCAGCTCTGGAAGGGTCTACAGCCTCAATTTTTGCACCCAGGTCCATGTCTCGTGGCCCTCTATCAGAATCCAGAGTTTTGAGAAGATTGGAGAAACTTAATTTTTCACCCCCCGAAAAAAAACATAAGGGGTAACACTGTCATTTTTTTTTCTGGTCAAAATTTTGAGTTTCAATATCTCAGCTCTGGAAGGGTCTACAGCCTCAATTTTTGCACCCAGGTCCATGTCTCATGGCCCTCTATCAGAATCCAGAATTTTGAGAAGATTGGAGAAACTTAATTTTTCACCCCCCGAAAAAAAACATAAGGGGTAACACTGTCATTTTTTTTTCTGGTCAAAATTTTGAGTTTCAATATCTCAGCTCTGGAAGGGTCTACAGCCTCAATTTTTGCACCCAGGTCCATGTCTCGTGGCCCTCTATCAGAATCCAGAGTTTTGAGAAGATTGGAGAAACTTAATTTTTCACCCCCCGAAAAAAAACATAAGGGGTAACACTGTCATTTTTTTTTTTTCTGGTCAAAATTTTGAGTTTCAATATCTCAGCTCTGGAAGGGTCTACAGCCTCAATTTTTGCACCCAGGTCCATGTCTCGTGGCCCTCTATCACAATCCAGAGTTTTGAGAAGATTGGAGAAACGTAATTTTTCACCCCCCGAAAAAAAACATAAGGGGTAACACTGTCATTTTTTTTTCTGGTCAACATTTTGAGTTTCAATATCTCAGCTCTGGAAGGGTCTACAGCCTCAATTTTTGCACCCAGGTCCATGTCTCGTGGCCCTCTATCAGAATCCAGAGTTTTGAGAAGATTGGAGAAACTTAATTTTTCACCCCCCGAAAAAAAACATAAGGGGTAACACTGTCATTTTTTTTTTCTGGTCAAAATTTTGAGTTTCAATATCTCAGCTCTGGAAGGGTCTACAGCCTCAATTTTTGCACCCAGGTCCATGTCTCGTGGCCCTCTATCAGAATCCAGAGTTTTGAGAAGATTGGAGAAACTTAATTTTTCACCCCCCGAAAAAAAACATAAGGGGTAACACTGTCATTTTTTTTTCTGGTCAAAATTTTGAGTTTCAATATCTCAGCTCTGGAAGGGTCTACAGCCTCAATTTTTGCACCCAGGTCCATGTCTCGTGGCCCTCTATCAGAATCCAGAGTTTTGAGAAGATTGGAGAAACTTAATTTTTCACCCCCCGAAAAAAAACATAAGGGGTAACACTGTCATTTTTTTTTTCTGGTCAAAATTTTGAGTTTCAATATCTCAGCTCTGGAAGGGTCTACAGCCTCAATTTTTGCACCCAGGTCCATGTCTCGTGGCCCTCTATCAGAATCCAGAGTTTTGAGAAGATTGGAGAAACTTAATTTTTCACCCCCCGAAAAAAAACATAAGGGGTAACACTGTCATTTTTTTTTCTGGTCAAAACTTTAAGTTTCAATATCTCAGCTCTGGAAGGGTCTAGAGCCTCAATTTTTGCACCCAGGTCCATGTCTCGTGGCCCTCTATCAGAATCCAGAGTTTTGAGAAGATTGGAAAAACTTAATTTTTCACCCCCCGAAAAAAAACATAAGGGGTAACACTGTCATTTTTTTTTTTCTGGTCAAAACTTTAAGTTTCAATATCTCAGCTCTGGAAGGGTCTAGAGCCTCAATTTTTGCACCCAGGTCCATGTCTCGTGGCCCTCTATCAGAATCCAGAGTTTTGAGAAGATCGGAGAAACTTAATTTTTAACCCCCCGAAAAAAAAACATAAGGGGTAACACTGTCATTTTTTTTCTGGTCAAAACTTTAAGTTTCAATATCTCAGCTCTGGAAGGGTCTAGAGCCTCAATTTTTGCACCCAGGTCCATGTCTCGTGGCCCTCTATCAGAATCCAGAGTTTTGAGAAGATTGGAGAAACTTAATTTTTCACCCCCCGAAAAAAAACATAAGGGGTAACACTGTCATTTTTTTTCTGGTCAAAACTTTAAGTTTCAATATCTCAGCTCTGGAAGGGTCTAGAGCCTCAATTTTTGCACCCAGGTCCATGTCTCGTGGCCCTCTATCAGAATCCAGAGTTTTGAGAAGATTGGAAAAACTTAATTTTTCACCCCCCGAAAAAAAACATAAGGGGTAACACTGTCATTTTTTTTTTCTGGTCAAAACTTTAAGTTTCAATATCTCAGCTCTGGAAGGGTCTAGAGCCTCAATTTTTGCACCCAGGTCCATGTCTCGTGGCCCTCTATCAGAATCCAGAGTTTTGAGAAGATTGGAAAAACTTAATTTTTCACCCCCCGAAAAAAAACATAAGGGGTAACACTGTCATTTTTTTTTTTCTGGTCAAAACTTTAAGTTTCAATATCTCAGCTCTGGAAGGGTCTAGAGCCTCAATTTTTGCACCCAGGTCCATGTCTCGTGGCCCTCTATCAGAATCCAGAGTTTTGAGAAGATTGGAAAAACTTAATTTTTCACCCCCCGAAAAAAAACATAAGGGGTAACACTGTCATTTTTTTTTTTCTGGTCAAAACTTTAAGTTTCAATATCTCAGCTCTGGAAGGTGTCTAGAGCCTCAATTTTTGCACCCAGGTCCATGTCTCGTGGCCCTCTATCAGAATCCAGAGTTTTGAGAAGATTGGAGAAACTTAATTTTTCACCCCCCGAAAAAAAACATAAGGGGTAACACTGTCATTTTTTTTTTCTGGTCAAAACTTTAAGTTTCAATATCTCAGCTCTGGAAGGGTCTAGAGCCTCAATTTTTGCACCCAGGTCCATGTCTCGTGGCCCTCTATCAGAATCCAGAGTTTTGAGAAGATTGGAGAAACTTAATTTTTCACCCCCCGAAAAAAAACATAAGGGGTAACACTGTCATTTTTTTTTTTTTCTGGTCAAAACTTTAAGTTTCAATATCTCAGCTCTGGAAGGGTCTAGAGCCTCAATTTTTGCACCCAGGTCCATGTCTCGTGGCCCTCTATCAGAATCCAGAGTTTTGAGAAGATTGGAGAAACTTAATTTTTCACCCCCCGAAAAAAAACATAAGGGGTAACACTGTCATTTTTTTTTTCTGGTCAAAACTTTAAGTTTCAATATCTCAGCTCTGGAAGGGTCTAGAGCCTCAATTTTTGCACCCAGGTCCATGTCTCGTGGTCCTCTATCAGAATCCAGAGTTTTGAGAAGATTGGAAAAACTTAATTTTTCACCCCCCGAAAAAAAACATAAGGGGTAACACTGTCATTTTTTTTTTCTGGTCAAAACTTTATGTTTCAACATCTCAGCTCTGGAAGGGTCTAGAGCCTCAATTTTTGCACCCAGGTCCATGTCTCGTGGCCCTCTATCAGAATCCAGAGTTTTGAGAAGATCGGAGAAACTTAATTTTTCACCCCCCGAAAAAAAAACATAAGGGGTAACACTGTCATTTTTTTTTCTGGTCAAAACTTTAAGTTTCAATATCTCAGCTCTGGAAGGGTCTAGAGCCTCAATTTTTGCACCCAGGTCCATGTCTCGTGGCCCTCTATCAGAATCCAGAGTTTTGAGAAGATTGGAAAAACTTAATTTTTCACCCCCCGAAAAAAAACATAAGGGGTAACACTGTCATTTTTTTTTTCTGGTCAAAACTTTAAGTTTCAATATCTCAGCTCTGGAAGGGTCTAGAGCCTCAATTTTTGCACCCAGGTCCATGTCTCGTGGCCCTCTATCAGAATCCAGAGTTTTGAGAAGATTGGAGAAACTTAATTTTTCACCCCCCGAAAAAAAACATAAGGGGTAACACTGTCATTTTTTTTTTCTGGTCAAAACTTTAAGTTTCAATATCTCAGCTCTGGAAGGGTCTAGAGCCTCAATTTTTGCACCCAGATCCATGTCTCGTGGCCCTCTATCAGAATCCAGAGTTTTGAGAAGATTGGAGAAACTTAATTTTTCACCCCCCGAAAAAAAACATAAGGGGTAACACTGTCATTTTTTTTTCTGGTCAAAACTTTAAGTTTCAATATCTCAGCTCTGGAAGGGTCTAGAGCCTCAATTTTTGCACCCAGGTCCATGTCTCGTGGCCCTCTATCAGAATCCAGAGTTTTGTGAAGATTGGAGAAACTTAATTTTTCACCCCCCGAAAAAAAACATAAGGGGTAACACTGTCATTTTTTTTTTCTGGTCAAAACTTTAAGTTTCAATATCTCAGCTCTGGAAGGGTCTAGAGCCTCAATTTTTGCACCCAGGTCCATGTCTCGTGGCCCTCTATCAGAATCCAGAGTTTTGAGAAGATTGGAGAAACTTAATTTTTCACCCCCCGAAAAAAAAACATAAGGGGTAACACTGTCATTTTTTTTTTCTGGTCAAAACTTTAAGTTTCAATATCTCAGCTCTGGAAGGGTCTAGAGCCTCAATTTTTGCACCCAGGTCCATGTCTCGTGGCCCTCTATCAGAATCCAGAGTTTTGAGAAGATTGGAGAAACTTAATTTTTCACCCCCCGAAAAAAAACATAAGGGGTAACACTGTCATTTTTTTTTCTGGTCAAAACTTTAAGTTTCAATATCTCAGCTCTGGAAGGGTCTAGAGCCTCAATTTTTGCACCCAGGTCCATGTCTCGTGGCCCTCTATCAGAATCCAGAGTTTTGAGAAGATTGGAAAAACTTAATTTTTCACCCCCCGAAAAAAAACATAAGGGGTAACACTGTCATTTTTTTTTCTGGTCAAAACTTTATGTTTCAATATCTCAGCTCTGGAAGGGTCTAGAGCCTCAATTTTTGCACCCAGGTCCATGTCTCGTGGCCCTCTATCAGAATCCAGAGTTTTGAGAAGATCGGAGAAACTTAATTTTTCACCCCCCGAAAAAAAACATAAGGGGTAACACTGTCATTTTTTTTTCTGGTCAAAACTTTAAGTTTCAATATCTCAGCTCTGGAAGGGTCTAGAGCCTCAATTTTTGCACCCAGGTCCATGTCTCGTGGCCCTCTATCAGAATCCAGAGTTTTGAGAAGATTGGAAAAACTTAATTTTTCACCCCCCGAAAAAAAACATAAGGGGTAACACTGTCATTTTTTTTTCTGGTCAAAACTTTAAGTTTCAATATCTCAGCTCTGGAAGGGTCTAGAGCCTCAATTTTTGCACCCAGGTCCATGTCTCGTGGCCCTCTATCAGAATCCAGAGTTTTGAGAAGATTGGAGAAACTTAATTTTTCACCCCCCGAAAAAAAACATAAGGGGTAACACTGTCATTTTTTTTTTTGGTCAAAACTTTAAGTTTCAATATCTCAGCTCTGGAAGGGTCTAGAGCCTCAATTTTTGCACCCAGATCCATGTCTCGTGGCCCTCTATCAGAATCCAGAGTTTTGAGAAGATTGGAGAAACTTAATCTTTCACCCCCCGAAAAAAAACATAAGGGGTAACACTGTCATTTTTTTTTCTGGTCAAAACTTTAAGTTTCAATATCTCAGCTCTGGAAGGGTCTAGAGCCTCAATTTTTGCACCCAGGTCCATGTCTCGTGGCCCTCTATCAGAATCCAGAGTTTTGAGAAGATTGGAAAAACTTAATTTTTCACCCCCCGAAAAAAAACATAAGGGGTAACACTGTCATTTTTTTTTTCTGGTCAAAACTTTAAGTTTCAATATCTCAGCTCTGGAAGGGTCTAGAGCCTCAATTTTTGCACCCAGGTCCATGTCTCGTGGCCCTCTATCAGAATCCAGAGTTTTGAGAAGATCGGAGAAACTTAATTTTTCACCCCCCGAAAAAAAAACATAAGGGGTAACACTGTCATTTTTTTTTTCTGGTCAAAACTTTAAGTTTCAATATCTCAGCTCTGGAAGGGTCTAGAGCCTCAATTTTTGCACCCAGGTCCATGTCTCGTGGCCCTCTATCAGAATCCAGAGTTTTGAGAAGATTGGAGAAACTTAATTTTTCACCCCCCGAAAAAAAACATAAGGGGTAACACTGTCATTTTTTTTTTCTGGTCAAAACTTTAAGTTTCAATATCTCAGCTCTGGAAGGGTCTAGAGCCTCAATTTTTGCACCCAGGTCCATGTCTCGTGGCCCTCTATCAGAATCCAGAGTTTTGAGAAGATTGGAGAAACTTAATTTTTCACCCCCCGAAAAAAAACATAAGGGGTAACACTGTCATTTTTTTTTCTGGTCAAAACTTTAAGTTTCAATATCTCAGCTCTGGAAGGGTCTAGAGCCTCAATTTTTGCACCCAGGTCCATGTCTCGTGGCCCTCTATCAGAATCCAGAGTTTTGAGAAGATTGGAGAAACTTAATTTTTCACCCCCCAAAAAAAAACATAAGGGGTAACACTGTCATTTTTTTTTTCTGGTCAAAACTTTAAGTTTCAATATCTCAGCTCTGGAAGGGTCTAGAGCCTCAATTTTTGCACCCAGGTCCATGTCTCGTGGCCCTCTATCAGAATCCAGAGTTTTGAGAAGATTGGAGAAACTTAATTTTTCACCCCCCGAAAAAAAACATAAGGGGTAACACTGTCATTTTTTTTTCTGGTCAAAACTTTAAGTTTCAATATCTCAGCTCTGGAAGGGTCTAGAGCCTCAATTTTTGCACCCAGGTCCATGTCTCGTGGCCCTCTATCAGAATCCAGAGTTTTGAGAAGATTGGAGAAACTTAATTTTTCACCCCCCGAAAAAAAAACATAAGGGGTAACACTGTCATTTTTTTTCTGGTCAAAACTTTAAGTTTCAATATCTCAGCTCTGGAAGGGTCTAGAGCCTCAATTTTTGCACCCAGGTCCATGTCTCGTGGCCCTCTATCAGAATCCAGAGTTTTGAGAAGATTGGAGAAACTTAATTTTTCACCCCCCGAAAAAAAACATAAGGGGTAACACTGTCATTTTTTTTTCTGGTCAAAACTTTAAGTTTCAATATCTCAGCTCTGAAAGGGTCTAGAGCCTCAATTTTTGCACCCAGGTCCATGTCTCGTGGCCCTCTATCAGAATCCAGAGTTTTGAGAAGATTGGAGAAACTTAATTTTTCACCCCCCGAAAAAAAACATAAGGGGTAACACTGTCATTTTTTTTTCTGGTCAAAACTTTAAGTTTCAATATCTCAGCTCTGGAAGGGTCTAGAGCCTCAATTTTTGCACCCAGGTCCATGTCTCGTGGCCCTCTATCAGAATCCAGAGTTTTGAGAAGATTGGAGAAACTTAATTTTTCACCCCCCGAAAAAAAACATAAGGGGTAACACTGTCATTTTTTTTTCTGGTCAAAACTTTAAGTTTCAATATCTCAGCTCTGGAAGGGTCTAGAGCCTCAATTTTTGCACCCAGGTCCATGTCTCGTGGCCCTCTATCAGAATCCAGAGTTTTGAGAAGATTGGAAAAACTTAATTTTTCACCCCCCGAAAAAAAACATTAGGGGTAACACTGTCATTTTTTTTTTCTGGTCAAAACTTTAAGTTTCAATATCTCAGCTCCGGAAGGGTCTAGAGCCTCAATTTTTGCACCCAGGTCCATGTCTCGTGGCCCTCTATCAGAATCCAGAGTTTTGAGAAGATCGGAGAAACTTAATTTTTCACCCCCCGAAAAAAAAACATAAGGGGTAACACTGTCATTTTTTTTTCTGGTCAAAACTTTAAGTTTCAATATCTCAGCTCTGGAAGGGTCTAGAGCCTCAATTTTTGCACCCAGGTCCATGTCTCGTGGCCCTCTATCAGAATCCAGAGTTTTGAGAAGATTGGAGAAACTTAATTTTTCACCCCCCGAAAAAAAACATAAGGGGTAACACTGTCATTTTTTTTCTGGTCAAAATTTTGAGTTTCAATATCTCAGCTCTGGAAGGGTCTACAGCCTCAATTTTTGCACCCAGGTCCATGTCTCGTGGCCCTCTATCAGAATCCAGAGTTTTGAGAAGATTGGAGAAACTTAATTTTTCACCCCCCGAAAAAAAACATAAGGGGTAACATTGTCATTTTTTTTTCTGGTCAAAATTTTGAGTTTCAATATCTCAGCTCTGGAAGGGTCTACAGCCTCAATTTTTGCACCCAGGTCCATATCTCAGGGCCCTCTATCAGAATCCAGAATTTTGAGAAGATTGGAGAAACTTAATTTTTCACCCCCCGAAAAAAAACATAAGGGGTAACACTGTCATTTTTTTTTTTCTGGTCAAAATTTTGAGTTTCAATATCTCAGCTCTGGAAGGGTCAACAGCCTCAATTTTTGCACCCAGGTCCATGTCTCGTGGCCCTCTATCAGAATCCAGAGTTTTGAGAAGATTGGAGAAACTTAATTTTTCACCCCCCGAAAAAAAACATAAGGGGTAACACTGTCATTTTTTTTTTCTGGTCAACATTTTGAGTTTCAATATCTCAGCTCTGGAAGGGTCTACAGCCTCAATTTTTGCACCCAGGTCCATGTCTCGTGGCCCTCTATCAGAATCCAGAGTTTTGAGAAGATTGGAGAAACTTAATTTTTCACCCCCCGAAAAAAAACATAAGGGGTAACACTGTCATTTTATTTTCTGGTCAAAATTTTGAGTTTCAATATCTCAGCTCTGGAAGGGTCTACAGCCTCAATTTTTGCACCCAGGTCCGTGTCTCGTGGCCCTCTATCAGAATCCAGAGTTTTGAGAAGATTGGAGAAACTTAATTTTTCACCCCCCGAAAAAAAAACATAAGGGGTAACACTGTCATTTTTTTTTTCTGGTCAAAATTTTGAGTTTCAATATCTCAGCTCTGGAAGGGTCTACAGCCTCAATTTTTGCACCCAGGTCCATGTCTCGTGGCCCTCTATCAGAATCCAGAGTTTTGAGAAGATTGGAGAAACTTAATTTTTCACCCCCCGAAAAAAAACATAAGGGGTAACACTGTCATTTTTTTTTCTGGTCAAAATTTTGAGTTTCAATATCTCAGCTCTGGAAGGGTCTACAGCCTCAATTTTTGCACCCAGGTCCATGTCTCGTGGCCCTCTATCAGAATCCAGAGTTTTGAGAAGATTGGAGAAACTTAATTTTTCACCCCCCGAAAAAAAACATAAGGGGTAACACTGTCATTTTTTTTTTCTGGTCAACATTTTGAGTTTCAATATCTCAGCTCTGGAAGGGTCTACAGCCTCAATTTTTGCACCCAGGTCCATGTCTCGTGGCCCTCTATCAGAATCCAGAGTTTTGAGAAGATTGGAGAAACTTAATTTTTCACCCCCCGAAAAAAAACATAAGGGGTAACACTGTCATTTTTTTTTCTGGTCAAAATTTTGAGTTTCAATATCTCAGCTCTGGAAGGGTCTACAGCCTCAATTTTTGCACCCAGGTCCATGTCTCGTGGCCCTCTATCAGAATCCAGAGTTTTGAGAAGATTGGAGAAACTTAATTTTTCACCCCCCGAAAAAAAACATAAGGGGTAACACTGTCATTTTTTTTTCTGGTCAAAATTTTGAGTTTCAATATCTCAGCTCTGGAAGGGTCTACAGCCTCAATTTTTGCACCCAGGTCCATGTCTCGTGGCCCTCTATCAGAATCCAGAGTTTTGAGAAGATTGGAGAAACGTAATTTTTCACCCCCCGAAAAAAACATAAGGGGTAACACTGTCATTTTTTTTTTCTGGTCAACATTTTGAGTTTCAATATCTCAGCTCTGGAAGGGTCTACAGCCTCAATTTTTGCACCCAGGTCCATGTCTCGTGGCCCTCTATCAGAATCCAGAGTTTTGAGAAGATTGGAGAAACTTAATTTTTCACCCCCCGAAAAAAAACATAAGGGGTAACACTGTCATTTTTTTTTCTGGTCAAAATTTTGAGTTTCAATATCTCAGCTCTGGAAGGGTCTACAGCCTCAATTTTTGCACCCAGGTCCATGTCTCGTGGCCCTCTATCAGAATCCAGAGTTTTGAGAAGATTGGAGAAACTTAATTTTTCACCCCCCGAAAAAAAAACATAAGGGGTAACACTGTCATTTTTTTTTTCTGGTCAAAATTTTGAGTTTCAATATCTCAGCTCTGGAAGGGTCTACAGCCTCAATTTTTGCACCCAGGTCCATGTCTCGTGGCCCTCTATCAGAATCCAGAGTTTTGAGAAGATTGGAAAAACTTAATTTTTCACCCCCCGAAAAAAAAACATAAGGGGTAACACTGTCATTTTTTTTTCTGGTCAAAATTTTGAGTTTCAATATCTCAGCTCTGGAAGGGTCTACAGCCTCAATTTTTGCACCCAGGTCCATGTCTCGTGGCCCTCTATCAGAATCCAGAGTTTTGAGAAGATTGGAGAAACTTAATTTTTCACCCCCCGAAAAAAAACATAAGGGGTAACACTGTCATTTTTTTTTCTGGTCAAAATTTTGAGTTTCAATATCTCAGCTCTGGAAGGGTTTACAGCCTCAATTTTTGCACCCAGGTCCATGTCTCGTGGCCCTCTATCAGAATCCAGAGTTTTGAGAAGATTGGAGAAACTTAATTTTTCACTCCCCGAAAAAAAACATAAGGGGTAACACTGTCATTTTTTTTTCTGGTCAAAATTTTGAGTTTCAATATCTCAGCCCTGGAAGGGTCTACAGCCTCAATTTTTGCACCCAGGTCCATGTCTCGTGGCCCTCTATCAGAATCCAGAGTTTTGAGAAGATTCGAGAAACTTAATTTTTCACCCCCCGAAAAAAAAACATAAGGGGTAACACTGTCATTTTTGTTTCTGGTCAAAATTTTGAGTTTCAATATCTCAGCTCTGGAAGGGTCTACAGCCTCAATTTTTGCACCCAGGTCCATGTCTCGTGGCCCTCTATCAGAATCCAGAGTTTTGAGAAGATTGGAGAAACTTAATTTTTCACCCCCCGAAAAAAAAACATAAGGGGTAACACTGTCATTTTTTTTTCTGGTCAAAATTTTGAGTTTCAATATCTCAGCTCTGGAAGGGTCTACAGCCTCAATTTTTGCACCCAGGTCCATGTCTCGTGGCCCTCTATCAGAATCCAGAGTTTTGAGAAGATTGGAGAAACTTAATTTTTCACCCCCCGAAAAAAAAACATAAGGGGTAACACTGTCATTTTTTTTTCTGGTCAAAATTTTGAGTTTCAATATCTCAGCTCTGGAAGGGTCTACAGCCTCAATTTTTGCACCCAGGTCCATGTCTTGTGGCCCTCTATCAGAATCCAGAGTTTTGAGAAGATTGGAGAAACTTAATTTTTCACCCCCCGAAAAAAAAACATAAGGGGTAACACTGTCATTTTTGTTTCTGGTCAAAATTTTGAGTTTCAATATCTCAGCTCTGGAAGGGTCTACAGCCTCAATTTTTGCACCCAGGTCCATGTCTCGTGGCCCTCTATCAGAATCCAGAGTTTTGAGAAGATTGGAGAAACTTAATTTTTCACCCCCCGAAAAAAAAACATAAGGGGTAACACTGTCATTTTTTTTTTTTCTGGTCAAAATTTTGAGTTTCAATATCTCAGCTCTGGAAGGGTCTACAGCCTCGATTTTTGCACCCAGGTCCATGTCTCGTGGCCCTCTATCAGAATCCAGAGTTTTGAGAAGATTGGAGAAACTTAATTTTTCACCCCCCGAAAAAAAACATAAGGGGTAACACTGTCATTTTTTTTTTTCTGGTCAACATTTTGAGTTTCAATATCTCAGCTCTGGAAGGGTCTACAGCCTCAATTTTTGCACCCAGGTCCATGTCTTGTGGCCCTCTATCAGAATCCAGAGTTTTGAGAAGATTGGAGAAACTTAATTTTTCACCCCCCGAAAAAAAAACATAAGGGGTAACACTGTCATTTTTGTTTCTGGTCAAAATTTTGAGTTTCAATATCTCAGCTCTGGAAGGGTCTACAGCCTCAATTTTTGCACCCAGGTCCATGTCTCGTGGCCCTCTATCAGAATCCAGAGTTTTGAGAAGATTGGAGAAACTTAATTTTTCACCCCCCGAAAAAAAACATAAGGGGTAACACTGTCATTTTTTTTTCTGGTCAAAATTTTGAGTTTCAATATCTCAGCTCTGGAAGGGTCTAGAGCCTCAATTTTTGCACCCAGGTCCATGTCTCGTGGCCCTCTATCAGAATCCAGAGTTTTGAGAAGATTGGAGAAACGTAATTTTTCACCCCCGAAAAAAAACATAAGGGGTAACACTGTCATTTTTTTATCTGGTCAAAATTTTGAGTTTCAATATCTCAGCTCTGGAAGGGTCTACAGCCTCAATTTTTGCACCCAGGTCCATGTCTCGTGGCCCTCTATCAGAATCCAGAGTTTTGAGAAGATTGGAGAAACTTAATTTTTCACCCCCCGAAAAAAAACATAAGGGGTAACACTGTCATTTTTTTTTTCTGGTCAAAATTTTGAGTTTCAATATCTCAGCTCTGGAAGGGTCTACAGCCTCAATTTTTGCACCCAGGTCCATGTCTCGTGGCCCTCTATCAGAATCCAGAGTTTTGAGAAGATTGGAGAAACTTAATTTTTCACCCCCCGAAAAAAAACATAAGGGGTAACACTGTCATTTTTTTTTTCTGGTCAAAATTTTGAGTTTCAATATCTCAGCTCTGGAAGGGTCTACAGCCTCAATTTTTGCACCCAGGTCCATGTCTCGTGGCCCTCTATCAGAATCCAGAGTTTTGAGAAGATTGGAGAAACGTAATTTTTCACCCCCCGAAAAAAAACATAAGGGGTAACACTGTCATTTTTTTTTTCTGGTCAACATTTTGAGTTTCAATATCTCAGCTCTGGAAGGGTCTACAGCCTCAATTTTTGCACCCAGGTCCATGTCTCGTGGCCCTCTATCAGAATTCAGAGTTTTGAGAAGATTGGAGAAACTTAATTTTTCACCCCCCGAAAAAAAAACATAAGGGGTAACACTGTCATTTTTTTTTCTGGTCAAAATTTTGAGTTTCAATATCTCATTTCTGGAAGGGTCTACAGCCTCAATTTTTGCACCCAGGTCCATGTCTCGTGGCCCTCTATCAGAATCCAGAGTTTTGAGAAGATTGGAGAAACTTAATTTTTCACCCCCCGAAAAAAATCATAAGGGGTAACACTGTCATTTTTTTTTTCTGGTCAAAATTTTGAGTTTCAATATCTCAGCCCTGGAAGGGTCTACAACCTCAATTTTTGCACCCAGGTCCATGTCTCGTGGTCCTCTATCAGAATCCAGAGTTTTGAGAAGATTCGAGAAACTTAATTTTTCACCCCCCGAAAAAAAAAACATAAGGGGTAACACTGTAATTTTTGTTTCTGGTCAAAATTTTGAGTTTCAATATCTCAGCTCTGGAAGGGTCTACAGCCTCAATTTTTGCACCCAGGTCCATGTCTCGTGGCCCTCTATCAGAATCCAGAGTTTTGAGAAGATTGGAGAAACTTAATTTTTCACCCCCCGAAAAAAAACATAAGGGGTAACACTGTCATTTTTTTTTTCTGGTCAACATTTTGAGTTTCAATATCTCAGCTCTGGAAGGGTCTACAGCCTCAATTTTTGCACCCAGGTCCATGTCTCGTGGCCCTCTATCAGAATCCAGAGTTTTGAGAAGATTGGAGAAACTTAATTTTTCACCCCCCGAAAAAAAACATAAGGGGTAACACTGTCATTTTTTTTTCTGGTCAAAATTTTGAGTTTCAATATCTCAGCTCTGGAAGGGTCTACAGCCTCAATTTTTGCACCCAGGTCCATGTCTCGTGGCCCTCTATCAGAATCCAGAGTTTTGAGAAGATTGGAGAAACTTAATTTTTCACCCCCCGAAAAAAAACATAAGGGGTAACACTGTCATTTTTTTTTTCTGGTCAAAATTTTGAGTTTCAATATCTCAGCTCTGGAAGGGTCTACAGCCTCAATTTTTGCACCCAGGTCCATGTCTCGTGGCCCTCTATCAGAATCCAGAGTTTTGAGAAGATTGGAGAAACTTAATTTTTCACCCCCCGAAAAAAAAACATAAGGGGTAACACTGTCATTTTTGTTTCTGGTCAAAATTTTGAGTTTCAATATCTCAGCTCTGGAAGGGTCTACAGCCTCAATTTTTGCACCCAGGTCCATGTCTCGTGGCCCTCTATCAGAATCCAGAGTTTTGAGAAGATTGGAGAAACTTAATTTTTCACCCCCCGAAAAAAAACATAAGGGGTAACACTGTCATTTTTTTTTCTGGTCAAAATTTTGAGTTTCAATATCTCAGCTCTGGAAGGGTCTACAGCCTCAATTTTTGCACCCAGGTCCATGTCTCATGGCCCTCTATCAGAATCCAGAATTTTGAGAAGATTGGAGAAACTTAATTTTTCACCCCCCGAAAAAAAACATAAGGGGTAACACTGTCATTTTTTTTTCTGGTCAAAATTTTGAGTTTCAATATCTCAGCTCTGGAAGGGTCTACAGCCTCAATTTTTGCACCCAGGTCCATGTCTCGTGGCCCTCTATCAGAATCCAGAGTTTTGAGAAGATTGGAGAAACTTAATTTTTCACCCCCCGAAAAAAAACATAAGGGGTAACACTGTCATTTTTTTTTTCTGGTCAAAATTTTGAGTTTCAATATCTCAGCTCTGGAAGGGTCTACAGCCTCAATTTTTGCACCCAGGTCCATGTCTCGTGGCCCTCTATCACAATCCAGAGTTTTGAGAAGATTGGAGAAACGTAATTTTTCACCCCCCGAAAAAAAACATAAGGGGTAACACTGTCATTTTTTTTTCTGGTCAACATTTTGAGTTTCAATATCTCAGCTCTGGAAGGGTCTACAGCCTCAATTTTTGCACCCAGGTCCATGTCTCGTGGCCCTCTATCAGAATCCAGAGTTTTGAGAAGATTGGAGAAACTTAATTTTTCACCCCCCGAAAAAAAACATAAGGGGTAACACTGTCATTTTTTTTTCTGGTCAAAATTTTGAGTTTCAATATCTCAGCTCTGGAAGGGTCTACAGCCTCAATTTTTGCACCCAGGTCCATGTCTCGTGGCCCTCTATCAGAATCCAGAGTTTTGAGAAGATTGGAGAAACTTAATTTTTCACCCCCCGAAAAAAAACATAAGGGGTAACACTGTCATTTTTTTTTTCTGGTCAAAATTTTGAGTTTCAATATCTCAGCTCTGGAAGGGTCTACAGCCTCAATTTTTGCACCCAGGTCCATGTCTCGTGGCCCTCTATCAGAATCCAGAGTTTTGAGAAGATTGGAGAAACTTAATTTTTCACCCCCCGAAAAAAAACATAAGGGGTAACACTGTCATTTTTTTTTCTGGTCAAAATTTTGAGTTTCAATATCTCAGCTCTGGAAGGGTCTACAGCCTCAATTTTTGCACCCAGGTCCATGTCTCGTGGCCCTCTATCAGAATCCAGAGTTTTGAGAAGATTGGAGAAACTTAATTTTTCACCCCCCAAAAAAAACATAAGGGGTAACACTGTCATTTTTTTTTTCTGGTCAAAATTTTGAGTTTCAATATCTCAGCTCTGGAAGGGTTTACAGCCTCAATTTTTGCACCCAGGTCCATGTCTCGTGGCCCTCTATCAGAATCCAGAGTTTTGAGAAGATTGGAGAAACTTAATTTTTCACCCCCCGAAAAAAAACATAAGGGGTAACACTGTCATTTTTTTTTCTGGTCAAAATTTTGAGTTTCAATATCTCAGCCCTGGAAGGGTCTACAGCCTCAATTTTTGCACCCAGGTCCATGTCTCGTGGCCCTCTATCAGAATCCAGACTTTTGAGAAGATTCGAGAAACTTAATTTTTCACCCCCCGAAAAAAAAACATAAGGGGTAACACTGTCATTTTTGTTTCTGGTCAAAATTTTGAGTTTCAATATCTCAGCTCTGGAAGGGTCTACAGCCTCAATTTTTGCACCCAGGTCCATGTCTCGTGGCCCTCTATCAGAATCCAGAGTTTTGAGAAGATTGGAGAAACTTAATTTTTCACCCCCCGAAAAAAAACATAAGGGGTAACACTGTCATTTTTTTTTTCTGGTCAACATATTGAGTTTCAATATCTCAGCTCTGGAAGGGTCTACAGCCTCAATTTTTGCACCCAGGTCCATGTCTCGTGGCCCTCTATCAGAATCCACACTGTAAAACCTAACAGCTGTACTAGCTCATAACTAATGAGCTCGTTACAGTCAAATGTCCTTAAGCAGTTGAATAAACTATAAAGTATTGAGCTCTGTTGACATTTATGCCACTTTAATTGAATAGGGCTCAAAATTTGATAGTTAATTTGTGTGGATCACTCAAAAAGTTTAGGAGTATTGTCATGACGTTAATGACGTCATGACGTGGTGGGTGGGTCTTATCTCTGCCTCAGGAAAGTTGAGCCAGCCATCTTGAATTTGCCTTCATGCGGAGAAGTTTTCATGGAAGTTTTTACAGTTTAATTTGTTTTTTTTTCGTTTGCAATGCATTTTTTATCCCCTCACTTCAAACCACGACTTCAGTTTTTTCATCTTTGGCCTGCCGTCATTTCAGTGCCGTCTTATCAGCCCTGATTTGGTAAGTAATGCTAACGTTTTTTGTTGTTGTTGTTTTTAATCGAATTTCGATAAATAGTCTTACATTTGGAACTGGGAATACATGTATATAATATGCACAGTGAATATTTGTTGTAAATAGTTTACGAATTCGAGTAATTTTAACTAAAAATGTTTGAATCTAACAACGGTGTACAGTTGGCGGGTTTCCGGAAGAACTACATTTCATATAATGCATGTTTTCCCGGTACATTGACGTAGAGTAACGACCGTAAGTTTGAATTTTCTCTGAGTCCGAATAGCTCCTACTGTAACGTTTCTGCCGGTCGTTGTTTTCGCTGGTAATGCATGTAAAGTAACGTTTTACTTATTTGTAAGTTTCCGCGTTAAACAGTAAGTATTTTACGTTGACGAGCTGTGTGTTTGTGTGCAGTGTGAATCTAGCAATGCTAAACAACATAATGTCAGTGTGTTATCATGAAACCAACAAGGTCTTTGTGTGTATTTCTTTCCAGGCTCGAGTGTTTGGTTGTGAGATGATCATCTAGGAATCTTTTTTAAAAGTTCAGGTATGTTGTATTATGAAATAATGTTATTAACAATTGGTTTTATTTTGTGTTTCCTCTGTCTTTCCTTTGCCATTTCTTTAGATGTTTTTATCACTTGAACCCTTTATTAATACTTTGTTAGTATTAATAAAACAAAACATCAACAGAAATAGCATATACACATAACTTTGATGCTGTGCTTGTTAGTAACTAACTTGCTCGTCTTTTAAACTTTTTATTTTACTATAATTACTGTACAATGAATGTTTTTGATAGATTTGAAAATTTTGGATTTTTATCTGTAAATTTACTTTTTTTAATTTAATTTATCATTATGTATCATTTAAAAAAAAATTTAGAACATTGACTTATCATCTTTGTGTGCATGTTGTGTATAGATATTGGACTTGAGTGCTACAGAGAGTCAGCGTTTCAGACAGTTGCCAATAGGTGAGATTTGTAAATTGTTTACTGATATGTTTTTTTAAAGCAGATTGAAATGAAAAGTAGTATTCTGTTTTAAATGAAAGAATGACAATTAACTTTCTATTTTGACATTGGTTCTGACTCATCCCTAGTTGAATTGCCCTTGTTTTTCCTACCTGGCAACTGAAAACTTCACAAGTCTCTCCATGTATTGCAGAGTGTTACCGAATAAACAACGTTAACCTGTGTAATCAATTCTACAAGGAGCTGGAACAGACACACGCCTAAACTCATCACCTTGTTCAGAGGCCAACACGACTGTCAAGACAGCTGAGGAGCTAGCCAAACTCATGAGGATTTATGACCTTCAGGTGAATTTTAAACTTAACATGATTCAGAAACAGATTATTTACAGATTATAGTCAGACAACTATAAGAAACCATAGTGAATTGCCTGGACTGTGCCCTGAGGCTAATAGATTATTCCATGAACAACATTGTCATCTCATCAGAGATATACATCCTGACAAGATGTATTCTATCAGAAAGAGGTACCTTTAAAAGATACTTTCAGTTTCAATTTGAAGATATCCAAATAACTACTGTTTTCATGAAATTTTGTTTACAATTTTAATTTTTTTTCCTTTTTTGTGTTATTCAAGTATTTATAATAGAAAGTAATTTATTTGAAAAATGTTTTAATGAAGAAATGGTGAACCAAAAACACTGAATCTACCATTCTATAGCAAAGACCACCATCAGAATATGGAGCTATTTAACACTTCTTTTTTTTTAAGTGTTTGTTCTGCATTTGTGTAATTACTTTTGTAATGTATATTTTTTGTCCATCTAGGAACAACGTGATGTAAATATAAGACGGGACCTCATCCTTGGTGAATTTCCTGTGTACCTGCATGAAGATTCTTTAAGTTCTTCAGGACCTGTAATGTAAGTGTACTGTCCTCACTATCAATCCCTTTGCCTAGCTATTCAGTCAGCTTAAACATATCTCTCCAAAAACTATAGGAAAACCAGGCGAGTATTTCAGAAAGCAGGTTATGTGAAAACTCTTGACTTATCCATTCCAGAGGGCTATTCCAGAAAGGAGGTTCAGCAAACTCTAAGCATAACCCTGAACTCTGATTTGACTTACCCTGAGTTTTTAGTTGCAGAATAGCTGATCTGAGTTAGGTAATTCAACTCCGAGTATGTTAACTCTTGAGTTGAGATTGTGCTTCACGAGAAGTATAAAGCCATCAATGGAGCTCTGATACTGTGATTCTTCGTGGCAATCAGTAAGCATAGATTTAACTTAATCTCTGGGTCTGTTACTGTGGTAACTTACGCTGTGAACCTAAAGATTTGCTTGAAGAAACCCTGAGTATTACGGAGCTGCCCGACAGCAGCTGTCCTTTCTTTTTCAGTCCAATCATGTTGAAGCAGAAATAATTCACATAGTTTGATTCATTTTAATGAGCTCTCACTCCCTGACAAGGACTGGACCGAACAGTAGACCGCTCTCTCATCAGTCCGTAATTTATATACTTCCGCCGCACAGTGAATATCGGACTACACGTCATTGCTGATGTGCTCTCAGATCAGAACAATCGTCTTTGTTTTAGCTTTTTTTTTCACCAGCCGGCAGAAAAAGAGAAATAACTAATAATACTATAATAATAATATTTTAGAGTACCTAACTCAGATCAGCTTTTCTGACTGCAACTGAAAACTCATGGTAAGTTAACGCAGAGTTCAGGGTTAGGCTTAGAGTTTGTTGAACCTCCTTTCTGGAATAGCCCTCAGGACCTGAGTTGTTATTCTTAAGTAAACGGTTATTCTCAAGTTATTATAAATGAAAATGGAAGTATAAAGCTTTCCACAAAAAGTATGCCAAACATAGGTGTGAAACTAACATAAGATATAAGCATATGTAAAGAAAATAGTTTAAACATGTAGCTTCTTAGTAGTCTAAGTGTTATTAATGTTTAGAGATCATTGGCATGATTTGTATCCTTGAGGGGCAAAACTCATTCTTGTATTATTTGTTTTTTATAGTCAGGAGTTGGTCCAGACCTCACCGACACTCCAGTGGCTCTCCTGACAGTCCTAACGGATAACGCTACTGATGCAGCCCTCTTCTGCCCTGAGAGCATCTGTTGTGGAGGATAAAATACTTGCAAGCTCCTTTTGTGTCTTTTTTCAAGCACATTGTTGAATAAAAAAAAGTTGCTAAATTGTCACTGTGGTGTCACTTCATCTTTTCTGACATTATTTGCTGAGTTAAATTGTGTACTTGGCTGACATCAGTATTTTAGTTGTAGTAAATGTTGAGTGCATATCCCACTTTATGAGTAGAAAACTATAGGAAATTTAGTGCATTTCCTACATTAGAGTTTAAGAAAAGTGAAAATTTTGAGTGTATTTCCAACATTTTATGATTTGAAGATAATTGAAATTTTTGAGTGAATTACTCACTAATTTTAAGTTGAGGAAAATCAATATTTTTAAGTTAACATTGAGATAATTTAAAGCAAAATTAAATATAATTTTTAAGTTGAGTAAACTTAAAACTTTTAAAAATATCACTCAAAAATTTTTGTGTAATCTGTTACAAAATAATTTTTGAGTTCTGTGAACTTATCCGGGCTTACAGTGCAGAGTTTTGAGAAGATTGGAGAAACTTAATTTTTCACCCCCCGAAAAAAAACATAAGGGGTAACACTGTCATTTTTGTTTCTGGTCAAAATTTTGAGTTTCAATATCTCAGCTCTGGAAGGGTCTACTGTAATGACTCACGGTACACAGAGGAATCCATTTGCAGCTTTATTAAGCAGTGTCGTACAGGCAGGGTCAAGACGGGGTAGACAGGGTAATGCAGGCAGAACGATAGAGAAATCCAGATAACAGGCAGAGTTCGGGGCAGGCAGCAATAATCACAATCCAGAGACAGTCCAGGATCAGGCCAGGCAGATATCACTCGTACAATAGTCAAACAGTCCAAAGTCAAAACCAGAAAACCAGAAACAGGGAATAAACGCTCAGAAATGATCACCGGGGCAAATCAAGACTTCGCACTGGTGTGGTGTGTGGACGTGGCTTATATGTGTGTGTGCAAATGGCGTGCAGGTGTGTGACGCAATCAGTCCCAGGTACGAGGCATGATGGGAATTTGAGTTTAAAGCCAATGATCAATACTCCGGTGAAGGCTCCCTCTGGTGGCGGAGAGGAGGCGGAACGGGAGCTTCCACTGTAACAGAGCCCCCCCCCCCCCCCCCTGCGAGCGGCTCCTGACGCGAGGAGGCAATTGACGTCGGGGTCTCCTACGGGGTCTCCCACGGGGTCGGGGGGCCGGTTTCTCCGGATATGTCCTATGAAACTCCTCAGTGAGAGTGGGGTCCAGGATATCTCTCGCATTGACCCAGGACTGTTCCTCCGGACCGTAACCCTCCCAATCGACAAGATATTGGAGAACATTACCCCGACGTCTGGAGTCCAGCAACTTGTGCACACGGTACGCCTCCTTGCCATCGACCAGAATGGGTGGAGGACTCTGAGAAGTGGACCCCTCCTCCGCTTCTCCCCTCGGACCACCAGCGGGTTTCAGCAGAGACACATGAAAAGTGGGAGAAATACGGTAGTTAGCGGGCAGATCTAATCGAAATGAAACAGGTGAGATTTGTCTTACAATTTGGAAGGGACCAACATACCTGGGACTGAGCTTGCGACATGGAAGTCTGAGTCGAAGATCCCTGGTTGACAGCCATACCCACTGGCCAATCTGGTATTCTGGACCAGGACGGCGACGACGATTGGCCTGTTGCTCCTGACGTCTTACAGCATGCCTTAGATGTGTGTGTGCCTGATCCCAGACCTCCTCACTCTTACGTAGCCATTCTGTGACGGATGGAAGTTCTGTGGGTTCACCAGACCATGGGAAGAGAGGTGGTTGAAATCCGAGGATGCATTTGAAGGGAGTGATGCCGGTTGCTGGTTTAATCAGGGAATTCTGGGCATATTCAGCCCAGAACAGATATCTGCTCCAATCCTCTTGATGCTGTTGACAGTAAGTTCGCAAAAAGCGAATAATATCCTGGTTGAGACGTTCAGTTTGTCCGTTGGATTGTGGGTGGTAACCGGAGGTGAGACTGATGTTAACGTTAAGATTCTTGAAAAAGGCAGTCCATACTCGGGATGTGAATTGGGGTCCTCTATCTGACACAATGTCCTCAGGTAATCCATAGAAGCGGAAGACTTGGTTGCATAAGAGTTCGGCGGTTTCGAAAGCGGTGGGGAGCTTAGTAAGAGGAATAAGTCGGCAGGCTTTTGAGAATCTATCCACGATGGTAAAGATGGTGGTGAAGCCCTGGGAGTTAGGTAGGTCGGTGATGAAATCTATGGCGATGTGTGACCATGGTCGTTGAGGTGTGGGGAGAGGACAAAGCAGGCCAGCGGGTAATTTTCGGGGTGATTTGGAAGTTTGACAGGCGGTGCAGTTTTGAACATGGTTTGTGGTATCGGATGTAAGCGTGGGCCACCAGAAACGATTTTGGAGAAGATGGATTGTGGCATTGATTCCGGGATGACCTGAGCTGGAATTAGAATGGACTTGATCAATGAGACGGGGTCGAAATATTTCTGGAACAAAGATTAGGTCGGCCGGACATTCTGCTGGGGCAGGAGTTTGAGCATTGGCTTGCTGGATCTCGGTAATGACATCCCACTGGACAGGAGCTACTAGCAGATTCTCACATAGGATGTTTTCTGGTTTGGGTTTCTGGTTTATTTCTTCAGATTGACGAGAGAGAGCGTCTGCTTTTGTGTTCTTGGAGCCTGGACGGTATGTAACGGTGAAGTTAAATCTGGTGAAGAAGAGCGCCCATCTGGCTTGACGGGGATTGAGACGCTTGGCAGATCGCAGGTACTCAAGGTTCTTGTGGTCTGTAAGAATGATGAAAGGTTCAGCTGCTCCCTCCAACCAATGACGCCACTCCTCCAGTGCCAACTTCATGGCTAAAAGCTCGCGATTTCCCACATCATAGTTGCGTTCAGCAGGAGAAAGTTTGCGGGAGAAGTAAGCACATGGATACATTTTGGCAGGTTCTCCTTGGCGTTGAGATAAGATGGCCCCCACTCCTGTATTAGAAGCATCCACTTCTACGATGAACTGGCGTTCGGGATCTGGATGACGCAAGATGGGTGCGGTAGTGAAGCGTTTCTTTAGTTCTTGAAAAGCACACTGTGCGTCGGGGTTCCAGGAAATACGAGGGCTGTGACGTTTGGTTAGAGCAGTTAAGGGAGCGGCAATGAGGCTGAAATTTCTAATGAATCTCCTATAGAAGTTGGCGAATCCCAAGAATCTCTGTAGCTCTTTCACAGTTTGTGGTAATGACCAGTCTACTACTCCTCTCACCTTTTTCTCATCCATGGCGACCCCGTCCTGACTGATTACATAGCCCAAGAAAGAAATGCTGGTTTGATGGAACTCACATTTTTCCATCTTAGCGTAGAGATGAAATTGGATTAGTCGCTGGAGAACGGATCTGACATGTTGGATGTGTTCTTCGAGGGAATTAGAGTAAATCAAGATGTCATCAATGTAGACGATAACCCATCTGTCCAGCATATCTCGGAAGACATCGTTCATGAAGGCCTGGAAAACAGAAGGACTGTTGGACAAACCGAAAGGCATGACAAGATATTCGTAGTGCCCACTAGTAGTGGAAAAGGCAGTTTTCCATTCATCTCCTTCTCGAATGCGAATCAGATTGTAAGCGTTGCGCAAGTCGAGCTTGGTATAATACTTGGCCTGGCGGAGTTGTTCTAATGCTGCTGGAACTAGAGGCAATGGATAGCGGTATTTGACTGTGATGTCATTCAGTCCACGATAATCAATGCACGGTCTGAGTCCCCCATCCTTTTTCTTTACGAAGAAAAACCCCGCAGCGGCTGGTGAAGTGGAAGGTCGAATGAAACCCTTAGCGAGTTCTTCTTCGATATATTGTTTCATTGCTTCGGACTCTGGTTTGGATAAAGGAAAAATTCTGCCTCTTGGGGGAGCCGCTCCGGGGATCAAATCTATAGCACAATCAGTTGACCGATGTTCAGGGAGTTGAGCAGCTTTCTCCTTACTGAAGGCTTCTATCAGATCTGCATAAGCAGAAGGTAGATTTTCGAGTTCTGGTATTGTGGTGCAGGATGCTGGTATGGATTGGGTTAGACGGATAACTTTGGACAGACAGTGATTCTTACAGGTTTCATCCCAGCGAATGATTTGACCCTCTCGCCAAGAGATATGAGGATTGTGGTCTAGAAGCCATGGATGTCCCAGGATGATGGAATAACGTGGAGCTTGAATGACAAAAAACTGAATGTTTTCAGAATGAAGAGATCCTACGTGCATCTTGATCTTCTCCGTTATGCACTGGATTTTTCCCTCTCCTATGGGGTGTCCATCTAGCGCCTCCACTGTTAGGGCTGAATGACATGGGCTCAGTTGGATGTCACATTGTTTGGCAAAGGTTTGAGAAATGAAATTTCCTGCTGCTCCTGAATCAATTAAGGCTGTGGTTTCAAACACTTTATCTTGGATGATCAAACGAACTGGAATTGTGAGACTGTGAGTGGAGACTCTCCCCTTATCTGAGGAACTCACCGATGGATTATGAGCGGGAGGTCGAACCGGACAGGCGAGCTTCATGTGTCCGGGTTGACCGCAATACATGCATAAGCGGTTCTGGAATCTACGTTCTCGTTCCTCTGGAGTGATATGCGTGACTCTCAGCTGCATGGGTTCATGAGTGGTGGTTGTCCTGAATGAAGCACGGAGTGTTGGCCGAAGATTGCGTCTGGAACGCATTAGATTGTCGACTTGGATGGCTAGTGCGATATAATCATTTAAATTCCTCCCCTCATCGCGACAGGCCAGCTCAGACTGAAGTTCAGTGGTAAGTCCTCTCCTGAAGAGCGTTTTAAGTGTGTCTTCCACCCAGTTAGTTTGTGCAGCGAGCGTGCGAAAAGTGAGAGCGTAATCAGCGGTGGTTTCTTTGCCTTGTGTGAGACTTAGAAGTTGTTCACCGGCGTCTCCTTCTCCGGTGGTATGCTCAAAAACTTGACGAAACTGTCGAGTGAATTCTTGGAAAGTGGCGAACGTATTCCCCTCCGGTTTCCAAACAGCTGTAGCCCACTCCAATGCTCTGCCGGTGAGCAGCGAGCATACAAAAGCAATACGACTCCCATGACTGGAATATAATGCAGGTTGTTGGTCAACGAAGATGGTGCATTGTAACAGGAAACCCTTGCATTTGCTTGGTGTGCCATCAAATTTGTCAGGAAATGCGAGTCGGGGATTGACCGCTGTACTCACTGTAGCAGGAGAGACACTCTGCGGTGATGGTGCAGCGGGCGTGCTGGGAGCAGTGCAAACAGCGGTGTGAAGCTCCAGTATCCCCTGCACGAGCTGCTCCGTGACAGTAGTCAGGTGGCTGAGCTGCTGATGGTGTAAATCCAGACGAGAAGCTTGGGATGTGAGATCGGAGGTCAATTGCATGACGGCTGCTGGATTAGTTAACGGCGAAGTCTTCTGTAATGACTCACGGTACACAGAGGAATCCATTTGCAGCTTTATTAAGCAGTGTCGTACAGGCAGGGTCAAGACGGGGTAGACAGGGTAATGCAGGCAGAACGATAGAGAAATCCAGATAACAGGCAGAGTTCGGGGCAGGCAGCAATAATCACAATCCAGAGACAGTCCAAGATCAGGCCAGGCAGATATCACTCGTACAATAGTCAAACAGTCCAAAGTCAAAACCAGAAAACCAGAAACAGGGAATAAACGCTCAGAAATGATCACCGGGGCAAATCAAGACTTCGCACTGGTGTGGTGTGTGGACGTGGCTTATATGTGTGTGTGCAAATGGCGTGCAGGTGTGTGACGCAATCAGTCCCAGGTACGAGGCATGATGGGAATTTGAGTTTAAAGCCAATGATCAATACTCCGGTGAAGGCTCCCTCTGGTGGCGGAGAGGAGGCGGAACGGGAGCTTCCACTGTAACATCTACAGCCTCAATTTTTGCACCCAGGTCCATGTCTCGTGGCCCTCTATCAGAATCCAGAGTTTTGAGAAGATTGGAGAAACTTAATTTTTCACCCCCCGAAAAAAAAACATAAGGGGTAACACTGTCATTTTTGTTTCTGGTCAAAATTTTGAGTTTCAATATCTCAGCTCTGGAAGGGTCTACAGCCTCAATTTTTGCACCCAGGTCCATGTCTCGTGGCCCTCTATCAGAATCCAGAGTTTTGAGAAGATTGGAGAAACTTAATTTTTCACCCCCCGAAAAAAAAACATAAGGGGTAACACTGTCATTTTTTTTTTCTGGTCAACATTTTGAGTTTCAATATCTCAGCTCTGGAAGGGTCTACAGCCTCAATTTTTGCACCCAGGTCAATGTCTCGTGGCCCTCTATCAGAATCCAGAGTTTTGAGAAGATTGGAGAAACTTAATTTTTCACCCCCCCCCCCCCCAAAAAAAAAACATAAGGGGTAACACTGTCATTTTTTTTTCTGGTCAAAATTTTGAGTTTCAATATCTCAGCTCTGGAAGGGTCTACAGCCTCAATTTTTGCACCCAGGTCCATGTCTCGTGGCCCTCTATCAGAATCCAGAGTTTTGAGAAGATTGGAGAAACTTAATTTTTCACCCCCCGAAAAAAAACATAAGGGGTAACACTGTCATTTTTTTTCTGGTCAAAATTTTGAGTTTCAATATCTCAGCTCTGGAAGGGTCTAGAGCCTCAATTTTTGCACCCAGGTCCATGTCTCGTGGCCCTCTATCAGAATCCAGAGTTTTGAGAAGATTGGAGAAACTTAATTTTTCACCCCCCGAAAAAAAAACATAAGGGGTAACACTGTCATTTTTGTTTCTGGTCAAAATTTTGAGTTTCAATATCTCAGCTCTGGAAGGGTCTACAGCCTCAAATTTTGCACCCAGGTCCATGTCTCGTGGCCCTCTATCAGAATCCAGAGTTTTGAGAAGATTGGAGAAACCTAATTTTTCACCCCCCGAAAAAAAACATAAGGGGTAACACTGTCATTTTTTTTTTCTGGTCAACATTTTGAGTTTCAATATCTCAGCTCTGGAAGGGTCTACAGCCTCAATTTTTGCACCCAGGTCCATGTCTCGTGGCCCTCTATCAGAATCCAGAGTTTTGAGAAGATTGGAGAAACTTAATTTTTCACCCCCCGAAAAAAAACATAAGGGGTAACACTGTCATTTTTTTTTCTGGTCAAAATTTTGAGTTTCAATATCTCAGCTCTGGAAGGGTCTACAGCCTCAATTTTTGCACCCAGGTCCATGTCTCGTGGCCCTCTATCAGAATCCAGAGTTTTGAGAAGATTGGAGAAACTTAATTTTTCACCCCCCGAAAAAAAACATAAGGGGTAACACTGTCATTTTTTTTTTCTGGTCAAAATTTTGAGTTTCAATATCTCAGCTCTGGAAGGGTCTACAGCCTCAATTTTTGCACCCAGGTCCATGTCTCGTGGCCCTCTATCAGAATCCAGAGTTTTGAGAAGATTGGAGAAACTTAATTTTTCACCCCCCGAAAAAAAACATAAGGGGTAACACTGTCATTTTTTTTTTCTGGTCAAAATATTGAGTTTCAATATCTCAGCTCTGGAAGGGTCTACAGCCTCAATTTTTGCACCCAGGTCCATGTCTCGTGGCCCTCTATCAGAATCCAGAGTTTTGAGAAGATTGGAGAAACTTAATTTTTCACCCCCCGAAAAAAAACATAAGGGGTAACACTGTCATTTTTTTTTCTGGTCAAAATTTTGAGTTTCAATATCTCAGCTCTGGAAGGGTCTACAGCCTCAATTTTTGCACCCAGGTCCATGTCTCGTGGCCCTCTATCAGAATCCAGAGTTTTGAGAAGATTGGAGAAACTTAATTTTTCACCCCCCGAAAAAAAACATAAGGGGTAACACTGTCATTTTTTTTTCTGGTCAAAATTTTGAGTTTCAATATCTCAGCTCTGGAAGGGTCTACAGCCTCAATTTTTGCACCCAGGTTCATGTCTCGTGGCCCTCTATCAGAATCCAGAGTTTTGAGAAGATTGGAGAAACTTAATTTTTCACCCCCCGAAAAAAAACATAAGGGGTAACACTGTCATTTTTTTTCTGGTCAAAATTTTGAGTTTCAATATCTCAGCTCTGGAAGGGTCTACAGCCTCAATTTTTGCACCCAGGTCCATGTCTCGTGGCCCTCTATCAGAATCCAGAGTTTTGAGAAGATTGGAGAAACTTAATTTTTCACCCCCCCGAAAAAAAACATAAGGGGTAACACTGTCATTTTTGTTTCTGGTCAAAATTTTGAGTTTCAATATCTCAGCTCTGGAAGGGTCTACAGCCTCAATTTTTGCACCCAGGTCCATGTCTCGTGGCCCTCTATCAGAATCCAGAGTTTTGAGAAGATTGGAGAAACTTAATTTTTCACCCCCCGAAAAAAAACATAAGGGGTAACACTGTCATTTTTTTTTCTGGTCAACATTTTGAGTTTCAATATCTCAGCTCTGGAATGGTCTACAGCCTCAATTTTTGCACCCAGGTCCATGTCTCGTGGCCCTCTATCAGAATCCAGAGTTTTGAGAAGATTGGAGAAACTTAATTTTTCACCCCCCGAAAAAAAACATTAGGGGTAACACTGTCATTTTTTTTTCTGGTCAAAATTTTGAGTTTCAATATCTCAGCTCTGGAAGGGTCTACAGCCTCAATTTTTGCACCCAGGTCCATGTCTCGTGGCCCTCTATCAGAATCCAGAGTTTTGAGAAGATTGGAGAAACTTAATTTTTCACCCCCCGAAAAAAAAACATAAGGGGTAACACTGTCATTTTTGTTTCTGGTCAAAATTTTGAGTTTCAATATCTCAGCTCTGGAAGGGTCTACAGCCTCAATTTTTGCACCCAGGTCCATGTCTCGTGGCCCTCTATCAGAATCCAGAGTTTTGAGAAGATTGGAGAAACTTAATTTTTCACCCCCCGAAAAAAAACATAAGGGGTAACACTGTCATTTTTTTTTTCTGGTCAACATTTTGAGTTTCAATATCTCAGCTCTGGAAGGGTCTACAGCCCCAAATTTTTGCACCCAGGTCCATGTCTCGTGGCCCTCTATCAGAATCCAGAGTTTTGAGAAGATTGGAGAAACTTAATTTTTCACCCCCCGAAAAAAAAACATAAGGGGTAACACTGTCATTTTTTTTTCTGGTCAAAATTTTGAGTTTCAATATCTCAGCTCTGGAAGGGTCTACAGCCTCAATTTTTGCACCCAGGTCCATGTCTCGTGGCCCTCTATCAGAATCCAGAGTTTTGAGAAGATTGGAGAAACTTAATTTTTCACCCCCCGAAAAAAAACATAAGGGGTAACACTGTCATTTTTTTTTTTCTGGTCAAAATTTTGAGTTTCAATATCTCAGCTCTGGAAGGGTCTACAGCCTCAATTTTTGCACCCAGGTCCATGTCTCGTGGCCCTCTATCAGAATCCAGAGTTTTGAGAAGATTGGAGAAACTTAATTTTTCACCCCCCGAAAAAAAACATAAGGGGTAACACTGTCATTTTTTTTTCTGGTCAAAATTTTGAGTTTCAATATCTCAGCTCTGGAAGGGTCTACAGCCTCAATTTTTGCACCCAGGTCCATGTCTCGTGGCCCTCTATCAGAATCCAGAGTTTTGAGAAGATTGGAGAAACTTAATTTTTCACCCCCCGAAAAAAAACATAAGGGGTAACACTGTCATTTTTTTTTTCTGGTCAAAATTTTGAGTTTCAATATCTCAGCTCTGGAAGGGTCTACAGCCTCAATTTTTGCACCCAGGTCCATGTCTCGTGGCCCTCTATCAGAATCCAGAGTTTTGAGAAGATTGTAGAAACTTAATTTTTCACCCCCCGAAAAAAAAAACATAAGGGGTAACACTGTCATTTTTGTTTCTGGTCAAAATTCTGAGTTTCAATATCTCAGCTCTGGAAGGGTCTACAGCCTCAATTTTTGCACCCAGGTCCATGTCTCGTGGCCTTCTATCAGAATCCAGAGTTTTGAGAAGATTGGAGAAACTTAATTTTTCACCCCCCCAAAAAAACATAAGGGGTAACACTGTCATTTTTTTTTCTGGTCAACATTTTGAGTTTCAATATCTCAGCTCTGGAAGGGTCTACAGCCTCAATTTTTGCACCCAGGTCCATGTCTCGTGGCCCTCTATCAGAATCCAGAGTTTTGAGAAGATTGGAGAAACTTAATTTTTCACCCCCCGAAAAAAAACATAAGGGGTAACACTGTCATTTTTTTTTTCTGGTCAAAATTTTGAGTTTCAATATCTCAGCTCTGGAAGGGTCTACAGCCTCAATTTTTGCACCCAGGTCCATGTCCCGTGGCCCTCTATCAGAATCCAGAGTTTTGAGAAGATTGGAGAAACTTAATTTTTCACCCCCCGTAAAAAAACATAAGGGGTAACACTGTCATTTTTTTTCTGGTCAAAATTTTGAGTTTCAATATCTCAGCTCTGGAAGGGTCTACAGCCTCAATTTTTGCACCCAGGTCCATGTCTCGTGGCCCTCTATCAGAATCCAGAGTTTTGAGAAGATTGGAGAAACTTAATTTTTCACCCCCCGAAAAAAAAACATAAGGGGTAACACTGTCATTTTTGTTTCTGGTCAACATTTTGAGTTTCAATATCTCAGCTCTGGAAGGGTCTACAGCCTCAATTTTTGCACCCAGGTCCATGTCTCGTGGCCCTCTATCAGAATACAGAGTTTTGAGAAGATTGGAGAAACTTAATTTTTCACCCCCCGAAAAAAAACATAAGGGGTAACACTGTCATTTTTTTTTTCTGGTCAACATTTTGAGTTTCAATATCTCAGCTCTGGAAGGGTCTACAGCCTCAATTTTTGCACCCAGGTCCATGTCTTGTGGCCCTCTATCAGAATCCAGAGTTTTGAGAAGATTGGAGAAACTTAATTTTTCACCCCCCGAAAAAAAAACATAAGGGGTAACACTGTCGTTTTTTTTTTTTTCTGGGCAAAATTTTGAGTTTCAATATCTCAGCTCTGGAAGGGTCTAGAGCCTCCATTTTTGCACTCAGGTCTAAGTGTCATGGCCCTCTATCAGAATCCAGAGTTTTGAGAATATTGGGGAAACTTAAATTTTTGCCAAAAAAATAAAAAAACATAAGGGGTAACACTGTCGTTTTTTTTTTTTCTGGACAAAATTTTGAGTTTCAATATCTCAGCTCTGGAAGGGTCTAGAGCCTCCATTTTTGCACTCAGGTCTAAGTGTCATGGCCCTCTATCAGAATCCAGAGTTTTGAGAATATTGGGGAAACTTAATTTTTTGCCAAACAAATAAAAAAAACATAAGGGGTAACACTGTCGTTTTTTTTTTTTTTTTCTGGACAAAATTTTGAGTTTCAATATCTCAGCTCTGGAAGGGTCTAGAGCCTCCATTTTTGCACTCAGGTCTAAGTGTCATGGCCCTCTATCAGAATCCAGAGTTTTGAGAAGATTGGGGAAGCTTAATTTTTCGCCAAAAAAATTAAAAAAACATAAGGGGTAACACTGTCGTTTTTTTGTTTTCTGGGCAAAATTATTAGTTTCAATATCTCAGCTCTGGAAGGGTCTAGAGCCTCCATTTTTGCACTCAGGTCTAAGTGTCATGGCCCTCTATCAGAATCCAGAGTTTTGGGAAGATTGGGGAAACTTAATTTTTTGCCAAAAAAATTTAAAAAACATAAGGGGTAACACTGTCGTTTTTTTTTCTGGACAAAATTTTGAGTTTCAATATCTCAGCTCTGGAAGGGTCTAGAGCCTCCATTTTTGCACTCAGGTCTAAGTGTCATGGTCCTCTATCAGAATCCAGAGTTTTGAGAATATTGGGGAAACTTAATTTTTTGCCAAAAAAATAAAAAAACATAAGGGGTAACACTGTCGATTTTTTTTCTGTACAAAATTTTGAGTTTCAATATCTCAGCTCTGGAAGGGTCAAGAGCCTCCATTTTTGCACGCAGGTCTAAGTTTAATGGCCCTCTATCAGAATGCAGAGTTTTGAGAATATTGGGGAAATGTAATTTTTTGCCAAAAAAATAAAAAAACATAAGGGGTAACACTGTCGGTTTTTTTTTTCTGGGCAAAATTTTGAGTTTCAATATCTCAGCTCTGGAAGGGTCTAGAGCCTCCATTTTTGCACTCAGGTCTAAGTGTCATGGCCCTCTATCAGAATCCAGAGTTTTGAGAATATTGGGGAAACTTAAATTTTTGCCAAAAAAATAAAAAAACATAAGGGGTAACACTGTCGTTTTTTTTTCTGGACAAAATTTTGAGTTTCAATATCTCAGCTCTGGAAGGGTCTAGAGCCTCCATTTTTGCACTCAGGTCTAAGTGTCATGGCCCTCTATCAGAATCCAGAGTTTTGAGAATATTGGGGAAACTTAATTTTTTGCCAAAAAAATAAAAAAACATAAGGAGTAACACTGTCGTTTTTTTTTTTCTGGACAAAATTTTGAGTTTCAATATCTCAGCTCTGGAAGGGTCTAGAGCCTCTATTTTTGCACTCAGGTCTAAGTGTCAGGGCCCTCTATCAGAATCCAGAGTTTTGAGAAGATTGGGGAAGCTTAATTTTTCGCCAAAAAAATAAAAAAAACATAAGGGGTAACACTGTCGTTTTTTTTTTTCTGGACAAAATTTTGAGTTTCAATATCTCAGCTTTGGAAGGGTCTAGAGCCTCCATTTTTGCACTCAGGTCTAAGTGTCATGGCCCTCTATCAGAATCCAGAGTTTTGGGAAGATTGGGGAAACTTAATTTTTTGCCAAAAAAATTAAAAAAACATAAGGGGTAACACTGTGGGTTTTTTTTTCTGTACAAAATTTTGAGTTTCAATATCTCAGCTCTGGAAGGGTCTAGAGCCTCCATTTTTGCACTCAGGTCTAAGTGTCATGGCCCTCTATCAGAATCCAGAGTTTTGAGAATATTGGGGAAAGTTAATTTTTTGCCAAAAAAATAAAAAAACATAAGGGGTAACACTCGTTTTTTTTTTTTTTTTTTTTTCTGGACAAAATTTTGAGTTTCAATATCTCAGCTCTGGAAGGGTCTAGAGCCTCCATTTTTGCACACAGGTCTAAGTGTCATGGCCCTCTATCAGAATCCAGAGTTTTGAGAAGATTGGGGAAATTTAATTTTTTGCCAAAAAAATAAAAAAAAAACGTAAGGGGTAACACTGTCGTTTTTTTTTTTTTCTGGACAAAATTTTGAGTTTCAATATCTCAGCTCTGGAAGGGTCTAGAGCCTCCATTTTTGCACTCAGGTCTAAGTGTCATGGCCCTCATCAGAATCCAGAGTTTTGAGAAGATTGGGGAAACTTAATTTTTTGCCAAAAAAATAAAAAAACATAAGGGGTAACACTGTCGGTTTTTTTTTTCTGGACAAAATTTTGAGTTTCAATATCTCAGCTCTGGAAGGGTCTAGAGCCTCCATTTTTGCACGCAGGTCTAAGTGTCATGGCCCTCTATCAGAATCCAGAGTTTTGAGAAGATTGGGGAAATTTAATTATTTGCCAAAAAAATAAAAAAACATAAGGAGTAACACTGTCGTTTTTTTTTTCTGGGCAAAATTTTGGGTTTCAATATCTCAGCTCTGGAAGGGTCTAGAGCCTCCATTTTTGCACTCAGGTCTAAGTGTCATGGCCCTCTATCAGAATCCAGAGTTTTGGGAAGATTGGGGAAACTTAATTTTTTGCCAAAAAAATTTAAAAAACATAAGGGGTAACACTGTCGTTTTTTTTTTCTGGACAAAATTTTGAGTTTCAATATCTCAGCTCTGGAAGGGTCTAGAGCCTCCATTTTTGCACTCAGGTCTAAGTGTCATGGTCCTCTATCAGAATCCAGAGTTTTGAGAATATTGGGGAAACTTAATTTTTTGCCAAAAAAATAAAAAAACATAAGGGGTAACACTGTCGATTTTTTTTCTGTACAAAATTTTGAGTTTCAATATCTCAGCTCTGGAAGGGTCAAGAGCCTCCATTTTTGCACGCAGGTCTAAGTTTAATGGCCCTCTATCAGAATGCAGAGTTTTGAGAATATTGGGGAAATGTAATTTTTTGCCAAAAAAATAAAAAAACATAAGGGGTAACACTGTCGGTTTTTTTTTTCTGGGCAAAATTTTGAGTTTCAATATCTCAGCTCTGGAAGGGTCTAGAGCCTCCATTTTTGCACTCAGGTCTAAGTGTCATGGCCCTCTATCAGAATCCAGAGTTTTGAGAATATTGGGGAAACTTAAATTTTTGCCAAAAAAATAAAAAAACATAAGGGGTAACACTGTCGTTTTTTTTTCTGGACAAAATTTTGAGTTTCAATATCTCAGCTCTGGAAGGGTCTAGAGCCTCCATTTTTGCACTCAGGTCTAAGTGTCATGGCCCTCTATCAGAATCCAGAGTTTTGAGAATATTGGGGAAACTTAATTTTTTGCCAAAAAAATAAAAAAAACATAAGGAGTAACACTGTCGTTTTTTTTTTTCTGGACAAAATTTTGAGTTTCAATATCTCAGCTCTGGAAGGGTCTAGAGCCTCTATTTTTGCACTCAGGTCTAAGTGTCATGGCCCTCTATCAGAATCCAGAGTTTTGAGAAGATTGGGGAAGCTTAATTTTTCGCCAAAAAAATAAAAAAACATAAGGGGTAACACTGTCGTTTTTTTTTTTCTGGACAAAATTTTGAGTTTCAATATCTCAGCTTTGGAAGGGTCTAGAGCCTCCATTTTTGCACTCAGGTCTAAGTGTCATGGCCCTCTATCAGAATCCAGAGTTTTGGGAAGATTGGGGAAACTTAATTTTTTGCCAAAAAAATTAAAAAAACATAAGGGGTAACACTGTGGGTTTTTTTTTCTGTACAAAATTTTGAGTTTCAATATCTCAGCTCTGGAAGGGTCTAGAGCCTCCATTTTTGCACTCAGGTCTAAGTGTCATGGCCCTCTATCAGAATCCAGAGTTTTGAGAATATTGGGGAAAGTTAATTTTTTGCCAAAAAAATAAAAAAACATAAGGGGTAACACTCGTTTTTTTTTTTTTTTTTTTTTCTGGACAAAATTTTGAGTTTCAATATCTCAGCTCTGGAAGGGTCTAGAGCCTCCATTTTTGCACACAGGTCTAAGTGTCATGGCCCTCTATCAGAATCCAGAGTTTTGAGAAGATTGGGGAAATTTAATTTTTTGCCAAAAAAATAAAAAAAAAACGTAAGGGGTAACACTGTCGTTTTTTTTTTTTTCTGGACAAAATTTTGAGTTTCAATATCTCAGCTCTGGAAGGGTCTAGAGCCTCCATTTTTGCACTCAGGTCTAAGTGTCATGGCCCTCATCAGAATCCAGAGTTTTGAGAAGATTGGGGAAACTTAATTTTTTGCCAAAAAAATAAAAAAACATAAGGGGTAACACTGTCGGTTTTTTTTTTCTGGACAAAATTTTGAGTTTCAATATCTCAGCTCTGGAAGGGTCTAGAGCCTCCATTTTTGCACGCAGGTCTAAGTGTCATGGCCCTCTATCAGAATCCAGAGTTTTGAGAAGATTGGGGAAATTTAATTATTTGCCAAAAAAATAAAAAAACATAAGGAGTAACACTGTCGTTTTTTTTTCTGGGCAAAATTTTGGGTTTCAATATCTCAGCTCTGGAAGGGTCTAGAGCCTCCATTTTTGCACTCAGGTCTAAGTGTCATGGCCCTCTATCAGAATCCAGAGTTTTGAGAATATTGGGGAAACTTAAATTTTTGCCAAAAAAATAAAAAAACATAAGGGGTAACACTGTGGTTTTTTTTTTTTTTTCTGGACAAAATTTTGAGTTTCAATATCTCAGCTCTGGAAGGGTCTAAAGCCTCCATTTTTGCACTCAGGTCTAAGTGTCATGGCCCTCTATCAGAATCCAGAGTTTTGAGAATATTGGGGAAACTTAATTTTTTGCCAAAAAAATAAAAAAAAACAGAAGGGGTAACACTGTCGTTTTTTTTTCTGGACAAAATTTTGGGTTTCAATATCTCAGCTCTGGAAGGGTCTAGAGCCTCCATTTTTGCACTCAGGTCTAAGTGTCATGGCCCTCTATCAGAATCCAGAGTTTTGAGAATATTGGGGAAACTTAATTTTTTGCCAAAAAAATAAAAAAACATAAGGGGTAAAACTGTCGTTTTTTTTTTTCTGGACAAAATTTTGAGTTTCAATATCTCAGCTCTGGAAGGGTCTAGAGCCTCCATTTTTGCACGCAGGTCTAAGTGTCATGGCCCTCTATCAGAATCCAGAGTTTTGAGAAGATTGGGGAAATTTAATTTTTTGCCAAAAAATAAAAAAAACATAAGGGGTAACACTGTCGGGTTTTTTTTTTCTGTGCAAAATTTTGAGTTTCAATATGTCAGCTCTGGAAGGGTCTAGAGCCTCCATTTTTGCACTCAGGTCTAAGTGTCATGGCCCTCTATCAGAATCCAGAGTTTTGAGAATATTGGGGAAACTTAAATTTTTGCCAAAAAAATAAAAAAACATAAGGGGTAACACTGTCGTTTTTTTTTTTTTCTGGACAAAATTTTGAGTTTCAATATCTCAGCTCTGGAAGGGTCTAGAGCCTCCATTTTTACACACAGGTCTAAGTGTCATGGCCCTCTATCAGAATCCAGAGTTTTGAGAAGATTGGGGAAATTTAATTTTTTGCCAAAAAAATAAAAAAACATAAGGGGTAACACTATCGTTTTTTTTTTTTCTGGGCAAAATTTTGAGTTTCAATATCTCAGCTTTGGAAGGGTCTAGAGCCTCCATTTTTGCACTCAGGTCTAAGTGTCATGGCCCTCTATCAGAATCCAGAGTTTTGAGAAGATTGGGGAAATTTAATTTTTTGCCAAAAAAATAAAAAAACATAAGGGGTAACACTGTCGGGTTTTTTTCTGGGCAAAATTTTGAGTTTCAATATCTCAGCTCTGGAAGGGTCTACAGCCTCCATTTTTGCACTCAGGTCTAAGTGTCATGGCCCTCTATCAGAATCCAGAGTTTTGAGAATATTGGGGAAACTTAATTTTTTGCCAAAAAAATAAAAAAACATAAGGGGTAACACTGCCGTTTTTTTTTTTTTTTTTGGACAAAATTTTGAGTTTCAATATCTCAGCTCTGGAAGGGTCTAGAGCCTCCATTTTTGCACGCAGGTCTAAGTGTCATGGCCCTCTATCAGAATCCAGAGTTTTGAGAAGATTGGGGAAATTTAATTTTTTGCCAAAAAATAAAAAAACATAAGGGGTAACACTGTCGTTTTTTTTTTCTGGGCAAAATTTTGAGTTTCAATATCTCAGCTCTGGAAGGGTCTAGAGCCTCCATTTTTGCACTCAGGTCTAAGTGTCATGGCCCTCTATCAGAATCCAGAGTTCTGAGAATATTGGGGAAGCTTAATTTTTTGGCAAAAAAATAAAAAAAAACATAAGGGGTAACACTGTTGTTTTTTCTGGACAAAATTTTGAGTTTCAATATCTCAGCTCTGGAAGGGTCTAGAGCCTCCATTTTTGCACTCAGGTCTAAGTGTCATGGCCCTCTATCAGAATCCAAAGTTTTGAGAAGATTGGGGAAATTTAATTTTTTGCCAAAAAAATAAAAAAAACATAAGGGGTAACACTGTCGTTTTTTTGTTTTCTGGGCAAAATTTTTAGTTTCAATATCTCAGCTCTGGAAGGGTCTAGAGCCTCCATTTTTGCACTCAGGTCTAAGTGTCATGGCCCTCTATCAGAATCCAGAGTTTTGGGAATATTGGGGAAACTTAATTTTTTGCCAAAAAAATAAAAAAAAACATAAGGGGTAACACTGTCGTTTTTTTTCTGGACAAAATTTCGAGTTTCAATATCTCAGCTCTGGAAGGGTCTAGACCCTCCATTTTTGCACTCAGGTCTAAGTGTCATGGCCCTCTATCAGAATCCAGAGTTTTGAGAAGATTGGGAAAACTTAATTTTTTGCCAAAAAAATAAAAAAACATAAGGGGTAACACTGTCGTTTTTTTTTTTCTGGACAAAATTTTGAGTTTCAATATCTCAGCTCTGGAAGGGTCTAGAGCCTCCATTTTTGCACTCAGGTCTAAGTGTCATGGCCCTCTATCAGAATCCAGAGTTTTGAGAATATTGGGGAAACTTAATTTTTTGCCAAAAAAATAAAAAAAACATAAGGGGTAACACTGTCGTTTTTTTTTTTTCTGGACAAAATTTTGAGTTTCAATATCTCAGCTCTGGAAGGGTCTAGAGCCTCCATTTTTGCACGCAGGTCTAAGTGTCATGGCCCTCTATCAGAATCCAGAGTTTTGAGAAGATTGGGGAAATTTAATTTTTTGCCAAAAAAATAAAAAAAACATAAGGGGTAACACTGTCGTTTTTTTTTCTGGGCAAAATTTTGAGTTTCAATATCTCAGCTCTGGAAGGGTCTAGAGCCTCCATTTTTGCACTCAGGTCTAAGTGTCATGGCCCTCTATCAGAATCCAGAGTTTTGAGAAGATTGGGGAAATTTAATTTTTTGCCAAAAAAATAAAAAAAATCATAAGGGGTAACACTGTCGTTTTTTTTTGTTTTCTGGGCAAAATTTTTAGTTTCAATATCTCAGCTCTGGAAGGGTCTAGAGCCTCCATTTTTGCACTCAGGTCTAAGTGTCATGGCCCTCTATCAGAATCCAGAGTTTTGGGAAGATTGGGGAAACTTAATTTTCGCCCAAAAATAAAAAACGTAAGGGGTAACACTGTCGTTTTTTTTTTTTTTTTCTGGTCGAAATTTTGAGTTCCGATATCTCAGCTCTGGAAGGGTCTAAAGCCTCCATTTTTGCACTCAGGTCTAAGTCTCATGGCCCTCTATCAGAATCCAGAGTTTTGAGAAGATTGGGGAAACTTAATTTTTCGCCCAAAAAAAATAACGTAAGGGGTAACACTGTCGTTTTTTTTTTTATTTCTGGTCGAAATTTTGAGTTCCGATATCTCAGCTCTGGAAGGCTCTAGAGCCTCCATTTTTGCACTCAGATCTACTGTAGTCAGGTTTGACTGTACTGATGATAATAATGCAAAAACGTGAACACTTCAAATCAATGCTATTGTAGTGACGCAGACGGTTTCTTTTTGTCTGTTTTGAATCAAATAAATAAATGTCCATACCTTCAGAATCAATTTCATATAAGCCAAATTCTTTTATTGTCCATTTGGCATTGCAAAAAACAAAATAAACGAAAATAAAACACTAAACCAAAATTTCTGATTCAAACATACTGTTAAGCATGAGCAGTGAGCACAATCCAACTCACATACTGTAGCAAATCACGGTCAAAAAGTTTTTTGACCTTCCATCAGTGCACCTGTTCCTCATTACCACCACAATTATACAAACAAAAAATGCACTTCAAAACAATGGCTCCAACGGCTATTATTATTATTTATTTTTTTATTAAAACTTGTGTGATCTAAAAGCATTGTTTGCAATTGTTTGACTTTGAGAAGAGTCAATGGTTTTGTGAGTTTAGTTAGAAAATTGGAATTTGTGTTTAAAGTTGTGTAACAAGCTAATAAAAGGTGAATCTAATCAAGCATGATCTTTTATTTCAAGAACTTAGAGATCACAACACTGAATCAATCTTAATAAAATTACTCAATTATCATAATCTTTCACAAATAAACATAAATGTTAAAATGGAAAGGTTATTAAAACATACTAAGTAGGCTAGCCATTTAGACATAATCAGCAGAATTTTCTTTTTAATTGATGTTCGTTGATATTCATGTCTGCCACATATAAACAACGAGCCAAAACGAAATTATTGATCATTTTCATAAAATCATATGTAAGATGTGCCTACATATGCTTACATGTTGTTAACGCCTTCCCATGGCGACCGACCTAAGTGCGAGTTACCGATCGTCTTCCCAACGTGTTGTTTACGTGTAAAGATACGTTGTAGCACGTTCTTAGTTTAACTTCATATTCTTCGATTGTATCCTCTAACTAGTCCATATTTGATTATTGCAATACATCTTCCGGAAGTTTCAGCAACAACAGACAATGTCTCATAATTCATGAGATAGGCTACTCACAAAAGCAGCTAAAACTCCAATTCTGTCTGCTTTGGTAGCCTATATACCTAAATACAAATAAAATAAAATAATAATTAAATGCAAACAAAATTGAAGTTCTTTATTTAATTCACCAAAATCAGCTTGGCTTCTGAACTGAATGTGTTTAACCTTAATTAACACAGTATCCAGAGCTGACTATGAAAACGCACACATCGAATTAGCCATACGCAGAGAGCCAATTTATTAATTGTTTTGTTTAAAAGTAGACATTTAAAACTTTCTATAGTTCTCAGGTCTGTGACAAGTATCGCGTTGTTTCGGTTCATGAGACGCGATCCGCCTCTATGTCTTGATTATATTGTCTGATATAGCCTACGCTTATAATGTATTAATTTGTTGATGAAACATTTACTAAAATGAAGATACAATTTATACGAAACGAATTCACTTTAAAGACAGGCTTTCTACAAAACAAAACTTAATAAATGGTCGAAATCATGTCTGACCCATTCCAAATGTTTTCCGATATAAGCCTATTGGGTAGCTTTTGATCCTCTCTAACTCATCTCATGCGGTTCCCTTTTTATATAGGCTAGCCTACTCAACATAGATGAAATAATAAAAATTAAGTAACATAACATTATTAAACATAAATATGAACGTTTATTTTATGTTGTTGTTTTTTTTAAAGTTATATCCTGCCACTCCACTTTGCTCACGTGCTATGCATGTGTGTGTGCATGTGCTGGAGGGGTGCCCATCCCTACATTTGAATATCATTATCATTATTTATAATTTTTAATATATATATTTTTTCATGCATATGTAGTGAACAAATTGGTAGGCCTACTATTTATTACAGGTTTGACACTTTACTAAAAAAGACTCTGAATGTAGGCTATTAATAAATAACTTTACATAGCCTAACATTACTATCATTACTTTTTTCAGGTTGTATTATAGGGCCCAAGCCCTGAAAGGGCGAAGGCCCTATTGTTTTCCTTAGGGTTATTCTTTTCTATTATTATTATTAGGGCCCAAGCCCTGAAAGGGCGTAGGCCCTATTGTTTTCCTTAGGATTATTAGGGCCCAAGCCCTGAAAGGGCGAAGGCCCTATTGTTTTCCTTAGGATTATTTATTCTTCTTCTTTTTACGTATTATTATTATTATTTCACTACCTTTTGGGCACTTCTGGGGCCCTTAACATGCTCGAAAACTCTTGAAACTTTGCACACAGGTCAGAACCCGCGGCCATCAGAGCCGGGCTGAAGCTGGTACCCGGGCGTGGCAGGGGGGCTCGTCAGCGCCCCCTGTAACGGGTTCCGAACACTTGGTCCATAACTCAAACACGCTTGAATGTAATAGTATGAAACTTGGTACACATGTTAATCTCATCGTTTCATCTATACCTCACACTCTTACTTTTTACCCCAGCCCAACAGGAAGGCAGCTATTGAGGGTTGTTTGTAAAACACACGCAATGGAATGTGAAATACTCCTCCAAGAGCTTTGTATGGATTCTGTGAATGGATAGTTTTGGATGTGTGTCTTATCTCTATCAGTGTCTGTGTGGGGAGGAGGGGGGGATTGCTGGTGTCTGTGTTTATGTGTGTGTGTATGGGGGGGGCTGTTGTCTGTGTTTGTGTGTGTGTGTGTGTGTGTGTGTGGCTGGCTGCGATTTTTCCTGCAAGTCCTTGTCTCTAAGTCCTTGTCTTTTAGCATAACAATTTTGTATTTTTTAAATGACAAAATATGCATATAACCCATATCGTTTAAATGTATAGTTTGCTTTAAAGAAAAGTAAGATTGTATTTGTAATTGAAGCTGAAAGAGTTTAAAATTCATGAGCTATATTTCAATATATTTGTTTTCCTAAAAATTTTAAAACACTAACCTCATTCTCAGTCAAAGCGGAGGCTACATTTTTGCATGTCATGCAATAACCCTAAAGGCACCAAAGTGGCGGTGCCACCGGCTTTATATATAGATAAATATATAAATATAGCTGCGAGCAGCGATGAAGGGCCAAAGCCGGCGGGGTTGTGGTGCCACCGGCTTGGGCCCGCAATCGCTGCTCGCAGCTATATTTAAACTTAATTTCTATTAATTTATGGTATGAACCCTTGATTGTATGTTGCATAATCTCTTGTTTTTTTTCCTTTCTGTTCTTTAAAAGACATCCCATACATTTTTGAAAAAAAAAATGGAATAGATTTATAGCGTTTTGGAAAAAAAAACTTTTTAATTTATCATAAACAATATTGTTTAATTTAATAATCATTGTTAAAATTGTTCAGACTGAACCAATAAAACATTTTAACAGGATAATTTTAATATTCACAAAATGTGTGGGTCTAGGTAAAAAATGTAATTGTAAACTATTGACACTTAATCCAGTATTACAGATTAATATAGAGATTATTTAAATCAGATTAGCGCCATCTGCTGAGAGAAAATAAAATAAAATATGTAATGTCATGGTGCTTTATGCCTTTATAGCTCTCTGGAGAGACTTGTGAATTCTCTAGTAGTTTTTGACACAATTACTTACTTTTAAACTGTGGATTTTAATGTATTCTAAAATAATACTTTTTGGCAAGGTTTATTTTTTTTATTTGAAGTGTACACATTTTTGTATTATTGTTACTAAACCTGAATTAAGGGAAAGCATTTTATTACATGTAACATTAAAATATACAGCAAATCTTTTATCACAGCTCAGTCCACCTGGATCTGATCTCATGTCAATCTCTTATTTCAGTCTCCTGACTCAGTGATGCTGCAGCCCACCAGTTGTTTGTGGATTATTATTGTAAGGACTTTTAACTTACAATAATATTGTAAGCCCCCCCCTCCCCCCACCCCAGTCGAACTATTCCTTTGGTAATTCACTGCAAAGACTTCTAACTGCTGTTCAAAGACTCACGCCTCGCACGTTACTCCCCACGGAACAAAAGAGCCGTGCTCGCGCGCATCTTAACCATGCGGGCCTCACGCTCACGGAGGACAAAGGATCAGCCACTTAAAACGCGGCTAGACCACGCAGGACGCCCAAGGAACGCAGCAACACATGAGAGCCCTTTTTCACATGCAAGTAAATTAGGGTTACCCTGTTTTCAGAGCATTGAGAATGTGTTTTCGTGTGTCTCAGAAAGTTGGACTGTCTTAGGTGAATATAACCCTCTCTCCCCCTCTCTCTCTCCATGCTCTCCCTCTCTCACTCTCTCTCCCTCAAACTCATCATCTAAACATGTTCTCATTGTCTAAACGTCCCGCGTTCGTCTTAGTTTGTGTTTTAATGTTTGTAAATACATGTATCATTGTAACGTAGTAAATGCTTAAGTAGTTGCCTTATTGAATATATATATATATTAAATGCAATTATACTAATTTCTGACTGATTTACTGTCTGCTCATAATAAGTCCCTGAAGTGCTGATCGAACGCTGCAAGCTTTGCAGAACTATATACCAAAGGGTATGTCTTTGTAGAGCAGGAAAGCAAATTCTTGTGGCCACAGAATTTGTTTTCACGACTCTATAAATTAATTGAGCTAATTAATTTTACTTGTCTTGTAAAACGTGGTCCGGGTAATTGATTACAATTAACTTGTGATAAATTGCAGAGACACACATGTATGCATACAAGTAAAGTTAACAGGAACCCCTCATTAAGGGATTTATTAACATGTAGGACTGGTCTGATCCAAATCTGTATGAATAATTTAAGAATTATCAATTATTAATTATGATATGCAAATTCCCCCTTCGATCAGACCGCCTAGTTTCCTTACATTATGGATTAAAAAATGTAATTGTTTGGTCAAAAGTGTCCGAAGAGCAGCATGACAGAGTAGACTTTTTTGTACTTGAAAAATTTGATGAAAAATAAATAAACTATTTTAATTATGCTGTAGGCCTATTATACTTTCAGTAACAACATTATTACAATAAATTGTAGTAGGTTTTTTAAGTTCTGAAAATATTTTAAACTAGATTCACAGGTCTCAACAGCTTAAAATATAAATGTGTTTAGCTGAAATATATGAAAACACACACACACACACATATGTATATATAGATATGTTTATATTCATGAAAACCTGGATCTTTTTTTAAAGATTATTGCAAAATCTTAAAAAAAATAATAATATAATAAGCTACATTTATTAACTTTGAATGTTTTTATGGACTGTGAGAAGATTGTGCATTGGGCGATAAAAATAGTTAAAATGATATTGGTCAAATTAAGATTTGAATGTCTTTATATAGGCTAGCCTACAGTATTTCTGCTCTTTGAAATTAAAACACATAAAAAGGATTCAGGAGAAATGTTTTACTGATGTTCTAAGGGTACAATATTTATATTTAGTGCCTTTCATGTCCATTTATAATCTTTACACATCAGCTTAGATACTTGCATGGCTAAAAAACTGCTAATTTCAAGACGCTGACGTCACGTCAGGTCGTCACGTGGGTCAACCCGCTCAGTCAGAAGCTCAAAAGTACAACGCGTTCGGACAGACATTCGGACAGACGTTCGGATAGACGTTCGGTCGGTCGGTCGGTCGAATGTTTGATTTTGGCACAGTTCAAGCGCCATATGTTGAACTATTCTACACGCAATCGCCTCTATAACGACCTATTGGTTTTCATTAAACCGAGAAAAATGGAATTTTGTTTTTTTGACGATCACTGAGAAATGTTATATTATTTAAATTGCAAAAAAAACATGTATTATTTTCAAGGTGAAAAGGATTCATTAGCCTTGATCCACGCCGGGAAAAAAAACGTCTATATGTCACGTTTTAATGAAGTAGCCTAATGAGTAAAATGTCTATTTTTCCGGCATCCCCCAGCTCCTCCTTTAAGCAAAAGGTACGCTAAAACAACGTATTACATTGACGTTAAACCACGTTAACCGTGTTAACCATAACCTTTTAAATACTCGACCTAATTTCGATGCTTAGCAACAGGAAAAAACTCCTTTAACTTCAGTGCCATAGGTTAGCACCTTAGTGCTTACAGATAAGGAGACATTAGTATGTGTTCGCTGCATTTGTAATGTTATACTTTTTAATCCGTGAAGAAAAATGTTGCTGTGTTGGGTAGAATACATTAATAGTGCATACCAACTCCAAACGTGAGAACTACATGACAGAAAGAAAAAAAAAACGCGAATGGACAACCCAGTATCAAGACAAGACGTGAAATAATCACGTTGGTCCACTTTGGAAAACGTGTAGATGTCACGGTTTAACCCCCGGTATCACGAAAAGACGTGAAATAATCACGTTGGTCCTCTTTGGAAAATGTGTAGATGTCACGGTTTAACCCCCTCAAACATGAAACTTACACGTTTGCGTTAACAAGTTCCAGAGATAACCGGATGTTCACCTATTCTACACGCAATCGCCTCTGCCATAACGACCTATTGGTTTTCATTAAACAGAGAAAAATGGAATTTTGTTTTATTGACGATTACTGAGAAATGTTCTATTATATTAAAATGCAAAAAAAAAACATTTATTATTTTCAAGGTGAAAAGGATTCATTTGCCTTGATCCACGCCGAAAAAAAACGTATTTTTTGTCCGAATGTCACGTTTTTAATGAAGTAGCTAATGAGTAAAATGTCTCCGGGTATCTCTCCACTGGAACGTGTTAACGCAAATGTGTAAGTTTCACGTTTGAGGGGGTTAAACCGTGACATCTACATGTTTTCCAAAGTGGACCAACGTGATTATTTCACGTCTTGTCGTGATTTGGACATAATACGAGACAGAGTTCTTTATTAAATTCATTAAAAAAAGAAACAATAATTACAGGGATAGCCTTACTGGACTCTAAACCTCAAAGAAATGCCACAATCAAGACCTCGAAGCAGAAATAAGGGAGAAACACCAAGGAACTCCGTGTTTTCCCTGCCATTACAATGCACCATTAATGCTTGGCATTACACAGGAAAAGAGGCCCAGGCAAAGTACACCCAGCAGGAAAGGGGCCCAGGCAAAGTGCACCCAGCAAACACATTTACGTTGCGGCAATGTCTGTGGCACGTTGCATTTCTGCTACTGCAACGTCGCTGTCTACGTCCTCGCAACATTGTAACAACATAGAATTGAAAGACTCAACAGGGCAGTAGTAATGCTGTTGCGCAACATTCAGCAAATGAAAGACGACTTTCTGACAATTAGCCTACATTTTTTTAATATGCTATATGCAATTATATAATGTGTGGCACTGATTGAGCACACTTGGCCAGTTCTGCACCATCGCTGTCAATGAGATATCGCTGTCTGTGGTGCTGAAACATTTTTACTTGACTGGCAAACTGTTTTCTTTGTTCATCAATACAAACTTGTAAAAAAATGTGGCTTTTCTTTGTGTTTTATTTAACATATAAGATTACTTGGCTCAACAAGTGACACATTCTTTCATATGCATTCATCAAATATTTTACGTTGTTTTAACGGTTTAATTTTTAAATGACTTGGTAGCAGAGGGCCTCTGCTACTGTAGTGAGAGTCTAGCTCTGCCCCTGCTTGATAGTCCGAAGAGAATTACAAAATGACTACTATTTATTTTAATATAATTACACACTACTCCCAGTTCCTATGTGTGTGTGCTTAACTATATTTTGGGGACAAATTTGTACCCAGAAGTGGCCAAAGGCTGATAAAATCTCCAAAAAACGTTCTCCTTTGAAAAACTGGTATAAAATAAAGTAATTAAAGGGTTTTTAGATTGTAGTTTTGGTCTTGAATTTGAAAGTTTTTTGTAATGGGTAAGGTTTAGGGATAGTGTTATAGTGGAGGGCCATAGAATACACAGTATGCAGCATAAAAACCATTATGTCTATGGAAAGTCTCCATTTAGATAGCTAAATAAATGTGTGTGTGTGTGTGTGTGTGTGTGTGTGTGTGTGTGTGTGCGTGTGTGTGTGTGTGTGTGTGTGTGTGTGTGTGTGTGTGTGTGTGTGTGTGTGCACATGCGTGTGTGTGCCTTGTTGTCGTAAAAATATGTTTATTAGCCTACTATTATTATTATTACTTGCATATGACTCATATAGATCTAGAAGAGGTCACTCTGTCCTCTTGTGGATAGACTGAGAATTGCTTTGAATGGAAATGAACCCATGAAAGGAGATCCAGCATTAGCGTGTGTGCGTGTGTGACTGATGATTAGACATGCTAAGCCACAGGCAACAGTACATTGTCCATTCTCTTTACACAGACAAACACACAACAGCATTGTATTCTGATACATTCATTAGCGAAACCCATAACAGAGTGCATTAGGACACACACAAAAGCCGACTGCGCACCCTTACACACATACATAAACTGCCGTCCACAGTCGTGACATAGTAAATCATCCTGTTATCTTCACACCATTCCTCTGCACAACAACTCTAATTGCCCTAAACTCATGCAAATGCACCTGTATTTTGCTCACAGGTGAAAGTGTGTGTGTGGTATTTATTAGTGTATTAACTGAAGCACTCTTCACCAGAACAGACCGAGGTGATCATTACGTGAAGTGGGACGGTCTGCGTAGGAAGGTCTGTCAGGAGATTGCTTTGATTTGCATTTGGCTTAACCTTAATGACAAACACAAAGCCATGCACACACTCAGACGCGCACAACCGCGCTTCATTGACATGCATGGGGATCAAAAACACCTCAGACTAAGATAAAGAACTGTGTCCTGCATTTAATGTCCGCATCTCCTGCCCGGATTTCAGCATCAAGTATAAACACACATGCAGGTGAGGTAACACGTCGCGGCACACATCCCAAGGTGGAATACTTGGCCCGTTTTCCAGTCGAAAATAAATCTACAAGACTGAGTCATTTAAATTGACCACTGAATTGTTGAATTGAGTTTCCGATTTTCTCAAAAACGGGGTGCAGTAAAATTAAATGGACTCCAATATTACATGCCTGGCTGGCTGATGATAATAAAACCCTTTTATACTTCTTGGCATATCAGTCTTTCAATAGCATAAAAACTAATTGAGGAAAGAACTATTGGTTTGTTGATAACTGCTTGTTTACCTATTACTAATGTGACAAGCATATTGGAAGGAAAGAGTAAAATCGGTTTAAAAATAATTATTTGGGATGTTAAACTAGAATTTAATTTCCCCTAAAAGACATTATATGCTAGATAGCATGTTTAATTTTATGCTAATGAAAACTAAGAATGAAACAAACAGCCTGTTCAATGATTTGTACTTTCTTTAAAGAGATGGTTCACACAAAAATGATAATTCTATCATTTACTCACTCTCGTGTTGTTCCAAACCTGTATTTCTTTCTTTCTTGTGATATTTTAAAGAATGTTGGTAACTAATCAGTTTTGGTGACCACTGACTTCCACTGGACAATATATATATATATATATATATATATACACACACACATCTCAAAATATCTCCTTTTACGTTCCACAGAAGAAAGATAGTCATACAGTTTTAGTACGACATAAGGTTGTGTAAATGATGATACCATTTCACATCTAATTTTCAAACACATCTTATAGGTTTTGAGATAAAAACAAAAGATAAATGGTGTAGTAGCTGTTTGATTAAAAGACTTTAGTCAGATAAACGGCATATGAAATTTTACAAGGATTAAAAAATGAGGCTGTGAGGGGTAGACAATCAACAGAGCCATGCACTGTATAAAGGTCTAGATCATAATTTTCAAAACCCCAACTTCTTTGTTTTCTGGAGTTTTTGTCTTCTAAAAGGCATTTAGAAAGATATTTTGTCAGCTGAACAATTGGCACCCTGGCACATTAGCAACATGGTCTGTTGTCTCAATAGTGTAGTGAAGCACAGCTCACACCAAAGTCACTTTTAAACCAACCCTATCTCTGTTGAACATGTGACATCATTCACCCTCACGCAAAACTCTTAATCGAGTGAAATTCACCATGCAATGGTAATTTTAGATAACAGTATATGGCGCCATATATATATATATATATATATATATATATATATATATATATATATACAGAAAAAACGGCCCGTTCTCAACCCAAGGCGTTATCTAACTGACGCTTTTGACCATGCGTCAACATCCGATGCTTTAGGCACCCTTTAGCGTTAGTTAGATGATGCTATCCAAGTGGTCTAACACTAACCCTACCCCAGACCTATATCTACCCGCGTCATCTAACTGACGCTAAAGGTAAAGCGTCAGTTAGATGACGCCCTAGGATAGCATCATCTAACTGACGCTAAAGGGTGCCTAAAGCGTTGGATGTTGAAGCATGGTCAAAAGTGTGAGTTAGAAGACGTCTTGGGATGAGAATGCGTTGGAAAAAAAGATGGATACACCCCAGATTTACAATGATGCTTGAGAATTTATGACCGTGATGGGTAGGTCAGGATTCTCAAACAAACAGCGAAAAGTTTTGAAAGCACAATAGAGCAGCTATTTACAAGTTTTGGGGAAATCAACCTGCTGATGGCTTACTATAACTTAAATATATTAAAAAGATGGACAGTTCACCCAAAATGAAAATGCTATCATCATTACCTTTCCCTCATATCCTTCCAATATGACTCACTTTCTTCTTTACAAACTCAATGCAATGACAATCCTCTGTAACTCAAGAGAGTTGGCCAACAAAAAATGTATGCAGATTGATCATTTTCAAATTGCTTCAATGATTTTTGGTGAAAGTCTTTGCTCTATGTGGTCTGCCAGCCATGCTTTATACTCCATAGTAAGTAACAAAAATACACCTATACATTCATTTGCCAAAAGCCTTTAAAACAAAAAAAAAAACTAAATATTCTACCATTTCTGCCGCTTACTGGACAGGTGTATAAAGTGCACATTTCTTTAAAGGTGAATATTTAATAAATTACCTCCTTTCGTAAGCAATAATGTCATAAGGCTTCAGAAAGACATGAGAATAAGCAAATTGAGACAGATTTTTCTTTTTTGAGTGAACTATTTATTAAAGCTGTAGAAGAAAGTATGACACCCTTTGGCTTTAACTAATTGAATTTTTGCCCTACTTTAAACAGACATAATCTACTGTTACAATCTTATTTACAATTTTTTAAATTTTCCCAAATGTAACATTTTCCTGTAACCAAAGAAACAACATACATGTTTAAGCAGATTAAGATTATGCTTGTCCTTCCACAGTATTGTCTTATTTTATGCCACGGGGCAATATTTGTAAGTTGGACTCATATGTGTTTTAAAAAGTCATCAACTTCCTCATGCCTTGTCACTCGCTCACTCATTTTACCTCTCTCTCTCTCACAAACACACACACAAGCCATTTGCAACAACAGACTTGATCCTAAATACACCATTTCATGCTCCGGGACTCAAACAGAGCAGGAAAATGAATCCCTGCAAAACAACTCTATCTTTCCGACGAGAGGCCCCGCTGAAAATGAGCCCAAACGGCGAGAGGGCCAACAGAAGTTCTTAAAAGCATCTCGGATTTCTGGGAAAATGCACAATATTGAAATGCGGTGGGAGGCCGAGGCCACCGGTGCATTTATCTGGCTTTTCACTGGAACATTTCCAACCTGCTGCATTCCCACGTCTTCAGGCAATATCAGTGCGTGCGTTTATGTGCACAAGCAACTACGGGGAAGCTCGCAGTAAAGCTCCGACAGCCAATCCGAATGGACACAGGGAGTTTCCGCACTGCTGACCCTGCCGTATCAGCGCGCTTGCAGATGAGTACATCAGCTCTCACTCAGCCGATATTACTGGGGATAAACAGGCAATTTCACCACCCCGCACTATAAAGCATCTCATTTCAATATGTATTTACAATTGTGTGTGTGTCTGTATGTGTGCGTGCATACGAGCGTGTGTGTGTGTGTGAGTGTAGCAGTGGAGCAGTGGAAGAGGTCCCTTCTAAATTTAATCTACATGATGGCAAGATTATATACATTTAATATTCGCCTTTTTAGGGCCCCCTTAAACGTCGGTAGATGAGGTTATGGGATCCTAACTCTACCCCAGACCTAAACCTAACCCGTCACCTAACTGACGTTAAAGGTAAAGCGTCAGTTGTATGACGGCCCGGGATCACCATCTACCAACGTTTAAGGGGGCCCTAAAAAGGCGGATATTGACGTATGGTCAAAAGACGTCCCAAGACGTCAGTTATATGACTTTTTGGGATGAGACTGTGTTAACATTTACTTTTACCGTTTACCGTTTTACACACTAAAGCGCACACACATCTAGAAGAAACATCATGACCATGCAAATTTCCCAATCAGATTTTAAATGCAACTTCCAAAAAAAAAAAAAAATCACAAGTTGACCCTTACATAATCGGATATAGTAAAAAGTATGCAAAATTGGCGTGCTGTCCGAAGACTCCGAGCTCGTAATATGGCCAGAACCCATAGTACTTCCCCCATGCCTTGTTGGGATAGAAAATAGTTAAGCGTGAGGAGTTGGGGTAAAGGAGATGTTCCCAGGTGTGTCTTGTTTGCCAGTCTCCCCTTGTGTGTATATACCCCATGTTTCTCATGGTCTTTGTCTGGTGTTATCCTTAGTGGATATCATTCAGATCATTTCTGAATGACCACAAGTAACAGTAGGATATTTTCACCATGTGTCTTCCCCAAAACAGTATTTGTAAGCAGGTGTGCTTCAGGTATAAAACTCTGTATCTAAGCAAATCACCAGTCAGCTCTACTTTTTTTTAGCTTCAAGCCCAAGGGTAATATGATGAGAATGGTACCGAGTTAAAGTTACAGAAGAATTGATCTTCATTGCACTTAAGTCCCATCCACAGCCTGTTGCTCAGACTGGAGTCTCAGTCCCCAAGATCCAATGACTCCGCCAGACAGTTTTTTTTCCCCCTCTATTCTATTTCCTCACAGACCCAGCAAAAAGAAATATCTGTAACCAGAGTATTTCCTTCCAGGACTGTGTGCGTGCGCACATACATGCTTGCCTTATAACTTTAAAAAAAGCACTCCTCATAAGATTTCAACATATCACATTTAAACCCTCTGAATTAGATGTGGCGTTAGTACTAAGCTGAAGTTCAGAGCTTACAGCTCATTTGCTGAGGTGCTGTTTCTCACTGCAGTGTCTTGAGACAGCTCAGGTGCTCTTAACTGTCCAATTAGCTTTGCTCTGATGTACAAGATCCATGAAGATCAGCCAGATGACCTCATTTTACCTAAATGAGATGATTCACTGCTTCGTTTGTTCATTCACAAGCTGTGGCTTTTGTGTTCAGCCCATATATTCATTTTAATCAAATTGTTTAATTTGTACTGTATGACTGCTTGTGCTATTTGTACTGTATGACTGCTTGTATTAAAATTGAGTTAATACAATACAATGAAGGAGATTGATTTAATCATCAGAAACTCTAAATATTTTGTTATCTGAAACTTATCGTTAAAGTTGATTTGAAAAAAGAAAAATGTTGTGATTACAAATCATGAAAATATTTTTTTACAGTGTAGGTTAGGTTAGGTTTCCAAGGTTAATTATTCTGTTCAGCCTTTTGTCATAAGTTGTTTGCTCCTTTTTCAGAGTTTCTGAAAGTATTATTCAATGTTGAGATGGTTGTGTTTTTTTATTCTCCAGGTTATCCCCTGAAGGTTCTTCTTTGTGGAATTAAAGAGTTAATCGTTTAAATAATCCTTTGCCGTGGGCTTGACTACAACCAGTCTGTGACACTCTGACATTAGCCAAACCATTGCCCACTGAAATTTTAGTATTATGTAAATTGGATCGGAAATTTGATTTCACCATGACCATTAGGGCAAAAAATTACAAGATCTCTTTATTATGTTAATTGTTAGACATGTTGGAAAGCAAAAATGTCCTCCTCTAGTCCTCCTCCTGTTTCTCAGACCCTTTTAAAAGAGATCTTAACTTAATAACTTGAATATTTATCCTCAAATTCTTCCAAAATCACAATTTAAATTTTAATTAATAATCCAAACTTATAAGTCAAAACAATTCTAAATTGTTTGGTATGAAATTTTAGGAGAAACATCTGAGACAAAGATAATGGTTCATTGAGTCAGAACTAGGAACCAAGTAACCACTGAGCAAATAAAAGAAAAAGTTTAAGGGGACACTGAATATCCGAATATCAATACAGAATGAAGACTTGACTGGGGAAAAGACCCCCAGCCAAAAATCTGTAGAAACACAAAGCCATTCATGGATCTGTGGATTAGTGCAAAGTCTACTGACAGGATATCTAAAACAGGCCTATTACTTTTTGCCCACTCTGATCTGTCTCATACATTAAAACAAATGATTAACCACATGAGGGAAACTAAAGTCAGAAAGTGTGCAGCAGTAAAACAAAACAGGCCGTCATCATATTCCACTTGTGTCCTCTTTCTCTTTCTCTCTGTGATAAATGCACTGCTCTTTTTTATTGTCCCTGTGTTTGGTGACCCTGCCACTATGTCCTGTTAGGATGTGGATTTGGACAATCAATGAGATTGGTCCTCCACTGTCAGAGCCGGGGTCTTTCTCCTTGTCCTCATCCCCGCAAAGGCGTGCTGAGGCCGGCCACTGTCCCGATTATCTCACACCCCTCTATCGCTAATGCCCAGACTCCTGCAGGCTGCCGCGTAATTATAATAATGACTAAACGTGCCAGGCGTGCAAAGAGATCAGCCGAAGGAGAAAGGGGGAACGGTGGCGGGAAAAGAAAAAAAAAGAGAGAAAGAGCAAGTGAGTGTGATCAATTGTTAATTTTACAAAGTCACTGAGATGTGTCAGCGGTGTCAATAAGTGAATTAATTTGTCTGTGGGGCTCTGGAGTGTAACACCGTATTGCTGTGTTCCCTCAGGAGCATGGCCGTCTAACCCCTCGTACTTATTCTCCCTTTTACACACACTGGCTTTTATACACATCAGGACACACACACACACAACCAAACTCCCAAGTTACTCGGTACAGTGAAAAAATCTTTAGATTTACAGTTCTCATACAATGGTGTCAATGCAGTCAGATCATTAATATTGTTGAATATTAAAGGGATACTCCACTTTTTTTGGAAATAGGCTCATTTTGCCACTCCCCCAGAGTTAAACAGTTGAGTTTTACCGTTTTCGAACCGATTCAGCCGATTTTTTGATATTTAGAAGAATATCAGTAACCAGACAGTTTCTGGTCTCATTGACTTCTATAGTAGGAAAAAAATATACTATGGAAGTCAATGAGACCAGAAACTGTCTGGTTACTGATATTCTTCTAAATATCAATATCAATATCATATGAGCCTATTTCCAAAAAAAAGTGGAGTATCCCTTTAAGTGTCCCCAACTAAGAAAGCCAGAGAAACCAAGCTCAGCCGGTGGGACAGTTCTCTTCAGGCCAACAAACAAACACTGTATGACTATGATTCAGGGGGTATCACAGGTCAGAAGTCAAAATGAGATCGGAACTTTCAAACATTAAGTCCAGGTTCAATCTGGTTGAACATTGGTTTCATCACGGCGTAATGGAAATGGGTTTTGTCAGCTTTATTTCTATCGTCTCTTAGCTGTAGTATAATCAGTGTAATGCATGGCCTTGAGTGGCTTATTGCTTTAATAAATCAGACTTAATGCTTTAAACACCTTACAGTGCACAGAGATGCTCTCACTCGACTTCAGTGAGCAAACAAATGTAGTTAATCACACAGACAATAAAGCTATCCATCATTCGGATTAATCATAACGATTACAAATGCAGACACACAAAGAGGTGTAAACTTGTGCACACAAACAAACAATTTATAGACTCTCCATCTGTATAAAGGCCCATACTTACATAAATATATATATATATATATATATATATATATATATATATATATATATATATATATATATATATATATATATATATATTCAGGTACAATGTACTTTCTGTTTTCATGTTGTATTGCAAAACACTTTTGCTGCTATTGAGGAGGGATACGGGTAAGGTTAGAGACAGGTTTGGTGGTATGACTGGGTTTATGGGTGTGTTAAGGTTTGAGGGTCAAATTCGTAATTACAGATGTAATTATATGCAGTTTTTTTTTTATTTAAGTACAATGTGAAAACATGAATGTACAATTTGTTCAATGTGTCTGTCTCTATGCCTATTCATAAAAGTGCATGACGCCCCTGAATTATGTATTGAAGCACATTTTAATACAGCTTGAATGGCTCAAGGTCTGCACTCGGTCTGTACAAGGTCTGTAAGATGATTTTCAACAAAATGGCATTTGTCATCATGTGCGTAGAAGCCTAGACATGCAGTTTATATACTCTCCGCCTCTTGAGATTTCAATCCTCACAATAGGTTTTAAAGTTCATACGAGCCACTGAAAAGACAAAACAGGTTTATCAATAGAGATTGTTGTGAGCTGACTGAGAATCTGTACAATTGAAAAGCAACATTTTGGTTCCATTTGCTTGGGCCACAAAAGCACTTAAAGCCACCCACAAAACTGATACGCATTTAATAGCTTATTCTTTTCGTTCAGAGTTGTAACCTGAATACTGAAGGCATTGCTTTGCAATCCACAATGGACACTGTAAAAAATAATGATATGATCAATAATTTATGACGATATAAGTTTTTACATTGCTTTAATATAAAAATAAGTCAACCAACTAGTTAGACAAGATTCAACACATTTTCATTTTAATGTAATTTAAGTTGAAGTGATTTAAAAATCTAAGTTGATTATACTTCAAAATCTAAGGCAGCAACTTTTTCTTTTACTGTGTAGGGTTTGGGGTTATAATGTTAAGGGTTATTTTGTGTGTGTGTGTGTCTTTTTTTAACACAATAGCGCTGGCTTCTGGTGTGGTAACACCTCAACATATTTTAATTTAAATCTGACAGCTCTCACTGGCACTGCTCAGATCAGACTGAAGTGCATGCCTATTTGATGTATCCCATGCTAAAGCCAAAGAGCTTTTTCCTTTAGCCTGTTATTTAAAGCAAATCCCACTGAAATGGGTGTTATCCTTTCTGAGTGGAATAAACCAATCCAAACCGCCACTCACTGCCGACAAGCAGGAGGGCTTCGACGCTGTTTAATACCATCAGCACAGACAGTAAAAAATGTCAAGCTATGTCAATGGGAAACATATGATAGAAGATATAATGGATAGGATGAGCCAGTACCAAAAAAGTATTATGGTGCAGTCAAGGTATCAGATGGTTCATTTGATATACATAGACCATGTAACTGAATAATTATATTCATAAACTCTAAAAAATGCTGGGTTGTTTCAACCCAAATTTGGGTCAAATATGGGCAAACCCAAATGTTGGGTTAAAAATGCAATAAAAAAAATATACAGTTAAAAAGTGAAAGTTGAAGTTGGGTTCAAATTTTAAATTACATTTTTAACCCAACATTTGGGTTTTTCCATATTTGACCCAAATTTGGGTTAAAACAACCCAGAATTGTTTAGAGTGTATAGTATGTGTATACTGCAAGGTATTTGGTAAATGGTAAATTTTTATAGCGCTTTCATAGACCTAATGGCCCCCAAAGCACTTTACATATTGCCTCACATTCACCCATTCACACACTCATTCATACACCGACTGCGGTGTCAGCCGCCGTCGGTGTATGAATGAGTACACCGCACCATCCAGCTCGTCGGGAGCAGCTGGGGTTAGGTGTCTTGCTCATGGACACCTCGACACTTGGTCAGGTGGAACCGGGGATTGAACCACCAACCTTTCGGTTTGTAGACAACCTACATGAACCACTGAGCCACTGCCGCCCCTAAAAAGGTATTTCAAATAATATCATGTACAAAAATCAGGGTCATGCTGTACCACCCTGAATTTTATTTTATTTATTTATTTATTTATTTATTTTGCAAATGTGTAGGCCTACATTATGTACTATTTACTAAGGATTTTCTATGAATGACCCATATACATACACCATGAGAATCTTTCCAGACAAAACTTATCAAGTATTGACGTGTTTGAGAATTAACCTGCATATTACACTCTAAAAAATGCTGGGTTGTTTCAACCCAAATTTGGGTCAAATATGTAATAAGAAAAGTTACAGTTGAAAGTGAAAGTTGAAGTTGGGTTAAAATTTTAAATGGCATTTTTAACCCAACATTTGGGTTTGTCCATATTTGAAACAACCCAGCATTTAGAGTGTACACAGCTACTCACTAAAATAAATAACTAAAAAAAACTGAAAATGATGTGTTTTTAAATATATATTGTATAATTTTACCGGTAACACTTTACAATAAGGTTCATTAGTTAACTACATTAGTTAACATGTACAATATGTGAACAATACTTCTTCAGCATTTATTAATCTTAGTTAATATTAATTCCAACATTTACTAATACGTTATTAAAATCAAAGGTTATATTAGTTAACAAGAACACACAATGAACAGCTGTATTGTATTAACTAACATTAACAAAGATTAATAAACACTGTAACTAATGCATTGCTCATCGTTAGTTCATGTTAGTTAATGCATTTACTAATGTGAACTAATGAACCTTATAGTAAAGTGTTACCATTTTATCAGTTTATGCTATCCTAAAACTGATCTTCCTATAAGTACAATATAATAAGCAAAACAATTAACCAAGCAACAACACAAACAACACAAAATATTACATTAATATTAACTCAATCAATAATCAATAACTGAGATGCAAGATGCTGCCAGTTGCGTTTGTATGAGACAAGAAAGAGCAAGTCCACGGTGTGAACATGAAAGTACTGGTTTCAGTTCGCAGTCTGATACAGAGCTGATATGGGCAACAGAGACATTTTGAAAATATCTGTTTCCTATGTGAATCCTATGTAAACAAACTTGTATTTTATTGTGTTTCGACTCTCTTTCCCTTAAACTTTTTTGTTGAATAACGTGCCCTCTCAGACCTCCCTTGTTTTTTAAGGTTTCAGAGCCAAGTGGAGTGAAGTGACTACGTGAGAGAAGGGAAAATACGAAAGAGTCTCCCGAGGCCCGACTCCCTCCAGTATCTCTGTTTTTCACTGTCAGCACTCACGGAGCTCCGGTATTGAGACCTGCGTCCAGCGGAGCATTGAGGTTTGTGAGGGAAAGAAGAATGAGCGAACTGGGGGAGAAAATGGCCATCAGGGACAATCTCATTTACAGATGAGAGACTTTCCCATCTCTGCCTTCTGTTCCTCGTGAATCTCTCACTCTGTCTCTCCCTCAATAATTAATTTCTTTCGAACCCCTTTCGATTTATATGGCTCCCTTCTTCTCTTTAATGACCCTCCCACATCTCTCTTTGTGTGATGCTCTCTCTCACTCTGCCTCTCCCAGGTCCTTGTCCGTTCTAAGAGCATCCATCCATCACGGCAGCACAGAGTGGATTGGCTAATGCCAGCTCAGAGCTCAGAGAGCAGATCTGACCAGCTGAGCTGCTCACAATCCGTGCCTTATCTATCAGAGATCCCCCCGAGCGTCCCTCGTTCCCATCCCACCACACCCCTCCCTCCCGCGTATATGAACACGACTCGTCCTCCCATGCATGTACTTACTAAATGAGAACTATAGTCGAACCAAAATTTATTCAGACACCTTCAACATTTCTCACATTTATTCGCTATAATTAGAAATGGTAATAAAATATGACAAGAACTTGTTCTTGAAGTTATCAAATCAGGTCATATTTCACTGGTTTTGGCTATTCTTCTGTCAGACTGTCTCACAAATGAATTATAATAGGTTGAATCTGTCAAATTTAAGTTCACAATTAAGGTTGACCAATTACCAAGAAATGCTTCATTTTGTTCAGCCTGTGGTGTAAAAAGGTCACGAAAAAACAACATGGTCAGGTCAAAGTGTTTAAATAATTTATGGTCCCAAAGTTTTATAAATATTACTGGTATAGTCCACTGTATGAAGAATAGTTGGTCACAGTTTAGTTTATTTTGCTATTCTCACTTACATAAATGAACAACCGTGTTCTGCAACCACTCTGCAAAAAAATATATAAAAAATGATATCTATTGTCTGATTTTTTTGGTGTGTGCTATGTGTGTGTGTGCCTTATAATGCGTTTCTAAGGTATAATTATCTGAAAATCTAGCCTACATATCAAGGTCAAATGTAATTGTATTAGGTCATATCAATAAAAGATTGTGCTTGAAGTCATTTTGTTGTCATGTGACAAGAAAACCATAAAACACGAAAGAAAAAAGATGAAAAGAAAAGAGAAAAGAGGGCGCTGCAGGTTACGAGTTAATGCTAAGACACTGACATCAAGAGAGGAAACCAATCGACTGCGGGCAGCCGCCCAGATGTGCTCGTCCACGGTGCACATTCTCTCTCTCTCTCTCTCTCTCTCTCTCTCTCTCTCTCTCTCTCTCACACACACACACACACACACACACACACACACACACACACACTCTTTCTCTCCTACATCTCGCTAAAAGGGAACACTTTGATTCAAGGCCCAAATGAAAGGGATGACTGTGTGCGTGACAGAGTTGGAAAACACATGTGTAGCTCTTCTTACGCACAGCTTTCATTGAGCAATCTAAGCTAGGCTCAGCTGTGCTGCTTAGCTGTTAATGTGAGTGTCGATGACAATTAAGTCGCGTTACAATTCTCGCCCAACCTCGGTTGAACTAATGACACGACTGTCTCTGTAGCGCGCCGCGGAGGAAGCGAAACAAAGGGGGAACAATTACTCGCTCTCAATACTTATTGGAAAGAACAAATGACAGGGAAGCGGGAAAGAGGTGGAGATGGAAAGCAATTGCTACATATGATGTGATGAGGTTGGTGCGTTTAGTTCAGGCGGCACTTCGCGCTTCAGTCGCGCAGCTCTATTTGTTCTCCATTGAGAGCATTCAAAGCGCGTTAAAAGCGCCAGATCAGCGAATCGCTGTTTCGATAGGTGGCTAAATCGCAGCTCAGAAACCCAAACTGATCTCTCATTAAGTCTCCTTACGCACTAAAACGTTCGCACAGTGTGCGATCACAATGGTTTCAAATTGGTGGTAGGCTACTATTAAACAGAATTCAAGTAAATCATTGATGTAATTTTTCGTGCGCATCTGTCGAGGTTCATCTCGCGCTGCGTAAACTGCTATCTGTACTCGCCACTAGCGCGGTGTAAATTATTTAAGTTTATTTGTGATATGCAAATCTATGATAAAGTCATGATATTTGTTAGCCTACGTTTTATGTAAAGCCAAAAAAACGATTGCGATGGAAAGTGCGCTACGCGCCGGCGTTGTTATGGTTACCTTCTCTGGCAAACGCAACTTCTTCGTTTCAGTCTGTTTGGCGAACGGTGAAAATACGCAGCCTGGCAAACGTGTGGTCTGACTTTTATAACTACTTAAAATGTTTTAAACCCCTTATGTGCTATTTACATGAGTGGGGGGAAATTGTAGAACTAGTTGTACTTTTTCTTTATCTGAGAAGTAGAACTTTAAGTGCGTCGTTAAGGGTGGTTTAATTCCAAATATCTTGGACAAAGGCCAAAACGATGCCCAATATGCTCAGAAGATTGTTACCTCCAGTTGTGCGCAAATACTGCCAAACATTGCGCATTATCTTGTTATAATCTTATGTTATGTTATCTTATGTTATCTTGTACATTATCTTGTTATATCTGTTGCGCTAAGTTATTTAACATTTCTGAACAGTAAATGGCAGCCCGCGTTATGCGGATCATCATAAAGGATCTCTGTCCCTCTAACTTATTTGCTGTGCTCCTTAGGAAGGAAACGTAACAGCATTAGGGTTACAATGTATATGTATTGTGTGTTCATAGATCATCTGGATTGTGCATCTGGGGCTAAACCACATTGCCTCAACGCAACATGTGAACCTGCCATTGGAACAAGTAGAGGATGATGAGGAGAAGGATGAGGGTGAAGAACTAGTGGGAGGCGCTCATTTAGTCACACTGTCACCTAAATCATTTGTTAAGAATATTGTTTTAATATAAAATAAAAGGCCCGTATAAAGTTATGCCTGTTCAATTTTTGTCACGTGGCATGCCCAGAATGAAGATGATCGTTTTATATTAGAATTTTTTCAAGACTTTTAACAATTGTATTCACACTATTTATTAAATATCCATTTGACTTGCATATGCTGCAAAAAGCGGATACAAAAAAAAGATTGTTTTAAGTTGCTGTTGCACCCATTGGACTTAATTTAGGAACGTTTTTACGTGCTACAGATAACGATGATTTTGGGAAAGCGCGCTACTTGCGCGCGACTAACGCTCAGCCTAGCGGTCATGGAAACCCAGCCAATATCAATTTGCAGCCATTAACTAATCAATGTCACAGTTTGAGGCAAAAACCGACCCAAAAGAGATAATGAAAAGCAGTTTACCTCCGTTTATGAAAGCGAGGGCATTCTCCTTGCTTCAAATGTGACAGGAGTCTGAAGACAGATGTTTGTTTTAAACGAGCTCACTTTCTTCAAACTCCAGCCAAGCTCGAACTCGATCGCTGCCTGTCCATCACACGGAGAGCGAAACGGGGAGTTCATGAACCGAATTTACCCAATATTTTGCGAATCTCATCACCAAACATCACCGACGGGATGAACGAGAGAGGACGAAAAAGAAAGGCGAAAAGCACCGTCAGCGATTGAATCTCAGAAAAGAAGTGCGTAAATCCATATATGGAGGTTAGTAGACTAATGGCCTTATAATGTTCCAGGCATGCTTGTTAGGTTATTAACAGCTGTCTTCCTGCAGAACCGCTGGGACTGTGAGTGATGAGGAAGTCTGCGATGATAACTGCGCCTCGCACACTCCTCCCGAGCTGCGATCGATTTGACAAGAGAACTGCGAACTTGCCTTGCTTATTCCGCGCACGTGCGTCGGCTGCACCCCCGCCCCGCGCGCGCGATCTTTCAAGTAGCCACGCTAACTGATGTCATAGCTTACAAGTGTTGAAGTGAGCGGCTATAACGACAGCCTGGCAAAAAAAAAAAAAAGTGAGTGGAAAGGTTTTTAATTTTTTACACCTCCAACCTGCCCTGCATCGTTTTTACCATGCGCTCAAACAGGTTAATCTTTAAAGGTTGATTTTGTCTATTTCGTTCAGTCTAGCCGGGGACTCTTTAGATTTCTATCATGTGGCAAATGATGTTATCAATAACCAATCACAGCCTGACACCCCTCAAATTTGAGCCTGGCAGGTGACAATAAATCTCCATCATAAATAAGAGTTCTGGATGCCCCTATACCATATCCAACTCAAAAAGGTCATTTAGAGGTTTAACATCTGATACCCATGAAATGTTTTACTTTCTCATTATCTCACTCCGTCTGAATTTAGAGGGGAAATAAAAGTCCTGGGTTAAGCCAGCAAAGTACACATCAACTACCCTTTGATATGCGTCTCCAATCCCCGGTCGTCTCGGCTAGGAAATTGGAATCTTTGTCTCCTTCATGTATATAAAAAAAGAGGGAGATAAAAGGGGTATTCAGTACAACAAGAAATATAACCCATTTGAATCATCGTTTTAAAAGTACTGCCATTGCACTCAATATTCCATGCTATTTATTTTCACCATTGAACATCCTCTTCGGCCCTGACATTTACCTAATAAAATATTAACCAAACTACACTGTGAAGCTCTCAAGATGTTCGCTACTTGTTTTCACTGACCTCGGGCAAAATTGCTGGCCAATTGCACTTTTGCAGAGAGAATGTAAGGAGTCATCACATGTAGTGGCGCCATGTTTAGAATAAAAAGATGTGGCTGTAGGCTAGTGTACAAGCGATGAAGTGAGAAAAAGCATCTGTATGGATTGATCAGATCATCAATCAGGTATATCAATTAATAAGCCTCCCATAAATGAACCTACTATAAGTACATGTGTCAAAGAGAATTGATAACTCATTGCACTTGTCATTGCTTAATATTCTGTCATTCACATCTCTATGAGGTAAGGATAAATAAAATGTAGCCTAATTTACAAATCAACAAGGCTGCGGCTACAATTGGACATTATAGGGTTCATTTCAGCACCACGGACAGCGCATTTTTTCACAATGGACTTCATTCAAGCAAGTTGGATGCTTCAGAAGAACTGACAGCTCCAAGAATGCATAAAACGTACAGCATTTAATGTACAACTGGCATATGAAAGAATACAAGTCATAATAATGCTGACAGAGTCGAATTGGAGGAAAGGGCACAAATGTCGTTTATCAAAGAGCTTGTGTTATAGGATCCCCGCTGAGACTTCTTCCTTCTGAGATTGTTCTCTCGAAGGACTAAGCATTATAGAAATGTCTGATCATAACTTGAGGAATATTTCTTCCAACACAATCAATATTTCCACATTTATCCCCTGAAAGAGAATGTTTTCTTGCTTTGTGGGACGCCTGTAGATGTGGGTATGTAAGATGAGCCGTTGGTAATTGATTTATTTCTGTTCAGTGGTGAGAATTTTTTTTTTTTCTTCTTCGTGAGATGAATCAGATTAAGCCACGTTGATACATGCAGGATAATGGATATTATGCATGAAGACAATGGAAATGGGTGATGGATGATCACAAACAAATCTAATCTAGGTTCCAAAGCAGGCAAGAATGGGAGAATCATAACTGAACAGTGCCGAAGGATCATTGCGTAGCACTCTGTCGAAAGTCGGAGCGAAAATTCATTTCCTGAAATATTGACACTCAGGGAAGAAGGATAAAAGAGACTGTGTCATATGGAGCCAAAAGACAGCAGGGCCAGACACGAAAGTTTGGGCTCACAAACAGCCAGACAGATTTTGGCAATAAATATTCTGTTTTTCATTAAAACGTGCACTGCGTTTTCTGGGTGATTAAAATAGTATCTAATTTGCAAACAGTGACAATAAAAAGCTAACACCAATGTGTTAAAGGCATCAACAACAACAACAAAAAACATTTTTATGTTTTATTTAGTTAATAATATGGAAATAAAAAATAGTCATATATTAATAAATATATTCAATATTAATACAAAATAAAAGCTATTATTTGTAATTTGTCTCTTTGTTTACTTTTAGATTTTATTGCACATATTCTATTTAAAACTGTTATACACATAGATCCTTTTACACTGTAAAAAGTGGTAACTTCCAATAACTACCATAGTGACATCATGCATAAAAAATTGCTTTGTTGGTATACATCAATGTATTTGCTTAAAATCAGGTAATTTAGGTAAGTTACCATTACTTTTTTTACTGATATGCCCTTAATAAAATTCTTAAATCAACTTTTTAAAGACAAGTGTTTCTTCTTTTTGTCATTAGCTCTGTTTTAAGAGGTTAGCTTAAGTTTGTACACTGTAAAAATGTTCCACATATTTTAAAAAAAAAAACTTACATTCAGTTGCTGCCTAAAACTTTTAAGCATATAGCCTAATAGTTGTCATTTAATGCTCAGAAACGTCATTTGGAGTAATTTAAACTTAAATCATATTAAACTGACTTGAATCTTGCATAGAAATGCTACATTATTTTGACGAGTTAATGTAAAAACATAATTTACTTACTAATCACGTCATTTTTTACAATATCAGTAGGGGTATAATAAAAAAAAAATTTTTTTTAATAAACACCTTATGTGTCATGACCTTGAGCAAAAGAAAAGCGAATGACTAAATGAACTAAAGCTGGCAACCCTGTTCTTAAAGGCACAGCTATAAATGCAATTAAAAACATTTACATTTAGCCTAAGATGACACCACCATGCAATGTACATACTCTTATAATAATAATATAACCGTTTAAATTAAGAAATTGACTTCATAAATTACCTTTCCGAAACAGAAAAGACATACATTTCGAGGAATGAACGTTATAATCATCCTGTTTCCTCAGAGGTACGATTTACATGATGCAGTGTATATGAGGAGGAGAATCATACAGGCTTTGGGGAGCACATTTCTTCAGCAGAAGAGAGGGAAAGGAGGGCGGTAATAATTGCTCACTCCCAAACAATTCCACCAGTGACATCCCATTACTTTAAACACGACAAAATAAGGCCACCCGCAAAATTCAGTGAAAGAATCCACTGAATAAGACATGAAGGGAAAAGGGTGGCGTTATTAGCTGTGTGGGGTTCATCATTAGAAAGCACTGAGACGGAGAATAATCCTTCACGCGCGCGACTATAACTCTCCTGTTACTAGCAGTAATTACAGAGCAAGTGCAACCCGCCGTTTGTAATAAACTGTCTGTGTTCGAGCACACACTCATTTAGCCTCTCTATAACAACCGAGAGACAGTGAAAGCAACGTAACTTTATCATTTAGGCAACCTCTGACAAGTATACGCGGTAGGCCTACAATACTGTGGAGCTCAGAGAGAGCTGAGTAAGAAGATAATATCTAAAGTATTAAAGTTATCGAAATAATGTCCTAAATATAAATATATAACGCCATGAATGGATTTCACAAACTTCAGAGAGGTAATAATATTAGAGTTCGGATGAAACGGGACATCGGCGTCATGGTAGAAATTCGAAAGAAATGATACACAATTATTAATAATGTTGTACCGCCATCTAGCGGCTACAATACACAAGTGCAAGAGCGTGATTATTTTGTCATTCTGTAAAAAAAAAAAATCACGTCTCAATCATAACATATTCATCTTAACATAATGGATAAAATATTATACTCAAATTTTTTAAGATGGAAATATTTTTTGTAAACTAACTGTTTATTTGGTCACATTTAAATAAAAGTGGGGGTGTTTTGTAAATAAAATTAATTTTTATTAGAATTGTTTGTCATTTCTCTGGGTGCTATGCATATAACATGAACAACTGGCAATTTATTAAGAAATATTCCAGGTTTTTTCTTAAATTAAAATGTTTCAAAAGAAAGCTTTTCTTAGTAATAGTTTCAACTGGAAATAATTTCATAGGTTTTTCCTGTGTCCTCAAGTCCCCGTTTTCAGCTTTGAGGTCACAGAGATTAATGGCAGTGACTGCGCATCTCAAACCAGTACATTTTTTGTCCGTCATATAGAGGCTTATAAAATAAAACACCATAAATAAGTCAAGTTCTTGTAATGACTGATTTTTAATAAAGGCTAAATTTAGTGATATCCATAAATAATGTTTTATTTATTTGTCGTTATTTCACAATGTATGTGAGAAAGATGAAATATTGTGCACAATATTTTTTACAGTTTAATTTAATTTTCCAAATACAAAAGAGATGTTTTCAAAAACAGTCAAAAAAAATAAATAAAAATCATCATAGGATTTCTTTAAATACTTTGACTTCAACTCAAACCAGAACTTAAAATTCTGACACTTTTCAGCAACTTTCGCAATTGTTCAGAAACTTTATGAAGGGTCTGGGAATCTTAATACTGATAAAAAATATTTTATAAAATGAAGCAATACTGAACAAATATCTTAATGTGTGCAACAGGACTGGAGTAATGAATCCCTTAACATAGTTTGCATTTATAAAATGACTACTTTAATGGGCCAAAGAAATAAAAAAGTAACTGACACTGTAATAAATATGAAGCTGAGGTCATTTCCCTTGCCCAAATGCATTAAAAAGTACAAAAAAATACTTTAAATATGGTTTGACTGTAATAAATAATGCTACCAAACTATCTGGGTAGACTCAACATTAGTTCAGTACCCAAATCCTGATCACCTGATTTTTTGGGTGGGGAAAGTGCTGTCTAAAGATGTCTTACAAACTACATTGGAATTCAACCCATAGCCAAATAATTCACAAACCTGCACTTAAATCAGGTTTTAAAAGTGTAGTCTCTAAAAAAGCCCACATACTGTACCTGAGAGAAGGTACAAACCACACAAAATACACAAACCAATGTCTTTTAACAGCATACTCAGTGTGCAGAATGTAAAAGATGCTTTTTTCAGAAAGTAAAATGTGCTTTCCCATATTAGACATTTGCTTTTCGTTAGCATGGCTATAGGAGTATAAGAGTGGAGAGAGTTTGTAGGAGTGTGTTCATCTATCACCTTGCAGAAGACCACAATGTTTTACAGGCTACAGTTCATCTCGGGCTTGTTTCGCGCGCCACTCCGGGTGCCGGGTCACATGTTCAGCTGCTAGAAGGACTAACTTCATGAACTCCTCTACGTCAAAAGTGTAGTTGGTAAACTTAGGATGTTCCCCAAGAGTAGGATGATGACCCTGAGACAGAACAAAATATACAGTAATATAATATAAAATAATGTAATATACATATATATATATATATATATATATATACACATACACTATATCAACTAATACAAACAAACAATGATGAATCCATGTGTTAAAATATTTTTTTAAATTTTTATAATGTTACAAATGTTAATTTATCGTTCATATGAGATCAGGTCTATTGAATATAGAGGGGATGCATTGATGTCACTTTCCCGCCGGAACAACCCTGACTGAGTGGCAAAAGATCTGCTGCGTGACTTGATTTAATAGGAGAAACTGCGAAAATGCGACTAAAATGAACAATTTTATCAATTTAAACTAAATGTTGGACTCAATATAGTGTTCCTTACAACTTACTAAAGATCCAGTGATTCATGGATATTGACACGCAGCCAGGAATCGTGTTGCCTGACATTTATGTTTGCCTGATTTCGACACCGGGGAACTAAAAGCAATATAGACCTAAACATAAAGCAAATTTGCCTGTGAACGCTTTATATAAATACAATATACGTAGGTCTAAATCCGGGTGATCACTTATATCAGTGTTATATATAGCCTATTATATCATTATATCGTCCAGCCCTAAAACTTTATAGTTTTTTTGGGGGGGGGGGTTTGGTCAGTGTTTATTAAAAAACATCCAATAATCCAGAATATGCAATGATAAATATTTAATTGATGAGTTGTTAATATTTATAACAATACAAAATATATGGGTATGGTTTTACACCTAAAATTCAGTATATTGACACAAAAAAAAACATTACTCATACCGAATATGATTTTGGTGCTATATAAAGGAATTATGGAATGAAAAGATATAAACTGGAATGAATCCAGGCAGTGGTGAACAGGTTTGGCTGTGTGTGTTTGTGTGTTTGTGTGTGTGTGTGTTCTCTTCACCTTATCCTGGGGGAACACTTTGTCCCTTTTCTGCCAAGTCATGTAATGGACTCCCCTCAGTCGGGCCAGATCACGGTAGCAGCTCTCATCTTGACAGTTGTACCTGTGGAATACAGAAAGAGGGATGTTTTATGTCCCAAACTTAGCAGGAAGTGGCCCACAAAGCCTCAGCAGACTCAGTTTAATGGATAACTGTTTAATTAGGCTGTATTTCACTGTCACACTCACACACACACAGACACAGTCAGATGCTTCCCTCCTCCATAACACATTAAAAAGTACATTGTACAGCACAGAAGCTTGACTGCATCCATGTGAGCGTTGTGTTGATGTATAACATGACATGGGTGTCAGATGCGCTGTGGAACACATCTTAACACATGCAGATAGGTGTCGCAGAAAAAAAAACGAGTTCTGAAGTGAGTCTGAGTCGTGATGTATTCATTTATCAGTGGTAAAACAGAAACTTTTTTAAGCAAGAATGCAACCAAATGTCCAAGATTGGTGGTTGTCAGGGGCTAAGATAAAGACTTTAAAAAGATAAAGATAAAATGTTAAAAAGTTTAAGTTATTTGAAAACCTCATCTCCAATGTGTATGGTGGGGACGTTCTTTGTTTTAATGTCCTGGTTTAAGTTTTAAGTACACTACCATTGAAATGTTTTTGGAAAGTAAGATTTTTTTTTTTTTTAAAGAAATTACCAATTTTATTCAGCAAGGACACATTATATTGTTCAAAAGTGACATTAAAGACATTATAATTAGGGCTGTGCAAAAATTAATTGCGATTAATCGCATCCAAAATAAAAGTCTGTGTTTAGATAATATATTTGTGTGTGCTATATATAATTATTTTGGATATATAAATACCAATGCATGCATGTATATATTTAAGAATTATTTGTGCTTAAATTTTGTATATATATATATATATAATCTACATTATATAAATATAAATATTTTATATATGAATAACACATTTTCTTAAATATATACATGCATGTGTGTGTATTCATATATACAAAATAATTATATAAAGCACACACAAATATATTATGTAAACACAGACTTTTATTTTGGATGCGATTAATCGCGATTAATTTTTGCACAGCCCTAATTATAATGTTACTAAATATTTCTATTTCAAATAAATACTATTCTGTTGAACCTTCTATTCATCATCTGAAAAATTAATCATGGTTTCCTGAAAAATATTAAGCAGCACAACTGTTACTTAAGCAATAAATCAGCAAATTAGAATGATTTCTGAAGAATCATCTGACACTGAAGACTGAAAATTTAGCTTTTTTATACCATTACAGGAATAAATTACACTTTAAGTGTTCTAATATTTCACAACATTATTTTTGACTTTATTTTTGATCAAATAAATGCAGCCTCTGTGAGTATAAGACTCCTTTCAAAAACATTTAAAAATCTTACCAACCCCCAAATTTTTGAATGGTAATATAAAAGTATGTATCGCAAAAACATTTGATTTGTACAAAAATGAATTCCTGAGAGTCTTTATCCCATTTTCAAGTCATAATTAAGTCAAACTAAACGCTTCAGAAAACATAATGCATTTCTTCATAGGATGTCCATCACCATACTAACACTTCTCAAATTTGTCATTTATAACTCGCAATAAATGTTTCAACATTTATCCTTTTTGGTTGTTTTAATCAAGTGGTATACACATTATCTAAACACTGCAGACTGTCACCAATAACTGTTTATAGAAACTCTGAGGGTTTTAAAGTGACTCTAAAACTTAAAAGTGAAATGGAGTCAAGAACTTAAGTATTTACATTTCTCAGACTGACAGTTCTGGCCTCGCAGATCACTTAGAAAGCAGAGAGTTACATACAATTCAAATATGACGGCCCAGTCTGGAAGAAAGAGGAGGTGGGTCAGTCCGGCCCCATGCATCCCAATGAAGATATCAGAGTTGTGTGTGACGTGGATCTGCTCCAGAAACGGCATCTCTCTAAGAATACACATCAGCTTTCAATCACGCAAACACCAAAGAAATCACTACATTTAAAAACAGCAAAGACAGAATAACTCACTTGAATTTGTAATCCACCAGTTTGACCTCGAATAAAGGCACAGTCTTCAGGGCATTGATGAGCTGAACACACATACACACCCACAGCAGGGATTCAGAAGGTGATTAACGAGACCTCACACTCATGTGGACAGAGGCCAAGTATATCAAGGCTTTTTACCAAGCAGGGGTCTTCAGCAAATAAGAGTTTAAATGGGCAGTTAAGGAAGCAGAGTGATAAATCAATGATGAGCAAAGAAAGATAGAGCATTCACCTCCTGCTGGTTTATTATCCTACGGTACTCAGTACTTCTTGCCAACACAGTGACACGGACTTGGCCCACCTGACAGAGCAGAAGGACGTCATAGATTTCATACATTCTTCAAAACATAATTATTATCTTAAGCTATATATTTTGTAACATATAATCCATTTTAAAATATATTCAGACATGATAATTCGTTATTTAAAGCTTTATTTAGGTGGGATATAATATAATATTATATGTGTGATAAGAACGAAATGGGCTCCCTCATGAGAAAGACCATGAGGAATAAATTGTACAACAGTGCCATCTACTGGTCGATAGAATAATCATGACAATCCTACACAAAAGCCTGTGGCAAAAAAAAAAAAAATATTGCTATAAACGTATTATTTATGTATTTAAAAGTATAAGGATTCAAATTAATTTAATATTTATAATAATAACAGTGTGTGTGTGTGTGTACGTGTTTTTCTATCCCAGTGGGGACTTGAATCAATGTCTTTCTTTCTTCAGTCGAAAAGAAATTAAGGTTTTTGATGAAAACATTCCAGGATTTTTGCTCCATATAATGCACTTTACTGGTAACCAAACGGTTCAAGGTCCAAAAAACAGTTTCAAACTGTTCAAAGGGCTTCCAGACGATTCCAGACGATAAATAAGGGTTTTATCAAGCGAAATAATCGCTCATTTATAAAAAAGTTTAAGTTTTATAAGCTCAAATGGTCGCCTTGCTCTGTTCTGTGATGCGCGTTCGTGACTCTCCTGTTCGAACTCGTTCATCAAAATGAACGAATCTTTTTCCGAGTCAATTCGCTCATTTTGTTCGTTGAATGAAGCAAATGACAAGGAAAAAGATTCGTTCATCAACAGAGCAAGGCGACCATTTGAGCTAATAAAACTTAAACTTTGTTATTTATTTTATATGAGCGATCATTTTGCTTGATAAGACCCCTATTCATTGTCTGGAATCGTTTAAAGCCCTTTGAACAGTTTGAAACTGTCTTTTGGACCTTGAACCGTTTGGTTCCCATTGAAGTCCATTATATAGAGAAAAATCCTGGAATGTTTTCATCAAAAACATTAATTTATTTTCGACTGAAGAAAAAATGACATGGATATCTTGGATGACATGGGGGTGAGTTTATCAGCAAAGTTTTTTTTAGAAGTGAACTACTCCTTTAAACCTGAAAGCACACAGAGTCATGGAGACTTGTGTCATTGTGGGACCTAAATTGAGGTCCCCATGGGTAAACACGCTAATAAATCATACAGAATTATTTTTTTAGAAAATGTAAAAATACAGAATTTTTCCTGTGATGGGTAGGTTTAGGGATCGGGACAGTGTAAGGGGATAGAATATACAGTTTGTACAGTATAAAAACCATTACGTCTATGAGAGTCCTCACAAAGATAGAAAACCAGACGTGTGTTTGTGTTATGTGCGTGTGTGTGTGTAAGCATGTTTACCTTCGGTCCATCTTGTGGGACATTGAGTCGATAAAGGACATGCTGGGAAAACGCCCTGAACAACCCCTCACTGTGGCAGTCAGAGATCTATCAAATTACACCCATCTGTCAGTAAAATCTTCTCTTGGTGTCATTTGCACACAGAAGGCAGAGGCACACAATCATTAATATGAGGATGATTTGAGCGACAGCACCAGATGAGTTCAGTCTCACACAAGGCAAATATTCTACATCACACGCACAGCATCCGAAGATGTCACGCAGAGATGCATTAACATAGACAGAAGACAGCAGATGAACATGATGAGATGAACAAATGCTAAATGGGGGAGGTGGGGCACTTGAGAGCAACAGAGGCATGCCAATTATAAGGATACGTACAAGAGGGGTGTTGTAGAAAAGGCCATATCGCATTCTTGGAAGGAGTGAGAAAAATGTGTCTCTAAAACACACCTGTGAAAAACACATACTTTTAAATAGCACCAAAACACTCAGATGCTCGTAAAAGTGTGGACTTGTGATGTGAAGTAAAAGTCTTACCCTTTTGGAGTCAAAGTTTTTGAGGTGAATGATGTCATGGTCTGTGAAAGCCTGCCACGTTTCACTGAACAGGTCTCCATATCCATACACACTCTGACAGACAAAACAACTCAATTAAATGCATTGAAGATTTTTTTTAAAATCCATATGTAGTCAATAATCGTATCCCGTAAAACTCATCAAAATGATATTTAAATGTTATTTTTAGATGGACTTGGTTGGCAATGACTGATGAATGTATGCTACCTTTGTCTGCTTGTTCAAAATGGCCATCATAATCAGTCAAAAGTGATGTAATAACCAATTAATTCATTCAGACAGGAACTAAAAGCCATTACCTTACCTAAATTTATCTTCTTAACTGGATTAGATTCTAATCCTTCATTTCTTAATCTCTCTTAATCTACGACTGAAACTAAAATCCAAAAGGACCATTCAAAGTCTAGACAAACTGGCAACGTTTACTCAACAACAGAATGCATTTGAGTCCTTAATACGGTGACGTTCACACACAGCGACAATCGCACTCTGTAACCGAACTCACATTTGAAAAGTTCAGGACTCTGTGAATGGAACCGGACTGAACGAAACTGAACAAAACACTCTGCGCTGCACAAATGCCTGTCTAGCGTGTGCAGAGTTGTTTTCATGTGTGTTACAGTGACGGAGATATGAGCTGTGTGTCATCTGAAGGTTTTAGAGTTTCCACTCACTGTTCTCCACTAGAACCGTTTCTGAGACAGAGTCACAAACTTAATTCTCAAGTACATAAATATATAATAATATGACAAGGTGGATTTTATTTTGGATTCCATTGTTTCATACAAGAAAAGTATCCCTCTTTCTCCCCACCCCTTCATTTTCCCTCTTCCTCAGTTCCTCGCCCTTGAAATACCAGTGTCTGAACAAAAGGCAGGATAAGGTTTTCCCGCAAGTCACTTTATTTTCAGCCCACTGTTTCCTTTCTATCTTTCTCTTTCAGGAACCGCACACCTCCTGAAACTGGCAGTCGGTTTAAACAACAAACCTACTTGTTAGTGTTTGAAAGAAATGCCCTCATGGTTGATGATTTACTGGAAGACATATTAGAAACAAACAATGTGATGAACACTTACTGTGTCCCACATGACGATGATTATGTCACGGCTGAAGGAATTGTTGATGTGCTGGGAGATGTAGAGGTTGACAAAGTCACAGAAATGATGGTACATGTTCACTCCTGCAAAAGACAGGAGAAGTATGCTTTTAGAAGAAAATAAAAGCCTTTGTGATGACTAAACAAAAAGCTCCCTTAATTCCCACAGAAAGAATACCTGCATCCAGCTTCATGAAGACGGTTGGTCTGTCGATAAAAAGATCACAATGGCCATCGTCCTGGGGATGGAAGTCGAGCTCTGAGTATGTCTGCAATTCGGCAAACCTGACGGAGGAAAAACAAGACCTGAACATAAAAGTCTGTTTTATAGCTTAAAACTTAAATATGGACCCTTGTCGCATTTCTGGGGTTCTCAGAAGCAGAAGTCGTCATAGGTGGGCGAATGAGAGATGACAGCAAATATAATTTTTGTTTTCCAATTTGCTCCAATAGCAAAAGAAAATAAAAAATCTGAGATAGAGTTTCCACGATAGAGTTTTACAATACTGACAACTTGGGAAATGTATTATTTATCAGTCTGTGAAAATGATCCATTTTCCTGCAAACTTAAGTTAACTTAAAGCTATTGACTGGATTTCAAAGAAAGGAATATAGCTAAAAACTCATATGGGGCACTTTCCATTGATCATGGTTTATTTTTTATATATGGAAAAGAGCAGCATGGCCATTTTTTTTAAATATCTCCTTTTATGAACTAAAAATGGTTTTGAATTGCATAAGTAAAGTAAATGAAGTGAATGTCAAGAGACATTAGCAGATATATTCTACTGTACAAATGTTTGGGATCAGTAAGAGTTTTGAAATATTCTCTTATGAACACTTATGAAGACAGCATTTATTTGATCAAAACACAGTAACGCATTGTGAAATATTACTAAAATTATAAATAACTCTATAATATATTTATATATTTTAGAATAAAATGTATTCCTGTGATGGCAAAGCTGAGTTTTCAGCATCATTACTCCAGTCTTCAGTGTCATATGATCCTTTCAGAAATTATTTCAACATGCTGATTTGGAGCTCTAGAAACATTTTTAATTATTATCAATGTTGAAAACAGACCATGACAGATTGATTCTTTGATGAATAAAAAGCATTTTTATACACATAAATATATACAGTATATATATATATATATATATATATACAGTATATATATGAAGAGTTCAGATGCAAAAGCCTCTAAATGCCATTTGAAATTTTCTTCTAAAATGACAATTTTTATCAAGCTTGTATATTTAATTTCAGTAATTTCACTTAAATGACAATTAATAGGTAATCTTCATTGTCGTTTAAGTGAAATTACTGAACTTAAATATACAAACTTGATAAAAATGGTCATTTTAGAAGAAAATTTCAAATGGCATTTAGAGGCTTTTGCATCTGAACTCTTCATATATATATATATATATATATATATATATATATATATATATATATATATAATATCCAACAGCATTTATTTGAATATATATATATATATACACACACAGTGGTGTGAATAAGTGTTTGCCCCCATGCTAAAGTTGGCTAAAAAGAGGAATAAAAAAATCATCTTTTGGATATTGATCTTAATGCCTTAATTAGAAAAATGAGGAAAACTCCAACCTTTAAGGACACAAATTTTCTTTGTGAATGAATAATGTATCATAAATAAATAAATGTTTTTCCTTAAAATACAGGGTGCATAAGTAATTGCCCCCCTATGTTAAATTCCCATAGAGTCAGGCAGATTTTTATTTTTAAAAGCCAGTTATTTCATGGATCCAGGATAATATGCATCCTGATAAAGTTCCCTTGGCCTTTGGAATTAAAATATCCCCACATCATCACACACCTTCCACCACACCTAGAGATTGGCATGGTTTTACATCAGTTAGCCTAATAGCTGGTTTGATTTGCATTGAAAGATGATCTTATGGAAAGTACCCCATGCCAATCTCTAGGTGTGGTGGAAGGTGTGTGATGATGTGGGGATATTTTAATTATTTATTTATGATACATTATTCATTCACAAAGAAAATTTGTGTCCTTAAAGGTTGGAGTTTTCCTCATTTTTCTAATTAAGGCATTAAGCTCAATATCCAAAAGATGATTTTTTATTCCTCTTTTTAGGCAACTTTATCATGGGGGCAAACACTTATTCACACCACTGTATGTATATATATATATATATATATATATATATATATTCAAATAAATACTGCTGGACTTTCTATTCTTCAAAGAATCTAAAGGTCTGTTTTCAACATTGATCATAATAATAAATGTTTATATATATATATATATATATATATATATATATATATATATATATATATATATACCAATATACATTTGTGTCACTTTTGTGCAATTTAATCCATCTATAAAAGTTTTCACATTTTTTTCAAAAGAAAGAAAATCATACTGACTCCATAGTAGTTTATCAATCTTAGATTCCAAATGTTTTGCCACACATGTAAAGAAATACATTAATACAATAAATGTCTATGAAGTTTTTAAAAAGTTATATAATCAAAGTTATTTACCAAGACTGAAGAGGACTCTTGTGTGTCCCTTCTGCAGCTAGTGCTTTACTATTAAGGCTGCAGTGACCACCGATCTCACCCTGTTCCAGGAAATCCTCTTTATACCTGCAGTGGCATAGAGGAAGAGAGATGGAGAGAGAGAGAGAAAGAAAGAGGACTCATTTAGACAGGAAGTTCTCACAGTTCTACCAGAGAGAAAACAATTCCACAGATCAACGGTTTCACATTGTGCCTGACCTCCAACGACCCTAGATGGGGTAACTGACCTCTCGTGACCTCTGCGGGGACTCCTCAGGTCCAGGTACAGGTTTGTGGCCCTGCAGAACCGCATATGACTGGAGCACTTCAGAGAGGAATCACCCTTTTAAAAAAAAAGTTTCAAATTTGTATTTGCAAGTTTGTTCCCAGTATAGTTTGGACATGTTTACTTTACCAGAGCTTTACCACTGTAAAGATGAGGCAAAGGAGACAGAGATGGGGAAGGAAGAAGAGGGAAACTCACAGGACTCGATGGCTTGCACAATGTCTTCATCTCACTGAGACGCTCCCTCACGTAGCCAAAATCTGCCTGCTTCCAGAACAGATCCTGTGCAGCCTGAATAGAGCTCGCCCTACAGAAAGAAGACAGACACTGTAGAGTCGAGTAGATAACAGAAGTCTTTGTTTTAGAAGTGCTTGAGTGACACAGTGGAAAACAGCCCGTGTTCAAATGTTAGTCAATTGTGTTAGCTTAATATTAGCGCTAGACAACTTCCACGGTAAATAGGGTTTGTAGTGCGAATTGAGAAAATGTGTAAGACACGGGCGCAAAGAAACAGTTGAATTTGTCAATGTTTCACACAATAGTTCATGGAAGTACAGTTGACATGAACCTTCAATTAAAGAAGATTTTATTACTTAGAAAATAAGTAAATCCAGCCGTACATGCGAACTCTATTATTTATCTTACTGTGTACATCATTTGGGAATTACCCGTCTTTCGAATATCTGGGTATTGTGTTAAAAGGTGCTCCACGCATTTTACTTATCATTGTTTACATAAATAAAGTTGCCTTGCCTACTGGAGGCAGCAGGAGAATGATATGTGAGACAAGGGCCTGCAGTAGGACATATATGGTGAAGAACTTTCTATTGAAATATATATAGAATGTGTTACACATGGTGTTGCCAAGAAAATCTATAGGATGGATAAATGTTGAGAACAGGGAAGAAATCTGGAGCTACCTGCAGAAAGCTGCTCAGATTTGTTTAATAAAGTCTAAATCTCTCACAATTTTGAGACGTGATTTTTGACAAAGAGAGAAATCACAACACAATATTGTACTTCATCTGAAAATGTAATATACATATTTAACTTGTTCTTATACAAGCAAAATTAGGTAACACTTCACAATAAAGTTCAATTTGTTAATAGAGCCCGACCGATAAAGGATTTTGAAGGCCGATACTAATACAAATATTTTGGTGTTTTAAAATCCGATATTCCGATATATCGGCCGATATATTTATTTATTTACTTATTTTTAAACTGGACATGACATTCACAAATTTTGTCATGCTTATTTGAGTTTAGAGAACTGATGGGGATGTTCTTTTAATTGTTATTCAAGCAATGTATGTATCGTGCCCAACTCAACGAGTGTTGCCAACAGGAACGATGTAGAGTGCCCTCTGGTGGACAAACTATACAACTCCAACACTCATGATATGGTTCAAGCAAGCGTGTTTTGTCCGTTTTTATTTTACTTTTGAAATATTCATTTATCGGCCATTATAACTGCCGATACCGATAGTTTGGAAAATGATAATATCGGTCTGCCGATATATCGGTCTGGCTCTATTTGTTAACATTAGTTAATGTATTGTTTTAATTCAAGTTGTATGTATTAATGTTAATTAATGCATTATGAATAAAGATGAATTGACAATGAATAAATAGCAGCATATTTATAAATCAACATTCACCTTTATTAATAAACACTGCAAAAAACATTAATTTCATGTAATAGTTCATATAATTTATGTAATTAAAAATTATATAATTATTTCACATCTTGGGGTCAATTATTAAATAACAGTATATTATATTATAATTAGGGCTGTCAAAACGATTAATCGCGATTAATCGCATCCAAAATAAAAGTTTGTGTTTACATAATATATGTGGGGGCACTGTGTATAATTATTTTGTATATATATAAAAAACACACATGCATGTATATTTAAGAAAAAAATATTATTTATATATAAAATATTTATATATAATATAAATTATATATAAATCTATATACAGAATATACATGAAAATATTGCTTAAATATATACAAGCATGTGAGTGTATTTATATATATATATATATAATAATTATACACAGTGCACCCACATATATTATGTAAACACAAACTTTTATTTTGGATGCGATTAATCGTTTGACAGCCCTAATTATAATATAATTATATTAATAATATTACAGTTTTTACTGTATTTTTGATCAAATGAATGCCTTAGAGCACAAAAGAGACAATCTTACGGACCAAAAGCTTTTGCGAATATCTGCTAATATTGCTTGCTATTCAACCAAAAATAAAAATTTCTGCCAACACTCACTCATATCATGTCATTCAAGTGTTTGCCATCCACAAAACAAGATACTGTAAAAACAGTTCATGCTGCTCTTGATCAATGGCTACCTCCTCCAAAAAGTCTTATAAAAGTGTTGCACACAAAAACCGATCTTTCAGTAGCTTTGAGGGCGACTACAACTTGACAACTTTCTTGTTATTTTTGCTGTGCTGCCTATATACATACATGGGTAACTAGATGGTTATGAATAGTGGGAAAACATAAAAGTGTTAAAGAGAAATGTAGGTCAGTAAAGAAAGGCATACCATCCTGAGTCAAGACTGGTGCACACAGGATAGCTGAATCTGTGCTCAGTGGAGCAGCTCTTTTCATACCCCCAGCAGGATTTCGTGAGCAATAGGGCATCCTGTCATAGCCAACAGAGATACAGAGTTAAGAGAACATCCCGTATAATCATCTAATGACATTACAGCATATACACAACACTAGAAATTAGCGATAAAGTCACAATTACAGTATACCAAAAAGATACCAGCTCCTAATCCTACAATGTCTCACTTCTAACCCGACTTAAGCACACATTCCATTAGAAACAAGAGGAAATAGCTTACTTTAAAAGGGCAAAGCGGGTCTTCCTTGCAGAGTTTGACCAAAGGTTTGTTGTTATGCAGAAAGAATGGAATATGCTGCTGAGGCAGATCCAGATGTGGCGTGCGGCTGCTGTTCTGGCCACTGTCTGTGGTGGAGATGGTTTTATAAGTGCAGGCCAGGCACAGAGCTACCAGCAGCAGCATAGTCCCTCAAGCCACATGGAAGGAACCACACTGGCTCTCAGCACCTACACTCATTTATGAGAGAGAGAGAGAGAGAGAGAGAGAGAGAGAGAGAGAGAGAGAGAGAGAGAGAGAGAGAGAGAGAGAGAGAGAGAGAGAGAGAGAGAGAGAGTTTAGAGCTAGAAAACTAATGGTTTGCTGGGAAGCCGAGGACAAACACCAAAGCACTGGAAGTAACAACAGTGTGGGAACCTGCAAATGAACGGATCTTACTCGATGTGAAACTCCTATCACAGGAAATATTAGTGACCTTTTTCCTTCAATTGTTTAAGCAATAAGGCCAGGATTGAGGGAAATTAATAGAAAACATATGTTCTACTAATATTGAACCATAATGGGGATGATTTCTATTTAAAATCATTATGAAAATTATATTTTTTAATTATATATATATATATATATATATATATATATATATATATATAAATGCCTGCCTCGGTTTGTTATTTTTCATAGCATTACCACAAGTACCTGAATGGAATCGATCACAACTGATAATTTGTCTAATGCTCTAGCGAAAATAAGCACTTCTTCTTTACACAGATTTTTTAATCAAGTAAAAGCAAGCAATTGTTTCAAATTGTGACAAACACTTTTAACAAGACTTCAGTGATTTCTAGGTTTCCTTTAACATCAAATCAATTAATTATACATACATATATATATATATATATATATATATATATATATATATATATATATATATATATATATATATATATATATATATATATAAATAAAAGTGGAACCTTTTAACTAAACTATATGTTGGTTTGTAGTAATGATTTTTTTCTATACATGAAAAAAAAATTGATTTTTTTTTGTTGTTGTTTTGTTTGAGCTTGACAAATCCAGTCAGTAAATGCTACAATTTCTGTAAAATGGAAAAAAAAAAAGAATAACTGTTTGTCTTACTATACCACGCTGTAGAAACAGTTAATAGGATGTTACAACTTTTTGTACAAAAAAAATTACATTAATCCAATTAATTTCATTCAGTAATAATTCAAAACATTGTGTCAAAATGATGACATTGTTCTATTATTTTGGATACAGTTGAACCTCCAATGTGGGACACACACATACATTTAATCTTTTAAACTACCTTTCATGGTAGACTAATTTTATATTAGATAATAGTTTAGCAACATAAACATAATATTTGTGACTTTGAAAATAAGTCATGGGACATACTAGTTTATTAGTTCATTTAAAAATTACTACATTACAAATACAAATTAATATATTTTCTTTATAACTATGATTTTTGGGTATAGCTATGGTGGGTTATTTTTTAATAATAATTATTTATTTATTTATTTATTTATTTATTTATTTATTTATTTATTTTATGGGGAAATGACTAACTACTTTACTGTGTGTTGCCTTGTAGACTAATTATGACAACGTAATAACAGATTGTTACATGATTAAAACCCCGTGGGAAAAAAAACGCCCCCATTATGCAAATATGACCGGGGAACGAACTCCAAATGAACCTATGCAATCTTTGCACAAATCACCCCGGCAATCATAGTTTACGTCCAAATACTTAAAACTCCTCGAATTACAAGTCGTGTGTAGCCTAGCCTAACTAAACGTACTAACAAAAGATAGGCTATTTAACACAATGACAGAAAATAAACTTCTGACATTAATTGAAAGAGAAGTCCCTTTTTAATTACTTATGATTAGTAGTAAAAGTAGCTAGAGTAACAGTATGACTACCACGGGATTTTGAACTATTAGATTCGTCACTTCTAAATTCAGTAATGCGATCTGTCTCAGGGCAGGTCAAATAGATTAACAAAGGCGCAGTGTATTCCAATCTAATTCGCTTCATGGAGGAGGAGGTCAATTAAATGTCCCACAGAACTGTAAATGTACCATGCTGGATTTTAAAAAATCTGTATTCCTGTTCATAGATACATGGTAAAACAAAGTTAGTGAAATCTGCACGTTTTCTTTTTTTCCCTCCCTTGTTAAAGGAATTCAAACTGAGCTTTGTTTCCCATGCAACGACACACCACGATGTCAAAATAACACACAACAAAAAATAATAATAGTGCAAGCTGAGGTGGGGACCGTAACAACCACAAAGACTTGACACGTTGCCAGAGTGAGAAGCTCTTACAGCTGTCCCACCATCAGTCTGGGGCAATCAGGACAATCAGCTGTCTAGCTCAAAACACATATACCCACACAAAAGGAAATTAACTTTGTTCCGACTTATAGTAGCTCTGAGAAAGTTATAGTGAATAGTCACAGTGCTAACAAAAAAAAATAATTATATGCTTACCTCCTTGAGAAACTAATGAAAGGCAGTGGGTGAATTTAGGGATGCAGACGCCATGCTACCGGAAACTATCAGCCGGCATGTGTTACTGCTATTAACCGCAAGAGGGCGCACTATAACATCTTAATTTTGTCCTGATTGAGTGGACGTCCCTAATTATTTTTTTTTGTTATAAAGCATCATTGAGCATCAGTAATTAACAACAACAATACTATATTCGTTACTTTATAAAAAGTATGTATTTGTTAAAAATAGCTTATTAAAGAAGAGATTCATAATGATAACAACAATAGTCAAAATACATTCGTTGTTTCTATATTATTTAAAAGAATATTTAGTAAATATTTAACAATAAAAACTTAAAGCTGGAAAACAAAAAAGCAGAATTTTTTATTAATCCTTGTTATATAACTACAAGTAATATCTTAGTAATTTTTTAAAAAAAAATATCAATAAAGCTAGTAATCAAATAAAAGCAGATTATGTATTATTATTTAAATACTTAATAACTAAAATAATATCTTGAAAAGCTTGAAAGAAGTAGAGATTATTCCTACTATTAAAAATAATATATCCATTACAATAGAATTTAAAATAATATTTTGTAATTATTTAACAAAAACATTTATGATCCACTTCAAATCTTGACTACTGTAATAATAATTAAACATCAAAACAAAGCTGGAAAAATGAAAAGCAGAGATTATTAATACGTCTACTAATAATAATACTATATTCCTTACTATATAACTAAAAGCATTATCTTTGTAATTAATTAAATGGAATTTGTAACATTATTGTTGAATTGTAATTTGTAACATTAAATGGAATAATAAGGGTAAACAGAATTAGTCCAATACATCTCTTACTTTATTTACATGTGTGCAACAAAAACTGAAGATACACTGGGAGCGTAATGTATGCTTTACACAGATCACATCTTATAGAATATTACAGTGGAAGATTTCTGTGGACCCCCTCATCACTAAAACTCAGTGTGAGATGAGATAAAAAAAAAAAATGAGTGCAAAATTTAACTAACAACTTTAAATATACTAACTGAAAGGGTTTGAAGGATGCATGGTACCCTGGAGTTGTCTAGAAAGCATTGTTTTCACAATGTGAAGAGACAGTCAACAGCAAATCAACTACTTAGCAGTAAGATGTGCAGTCCAGAGGATGAAGATCATGGGAAAATATAGCAATTAATTCATGATTAAAATCCAAACTCCCACTTCATTGTGCAAATTCAAGTGTTAAGAAACAACCACAACCTATACACTGACAGATAGCCATGTCATTTCTTAAACCAAACATGGTTATTTATAGAGAATGTTTTATTATTTCAAATAAAATCCCACAACCGTGAGAGGAATCAAATCTTAAATAACTATATACTATATGAACCTTGAAATATCTTAAACATTTTCTCAGAAAAAATACATTTAAATGACTTGGTCTTTTGTTACCAATGCTGAGATGTGAAGCACAGCTACTCCTACAGTAAAGCTCTGTTTAGAGTCAGTGTGAGCCAGTCCTTCCACAGAATCTATTATTTTTGATTTTTTAAGAGTTCATCTATTTGCGTTTTGTACATGTTCTTCACATCCTCCAGGTCCAGACGCAGCTCTTCCGCCTCCTCCGCCTTCTCTCCATACATCTGCAGGATTGTGTTGTGCCTTTGTTGTAGATCCTGTGATGCACATAACAGTAGGTCAGTGTTTCACTAATAGGTTAAAGCCTCATACCTATTATTGTGCTAGTTAAGCAAACAGATCATTTATCAGGATCCTCTATGAGGAATGGTGAAATTGGTCTAAGGGGTTGAGACACTGTTTATATCTAGAGGATACAGAGAGTGAACAATTCACTCTACATTAAAAATTATTTAAACATTTACACTAAAGTTCAAAATGTTGTGGTCAGTAGGTTTTTGTTGTTTTAAAGAAATTAGGACACATTAAATAAATCTAAAGTGACAGTAAATACTTTATAATACTACAAAATGTTCTTTTGTACTTTCCATTCATCTAAACATTCTGAAAAATATATATATTTTTGTACTCCACACGGATCATATGACACTGAAGAGAAATTGCTGCTGAAATTTCAGCTTTACCATTACAGGACTAAATTACATTTTGTATGTATGTATATATATATATATATATATGCATATGCATATGCATATGCATAAACTTTATATATATATATATCTATATATATCTATATATATATATATAGATATCTATATATAGATAGATAGATAGATAGATAGATAGATAGATAGATAGATAGATAGATAGATAGATAGATAGATAGATAGATAGATAGATAGATAGATAGATAGATAGATAGATAGATAGATAGATAGATAGATAGATAGATAGATAGATAGATAGATAGATAGATTTCAAATGATTCTGGATTAGTGTATAGACAAAAAATGGCAAATAAAATTTGTAGTAGTCTGTTATAAACTGCCTACAGTTGTCTCTGCTTTAAAGTAGCATTTTGCTTGTGTTCACCTTCAGTTGCACTTTCAGTTTAGGGATTTCCTTCACTTCATCCTCTATCTCATCGTTCTGATTGGTCAGTCGCACAAGCTCTTCAGCCATCACAGTTCGACTTCTCTCGAGACTAGCGATCTCCATCTTGTGGATAACCAAAAGAATTGAATCCAAATTAGTACAAAAAATTCAGCTATTAAACACAAAGTTAAATGACTCATTTTAAACATTAGAGTAAATATATAATCTTCCAAACCCAGATGTAAGTTTGCACATGATATTCCATTAAAAGGTGTACCTGCAGCTGGGCTATCTCGCCCTCTCTGAGTTTGAGCTGAGACTGCAGGCTCTCAATGATACTGGATCCGCCTCCCAGTCGAGCCGCTTCATAAAGGTTAGTCCCACTGATAGACATGGTCATAGTGCTAAAAGAATGGTCGAGAGAATCCTCCTGCTAAAAAAAAAGTGATTGTGACAAACCGAGAAATATTTAGGTAGAGTAAAGAGGTAGAGAAAAGATGAATGTACCTGTGAGGAAATGGAGAATGGTAAGCCGGCATGCTCAGCCCCACTAACGGAGCTAGAGCGGGACAATGAGGGAGTGGAGGACGCTGGAGCATCAGTCACAGACAAACTTAGAGATTTCCTCTCCTGATGAAACAAAAACACAGAGATCCCTAATTTTAAACTCTTGAAATGAGTTGATTTTATGGCACTGTTATTATCGTAACTGCTAGGTGTGATTTTTGAATCTTGTATAAAATGATAATTGTGACCAATTTTGGAGGTAAAGATTAATAAAAAGGCAGATTCAGCAAAACCTGAATCTTTTCATGCAAAACCTTTTCTTTGAGGGCCTCTTGTGCAAGGTAGCATTTCTTCTTCTCCTGTTCCACTTTCATTTTCTCCATTTCCAGTTGGTTAGCGAGAAGCAACTGAAGAGGACCAAATAATACAGACATTGAGAATCATTTTTTGTGTATATGTTCTGTCTAAATTGTTCAAAAAAGCAAATGGTACCTTCTCCTTCTTGGCCTCTTCTGAGACTCGAGCATATTCCCATTTAAGATTCTCCAGCTCTACACGCTCCCTACACATACAAACATCAATTCAATTCACATTTCCATGTATATCGCTTTTTAAAACACATGACATTCATATTTCCAGCTTTACAGAAAATGCATGTGTTTGCATTACAATATAAATCAGTGTGAGAATACTGCCACTAACAATGTCAGCTTCTATTTGAATGTTAAACTCATCTCCTACCTGCTAAAGTCATCCTCCAGTTTTTCCCGCCGCAACTTCTCCGCATCCAGCTGCCCCTGTAGGCGTCCTTTCTCCTGCCTCAACAAAGAAGCCTGGGATTCTAAAGATGCTATTTGTGCTCGGATGGCAAGTAGCTCCTCTGTAGCCGAACGCTCTTTCTCTATAGAAACAGCAAGCTGGGCTTGGGCATCAGCTAAGAGAGAATGACAAATGTGGTTTATTGTTTGAAAACATCAGATTTAAACAGATGACATAAGTCACTAACGTTCATTCAAAATTAGCAAGTCTCACCTAAGCGGTCAGAGATGTTCTTCTCTAGTTTTTCCCATGATGCTGTCTGGGCACCAAGTGTGGCCTGGAGGTTCTCAATCTGTCGTAAGAGGGGTCGTGATGCTGATGTAACACTTTGGCTAAGTTCCTGGTTTCTGGACTCGGCTTCTTGTAGCCTCTGTTAAAGAGTAAATTTACAGTGTTACCATCAACTACACTATCGGAAGATTAGAGTCAGTAAGATTTGTGGAAAGAAGTCTCTTGCGCTCATAGAGGCAGCATTTATTTGATCAAAACTACAGTATTATTCAATATCAATATTTATTTATACAGCCATTTACAGCCCTTTTTCAAGGACTAACTTTTTCAAAAGAAAAAAGTAATAAAATATATAACTGAAATATACAGTAAATATGTATCACAATGAAAACACAGAATGACTCCACGAAGGTTATGATATAAAAGCCAGTCTAAATAAATAAAATATTAATATAAAAATATATATATTATTATAAAATATTATCACAATTTAAAACAACTGTTTTCTATTTTAAAAGAATTTTAAATATTCAGTGCCATGCGATCTTTCAAAAATTATTCTAATAAGCTGATTTGGTGCTTAAGAAACTTCTTATCCATGTTGAAAACAGTTGTGCTGATTAATTTTTTTGTGGAAACCATAATACATCTTTTTTTAGGATTTTTTTTTTATAAATAAAGTTTATAAGAACAGCATTTATTTGAAATAGAAATCGTTCGTAAGATTGTAAATGTCTTTTTGGTCACTTTTTATCAATTCAATGCATTCTTGAATAAAATATAAATGTATTTAAAAAAAAACAAATGTTTGAATGGTATTGTACATATTTCATGTGCAGAAAAAAATAATTGTTAATTATCTGAATTTGTTTATACCTCTGGTGTTTGGACTAGAACTTGTCTTTTTCTCCTTAAATCAGGGAGATACTTACTTTAACAAAAATGCAATAGTCTTGAGCTTATAGTAAGTTGCTGTAGTTTCTCTACGATGGCTGAAATGAAATAAATAAATATATACATCAATTCTTGTCAGCTGGCTGTAATCTGTTCTAGTTACCTGCTGTAACTCACTGATCTCCTCTCTCAGGTAATCTTCCTTCTTGGCCTGCTGCTGTTCGGCCCTCTGAAGAGCCAGCCTCAAATCTGCCACCTCAACATTTAAAAAAAAAGTCACACATAGACACAAAAGCTAGAATTTAGGGCCAGTTGTTCAAAAGTAAGCTGATCGGATTTTGGTTATCGGATTGGATCAAATCTTGAAAATGGGTTGTTCAAAAGAGAAACAAGGAATCTGAAATCAGATTAGATCAGGGAATCTAATCCTAGTTTTAATCTGGATCAAACCTTCAGTTTGTGTTGTTCAAAACTTGTCAGTGGGATTTGGATAACTTTGATCCAAAAAAACAGGATTATCCTGATCCCAACAGGGGGTAGGATTTCAAGGTAGATTTCAGGAAGAAAATGTAGTAAAACTTTAAAATTAATCATATAAAACTTTAAAATTTAGATTTAAAAATACCAGATTTAAAAATAGCTTCTTTCCAAATGCAATAGTTTCTATAAAAAATAGTTGAATAAACCCAGTCACCACTGCCACTCTTTGCACTAAGATAACTGTTTTAATTAATTTTTAGACTGTTTTTATTCTAGTTTATTTATATATATATATATATATATATATATATATATATATATATATTCTTATTTCTTTTTTAATGTACTGTAAGGATTATTTATTGTGTTTATTGTACACACCCAGTGGAGAGCGCTCCTAATTTCGTTGTATTGTAAAGTACAATGACAATAAAGGCATTCAATTCAATATAATACATTTGTATCATTTAGTGTATATACTTTTATTTATATTTTGCACTTGACTTGTGTAACCGTTGTAACAGTGATAAAGCAGACATAGGCTAACAACTAAGCTATTCAGTATAGTAAAGTAAAAATAAAAATGATCTTGTCCTCATTTGTGTTTTGTCTCAAAATAAGAAACACTTACAGTGACCCCATGTTGGCTCTTCTACCTGTTCTTTACATAACTGGTAGCCCACATTGTGATATGTTGTCCCATTTAGAGCACTGGTAATCTGGATTTGGTAATCTTGAAAACTGTGTATCTGGATCAGGGTGATCCAGTCCAATGTTGCTTTGAAAAACTGACATAAAAGTAAGACGGATTACCTGATCCTGGATAGGAAAAAAATGGGATTTCCAAATCCAGATCATTTTCATCCAGATTAAATGTTTTGAACAACTGGCCCTTATAGATTAATAAGGCACTAAAGTGAAGCATGTATAACTGGATAAGTAACCCCAGAATACAGAGAACAAAGTTCCTCAAAATATTTAAACAAGCATTTAAATACTGCTATAGAGAGAAATGGAAATCCAGTAAAAAATATAAACTAATAACAATAATATGATCATAACATAAAAATAGGCATTTTAACAAAGCAAAAAAAAATATTATTACCTGATCGGCCAGTGCCTCTTGTTGTAGGCGTGACTCTTCTTTGACTTTCTCCAAAGCCAAACTCAGCTCTTCTTTCGCATGTACCTCTCTGCTCAGAGCCAGTTCCTGGGCTTCGCTATCCTTAGTGGCATTGGCCTTGTGCAACTCTGCCAACTTTCTATACAGTGAAAAACAAATACAATCAATGAACTGGGAGAGACCACTGACAATAAGACAGTCAATAAGTGCACAGTACAGCATCAAGTGAGTTATGTGGCATTTACTTGTAGGAGCTGTCGAGTGCTGCTTGTAAACTGCGATTATTTTCCTGAAGCTCCTCGCTGCTGGTCTGCAGTTTACTCAATTCCTTCTCTTGCCGCTCCACTACAGCATTCAGCTTCTTAATGTTCTCTCTGTGCTGCTTTTCTACTTCCTCCTTACCATCCAAAACCTGCAATTATCATTATAAAAACCTCAACATTCTCCTCTCCTTGTGCTGGCATTTGATATCACTCAATATACAGTACTTTACAACTGTAAACATGTTTATTCTATTAACAACACAGCTTTGGATTGAAGGTTGAGTTCCAAACCTGCTGCAAATGTTTTAGCTCCTCTTCCTGTTCCTTTAGTTTTTTGGTCTGTTTGGTGATTTGTGCATCACTCTCTCTCTCTTTCACACGCAGTTTCTTTATAATGTTAGAGTGCTGCAACTGCTGCTTGGAGAGTTTCTCACCTAATCAGAAAGAAACGTGTAAACAAACACACCCTTAATAAATAAGCAGCTCCTTGTAGGATCACGCATTAAAATCTTGATATGATCTCACATTGAACAAGTAAAAGCCTAGAACACTCACCTTCTTCAAGAAGCTCTCGGATCTGTTCCTCTTTCTCTTTTATCAGTTCCAAAGTCTCATTTGAGTTTAGCCTGCTTGCCAGTTCTTCTCTGAGGCCCTTGATTTCCTGTGACCATGATATATGATGCATTTCAATGCAAAACAAGACTGGGGATGTAAGAATTATATAAATTCAAAACAATTATTAAAAAAAATGGACACCTTTTTGGCGATGTCTCTCTCTTTGCATGCAAGTTGAGCTTTCCTCTCAGCTTCAGCTATGCGCTGAGTGAACTCGTCTTTTAAAGACTGAACAGCAGAGCTTTCTTCCCGCAAGCTGATCATCTCACTGTAAAACACAGGTCTTGTTAATGCTAACTCAACAGGCATGTAAAAAGTTTAAATAAGGGGAAAAAAACACTATAGTTGTAGAAATGCGGCTAAATGTATTCAACAGAATAAGATTAACACCCTAAAAACATGCTAACCAACAGACAATTCAAGATGATAATTGAATTTGAAATAATTAAATAATTGAATGAAAGGTGTGGACTACTGTATGTAAAAATTAAGTGGTTTTTTTAGCTAATCTCTTAATTTACCAACAGTATGTGAACCCAGCACACATGTGTTCACATTTTTTACACAGTTAAACTGTATAAAAAATGTTTTGCTGCCTGCACATGTTTCTATGCCCTAGTTAGCTATTGCAAACATTTATCATTTAAGAAAAAAACAACAGGAGATGGTTTTCAGGAGCAAATGTTCCTCAACTCACTCTTTGAGATTGTCACACTCTTCCTCAAGTCTGGCCTTGTCTTTACTGACGACAAGCAACTGTGATTCTCTCTTCTCTAGTCGGTTAGAAAGCTCCTCGATAATCTGGGGAGATTATGAAAACAAAAATAACAGAATATTAATTCAATGGCATGAAAAAAATATCAATAAAATGTGTTCAGTAACTTTTTTTATTAATACTTTCATTCTGCAAGGATGCATTTAATTGTCTTGTATCTAGTAATGATACAAAAGACTTCAAATAAATGCTGTTCTTTTAACCTTTCTATTCATAAACAATACTGACAATAAAATATGACAATAATAAGAAATGTTTCTTAAGTTTTAAATCAGCATATCAGAATGATTTATGAAAGTTCATGTGTAACTAAAGCCTATAAGAGGCTTCAAAAACATTTTTATTTATTTATTTGATATATTACCAACCCAAATGTTTGAACATTAGTGTATATTTAATAGGGCTGTCAAACGATCGCATCCAAAATAAAAGTTTCTGTTAACATAATATATGTGGGTGCACTGTGTATAATTATTTTATATATACAAATACACACACATGCTTGTATATATTTAAGAAATATTTTCATGTATACACTGTATATAGATTTACATATAATTTATATTATATATAAATACTTTATATATAAATAATATTTTTTTCTTAATATACACGCATGTGTGTGCATTTATATATATACAAAATAATTATACACATTGCACCCACATATATTATGTAAACACAAACTTTTATTTTTGGATGCGATTAATCGTTTGACAGCCCTAATATTTAATAATGATATTGTTTTATTTTATGTTAAATTTTAAGTATTATTCCAACCTTCTGGAGATCGAAAATCTGACAGGGTGAATCTTCCAGTTTCTCTTCAGTACTCTGTGGCGCTGCAGTTTCATTAACATCAGTTTTTTGGTTGGTCAGTGTGAGGTCGGATTCAGTTTCCTGTTCGCCCTCCTGCAGCTCATCCGTCTGCTCACAGTTCACTGGCGTTGCACTGCGGCCGCTCTCCTCCATCTCATTATCATCCAGTGATTGGTCATTAATAGACTCAGCTATTCCCTCCTCTTCCTCCTGTTTAGTCTGTGGCACTGACTGAGGAGGAGCAGGCAAAGGTCCGGCCGTGATGGAGGCTAACGTGCGGTTGCCTGGGATCTCGTCATCAGAATTCACTTCACTGACACTGCGGCTGTCCAGCGACTGCATGCTAAATGAGTCAATGCGCTCAAAGGCATCAGACGAGGAGCCGCAGCTTTCTGTGAGTTTTGGATATTCATCCAAGCGAGGGAAGTCGCTGCATGTTGAGGCGGAGAGCAGTTGGAAAGAGCCTTGCATCAGGTGCAGACCAGCTTTGGCTTCTGCAGTCTCCTGTCTGGAGCTGGCCGAGCTCTCGCTTAGCACACTCTCGTGGTCCAAAACCTCTATGTCGCTGGTAGTGGAAGTACCAGAAGAGAAGGCACTAACAGGGGGAGACGGGGTGTTGCTTTGTCTGTCCTCTGATTTAGCGTCTTTGGATTCTAACAGGATTTCTTTAGAAGGAACAGGCAAGGCGTTATCTGGATTTTTGGTCTCGATGGTCAAAGCTGGTTCAAACACACCAACAGATTCGGCCTCTGAAGAGGATAAAGGTACATTTGTGAGTGTGACATCTGAAGTTAAAGACAAGCCATCTGACTCTGTCACGTCCTCGCTGGCCTCCTGTTCGACAGTTTCTTCCAGTGCAACAACAGATTCAGGAACAACCAGCTCTGGTTGTGAATGCTCATCTGTCGAGGATGAATTTTGCTCCAAAAGCTCTGTCCCAGTTGGCTTTATCTCAAAAGTTTCCTGGCTGCTGCATTTACTGAGGTCTGTCTGACCTTGTGAATCACTGACTTCCAGCTCCTTCCCCTGGTCTGCTTTTTCCCGTAGTCTGCGGTTTGACTTGGCAGGTGGCACAGACACCACTTTAATGTTGCTTACAGTTTGCATCTCCCCATGAGGCAGAAAGGCACTGAAGAAATCCTCCGATTCATCAACAACGGTCCATGTGACGGGCTTAGTAATGGCCTCAGATGATGGAGGGAGAGTCTTGGTATGCTCCTCAGAGGGCGAGTCCCACTGGTTCATACCCCATCCTGTTGATACCGTCTTGCCTGGTGGATCTGAAGAAAGAAAAAAAAAAAATCGCAATAAGAAAATTCAACAAAATGCAGGACAAGGGTATATTAAAGAAACAGTTCACCTAAGAGTCACGTCACATCTAGCGCTTTATACAATACAGATTGAGGCAAGGCAGCTTAAAAGTAATAAACAGGAAAATGACAGTGTTAATATGGCAAAGTTCATCAGTTAAGAAAATGTCAATATCAGCTACACACAGCTTATAGGAATACAAATGTCATCATTATCCAGCTCAATTCAGTACAGTTACAATCTCATCCAATAGTAATCAGTGTATCTGAATTATAACTCAATATTTATTCTTTTAAACCTCTTAAGAAATTAAATTTCTGTCAACATTTGATCACCCTTATGTGGTTCCAAGTTCTAACCCATTAGATTTCTGTTCATCATTAGAACACAAATGAAGATATTTTTAATAATCTCTCATCATTTTTGTCTATCCACTTAAAGTTCATGGAAGCAAAACCTTCATTGATCAAAAAGCCATCTCAAGCTCATCCATACTTCCTTGGCATTTAAGAACAAACCAGGATTTTTGCACATCAAGCAAGTACAAATGTTTATATCTGAATAAAAGCTTAAATTAAACCTGTTCATCATGTAATGAGACTTGAATTAAATCACTCAAATCATGGATAACTTTTGTCATGTTTTTTTGTGTTTTTTTTTTTAACTTTCTGATCTGTACCATTTTTTGCTTGCATGGACTTTCAATGAATAGACATCAATCATGAGAAAATATATTAATTTGTGTTTCGAAGATGAGCATAAGTCTTGTGGGTTTGGAACAACATGAGTCCAAGTAAATGATGACAGAATTTGCATTTTTGGGTGGACTATCCCTTTAAAAGAAAGAAGCTTCAAAACCAAAAAGATTAAGCATAAAGCTACTGATACATACATCTCTATTTTATCATTCTAAACATGAGCTACAGGAAGAAAACCAATCCCACCTTTGGAAACACAATACATCAAAAACTGCAAACTTTTATGTATTCTCTAGGGCTTTTTTTGTGATATCAGGCAGTTTCCAGTTGGAAACCAAGATCATCTTTGAAGAAGTTTCATGTTGGCCTTGGTTTGTGATTCTGTCTGAATGACTTGGTTGTTATTTTTCAGTTCTGCGGGAATGTTTCCATGTGCGTTTACAGTTATCAAGCTATCTGCATATGGATAAAGCAAAATGTATGTAGTGTAATGTGTGGCCGATTGGGGACTGTATTGTAGCCTGCAGAAACATATGAAGCATAAATCATTAACTTATATCTCTAATGCTATGCAGTTGTCACAGATGATGACACCCTGCCTGGACTGTCAATCGTCTATTACTAAATTTACCAGCAAAGGACGGGTTGGTCGTGTCACCCCACTGCTCCTCTTCTTGAATGTCCAGAACTCTGTCGATGGATTTCTGGGCAGTTGTCAGAGCTTGTTTGGCAAAACTCGACAGATGAGACGCGTTGAACCAACTCATATTGCTTTACTTCCACCTGGTTGTGTGACGTCTACATAAAACACACCATTATTAAAAGCCTCCCAAATAAGAGCAGGTTTATTCCACACTAACAGCCGTAACAGGTTGGTGTGTTTATGTTAGGCCGCTATCCACGTTAGCTTGGCAGCTAATTCTGCTCGCAAAACAACCGACAATACGCTGACAGTCGACATAATTCCATGCTAAAATGAAAGTCGATAATATACATACACAAACGACGGACTGGACGACATTTTTCTTTGCTTTCGAGCTACTCGGCATCTAGGTTGGACTTCGCATTGTTTTGTTTAGGTTCCTCTTGCGTGCAACTCGAGAACTACTTCCCATCCACGTAGCATCAACCTATCCTGTACGTGACGTCGTCAGGGCCACGTCACCGACGTCAAAAGTACAATTATTTATTTATTTATTTATTTATTTATTTATGTTTAATTGTAGAATTTTATTATATATTATAACTTTATACTATATTTTATATATTACTATAAAATATATTAAGTTACTATTAGATTGGTAGCAGGTCCTACCAATGCCTGCGCGTTTTGTTTCTTTGTAATTCTATAAAGTAAACGATTAAAGTATCAGTTGTTATTTCAAACCTCTTTAAAAAAAAGAAAACTGACGAAATCAATTTACTGACTGAACGTGAAATGTCTTTTATTGTCATTTGTCAATGCGTAACTGTAAACTACACACGTCTTCTGTTAGACTTAAACAGGTGTATTGCCTTTGTAAGGACATTTTTTACAGATTATATTTTAGCGAAAATAAATCATAATTATTGACTTGTATGATGTCAGTTTTAAAGATTTAATGGGAAACTAGTGAAGCAGTTTATCAAACAAATAACGCAACTTTGTAGCTTATTCATTTCAGTTTGTAGCTTGCCAACCAACATTTGTAGTTTACCCTTTGTTGTGTGTGGCCATGTGACTTTAAATAAACAAAGACACTAAGGTCTGACCCTTGTGTATTTGAGTCTGCATTGTATTTCTTTATATCTGTCTGTATTCCATGACAATGCCACATATATCACACAGACGGTACAGTATACAAAACGACTCTTTCTTAAGGTTACATTGACAATGCAACTTTCTGTATTTGTTTACAAAATATTTTTATTCTGGAGATTCCATCATTCTAAGCCTTTTTAAATATTTAACCAAGTAAATTTATTCACAAATTGGGTAAAAGGATATTTCAAATTTAAAGTTACAAGACTGGGACTTCATTACTTGATTAAAATAAGGTTTCGATTTTTTTTTTCTACAAGACAAGACATTGAACAACATACTGTGAAACTGGTTTGAATGCACAACAACAAAATAAATAGATAAACAGTTTGCATAAAAAAAGAAATCCACAAAAATGACTCCTACGGATATAGCAGTGCAAGACAATGAAACAAATGTCTTCTGTAAGTGTCTTTGATGGACAGAAATCCTAAACACAAACCGCAGCTATTCCAACAGAGCATGTGCATGTGAGGCTGTTAATGCACTGAAGCATGGAGCTTATAGGCTACATTTCCAAGTCTGCTTCATTTTGATGATGACTGCAATAACCACTGTCCATCAGAATGAAGCATTTGTTCTATGAGATGAAGTTGAGCTTGAAGAGCATTGTCTGAGGAGTGGTGACATCAGCCACTGCCAGCTCTTGGCCATCCACAAGTCCAAGCTCTGCAAACACAAGGGGACATTTAATAGGTTAAACAACACCAATATAATTTTGAAATATTCGTAATCTTATTAAATAAAGTTACATATACTAAATGATGTCAGACAAGACTTTCAATCACCTTTCAGTGTTTTGCTTAGATTTGGTCGAGTTCTCTCTTCAATAGATGCCACAGTCTGAAAATAAAACCAAACAGATTTAAATTTGCTTCAAATATAATACAGCGAATGCATAAAATAGAGAAAGAAAATCAAATACAACTAAATTGAGCACTATGTTAAAAAATTATAGAAAACAATTAACCTGTAAATACAGAGTTTTGTTTTTTCCATCCACAGTTGTAGTGATGGCAGGAGACTTCATTTGGCTAGGAGAAAAAAAGACAATGATAAATCATTAAATGATGTGTGTGTAGGGGTGTAACGCTACATGTATTCATCACGAAAACAAAGACCACTAGATGCGAAATGGAATGGACTGTGGAAAATCAAATATAGGAGGGCTGGGCTTAAGCTTTGAATGTTTACATTCAGTTTAAGTGGAGTGAATTGTAAGACTCCTAATGCACAAGTTTTGTTTTTCATTATTTTATTTATTTACTACTTTTATAACACAAGATACTTCTCAGTATTATAGCTGATTGTGACCATTAACCTTTTGTTGTTTATCAGCCCTGCAAAAAAAAAAAAAAAAGACCTACGCAAGAGTGCATTTTGTTAACTGCTTAGTGTGTAATAAAATATAGGAGGCTGTACTGTACCAACTACCTCAGGGGGGAATAAATGCTAATTGCTAGGTGTTATAAACTGTACTTTGCACTGTTTGAATAAAATAAAATAAACCTAGAATTGCGGATTTGTTTCTTTTCTGTAACACTTTACATTAGGGTCCAATTCTCAATATTAATATGTTGCTAATTATTATGCAAATTGCTAGGATTTGTTTATAGTAGGGCTGTCAAACGATTAATCGCGATTAATCGCATCCAAAATAAAAGTTTGTGTTTACATAATATATGCGTGTGTAATGTGTATAATTATTTTGTATATATAAATACATACACATGCATGTATATATTTAAGAAATATTTGCATGTATATACTTTATATTTATTTATACAAAATTAATATTATACATAAATATAAATATATTAAGAACACATTTTTTCTTAAAAATATAAATGCATATGTGTGTATTTATTTATAAAAAATAATTATATACACTACACGCATATATAAATATATTATGTAAACACAAACTTTTATTTTGGATGCAATTAATCGCGATTAATCGTTTCACAGCCCTAGTTTATAGTACTTATAAAGCACATATTAGTGCCTAATTCTGCATGACCATATTCTACATCCCTTAATAATCTTACCCATTCCTAAACCAAGAACCTAAACAACTACCTTATTAACTATTAATTAGGAGTTAATTGAGGCAAAATTCATAGTTAATAGTGAGTTAACATTGAGAAATGGACCCTAAACTAAACTATGACCATTTTTTCGATTGTATTGACCTTGTATCAAACAGTTCCCCCAAAACAATAAAAATTCTTCATGAAGCACAGTGAAATTCAGCGACCATGGCATTTCCCTGATTGGTCGATTAATTCAGCCAGCTCACATACCTGTATTTACTTCCTGTTTTCAGTCGAAGTCCACAGTAGTGGATTGTCGAGTTTGCGCGCATGATCATTGGTAACTAAGCAACAGTGGAGACTCAGCTATCAGCCGATGACGGTGCTGTGTGGTGTTCTGAGAATATCAGCTCAAATGGATAGTTCATCCAAATCAGATGTTGAACATCATTTAGTTACCAATGATCGCGCGCACAAACTCGACAATCCACTACTGTGGACTTGGATCGAAAACAGGAAGTAAATACAGGTATGTGAGCTGGCTAAATTAACATATTTTTTATTAATATCTTTCACATCTACTACAGTCAGATTGACCGTGGTCACTCTTAATAACACCACTCACATAGCTGTGCACTTGTAATGACAAATCAAGGATGTTAAGAGGCTAAAAGCAGGTTTACAACTTGCCCCATTGAAGTCAACAGGGTGCGAATTTTAAAAAGACGATAACACACGGTGTAGGCAACACCGATTTTTGCCGTTTTTGTCTGTACTGACAGCACTCCAAATGTACAAAAAATGAGCTTAATGATAAAATTGACCGGAGTTCTCTTGACTCACAGAGAGGCATTCTCAGTCAAGTAGTCCAGAACCTCCTGTAGTTTAGTTGAAGGTGGGAACTGCAGGTCCTGTGGCACCTGACTGCAGGCAGAACAGTTCTCCTACACATAGAACATGGACAGAATTTAAGCTGTGTTAGTATTAATGTCTCTTTTTTCTAGTAATGTACTTAAAATCATGTTCATATCACTAACCTTTCTCTCAGCCTCAAAGGTGTACGTGTACAGCCCATCAACATCATTGAACACCAGGTAGTTGTTCAAGGGAACATAAGCGCTGTTCGGCAAAGGTAAAAGAACATGTGAATGAACAATGAAATCAATGCTCTCTTCTTGAAAATACAGTACTATAGCTTACCTTGTGGCGATTTTGAAAACTTCTGTAGCACAAGCAGCTGAAATGAGTAAGAAAACGAAATGTATCTTCAGTCACAAAGCAACTTACGGAAAAATATCAAAAACATTTCAAGCATGCCAAGCCCAAAGACATTTACAATTTCAGCATACCAGCAATAACAGCATTTGTAGAAGCCACAGCAGGAATTATTCTCTTCACAACCCCTGAAACACAGGTGAGGTAGTTCATCAACATTTGATTGGTGCTTGCCTATGCAAAAGCATAGACCATGATGCCAGTGCATTGGTATGCTGTAGCTAAGATTTTCTAAATGTTTTGATTTGGTTTTGTTATGGTGCTCAGAATTGAAGTCCCAAGTCAAAAGACTCCCAAAATGAAGAACATTAAAGTTTATCTGATATTCTAGTCCCTAAATGTGGTTTGGTTGCCCAATAGGTGGTCCATAAAGGGGACCATGTTTTTAAAAGAAGTCTCTTACGCTATGCTGCACCTGAAATCTGAATCGCAATGATGTCTGAATATGTACTGCATTTTAATTTGAACTTTGTGACCATTAATAACATATGTTCTATTTAGTATGAATATGGGTAGTTTGAATTAAATTCGAACAAACTATATCCGCCATGGTGTTACTGTCACATGACCTATACCAGCGTCAGTTGATCACTTCACTGCCATTCATAAATCCGTGGCCTCATGGGATAGTAAAAAAATAAATAAATAAAATCGGTCGAATATGTACTTCAGAATCTCACTGGAAGTGGTTGGTCATCCGGGCTCTACTATTTTTTGAATAGCATACTGTTGGTTTTTCGCATACTAAATAGTAGGGAAGTATTCGATTTCAGGTACAGATATACTGACCAAGGCTGAATTTATTTATATTTATATTGCAAAATGTGATTAAAATTAAAATGTGATGGCAAAGCAAAATTTTCAATAGCCATTACTCCAGTCTTCAATGTCACATGATCCTTCAGAAATCACTCTAATATACTGATTTGCTGCTCAAACATTTCAAATTTTTAGAAGTTGAAAACAGTTGTGCTGCCTAATATTTTTGTTGGAACCCTGATACACTGTTTTCAGGATTCATTAATCAAAAGAATGTTCAAAATAAAAGAATTGATTAGAAATAGAGATCTTCATAAATGTTTTATATTTGTTTTATTATAAATGTTTTATAATTAGTTCAAAACGTATATTATAGATAGGACCTTTTTAGTTAATAAATCAAATACATATAGAATGTTATATGGTGTTCCACAAGGATCAATTCTGGGGCCACTTTTATTTTCATTATACATGCTCCCTTTGGGAAAAATAATTCAAAAATATTACATGAATTATACTTTTTATGCTAATGATATACAATCATATATTTCACTTTACTTCAGAGATGGTATTATATTAGAGAGTTTGTCAGACTGTCTGTCCAGCCTTGTAAAATGGATGAACTATTTATTTATTTTTTGAAGTTGAACAAAGACAAAACTGAAATTCTTATTGTGGTCCCAATAATAGCGAGAGGGAGAGGAATGAACCTTTGTCTTACAACCTAAGAAAAGAACTGTTTACCAAATAAAGTGTTTACCATAGTTCAGTGAAACTGTGAGAAAGATTCTGTCTACAAATGAGAGGATTTCACAAAATGCCACTGAGCAGGCCTGTGTCACTCACCCTGAGTGAGTCTGTAAGTCACCCCAGTGATGTTGAACTCTGCTGCTCTCTCCAAAGAGTTCTGGTAGACCCACTGGATGTGCTTTGGGTCATCACCATCTAGCGCCACACCATCTGAGGAAAATACATTAAAAATCTGAAATATTAGCAGGCCGCCAAGCAGCAGTATAACCAAAATATCAGTCTGCGGTTGTACGCCAAGTTCCATGTAGATACCGCAAATGAATGTACCTCCAAAAGGCTTGTTTTTGGGCCAAAGCAGCATGCGGACATATTCAATACAATGTTCAGGTAACCGTGGCATAGAGGCTATAGTGCACATTGGGAAGTTTATCTGTGTAAGACAAAACAAACAAAAAAATGAGTATGACAAGACTTTTAAAAATTCAACAAACACAAAATCCCAGTATGCACCTGTGGGGGGTAAAGCTCCAGGGTGCAATCAATGCAAGCCGTCATGCCCGGAAGAATGACTCGGGCATTGCCTTTGAAGCCCTCTGTGCCACCATCTATTAGAGGAATAATGGAGCTGGGATCCAGGACACCATCTTCATAAATCAGCAGGGATAACTGAAAAAGAGAAAGCCAAATGAACAAAAACATTTCTCACAGTATATAAGCACTTTATTTACATGACATAAAGAAGACTTTGTCTATAAATCTGTGTGAACAGATAGTTGAATGTTTTGGAAAAATAACTACATACCAGCATGCCATTCATCCATCTTCTAGCAACAACAGAGTCCAGGCCACATACTACTATGTGAAATTCTATGCAGTAACAGAGACACAGTAACATTACTCTAATTTGAAGATTTAAAAAAAACCTGACATAATAATTAGCCTCATACTGCAGAACAACAGCATCATATTTTGTATAGTGATATAGAAAGGTTACAACATTATAGATGAATGTAAAACAGGTGGTAATTACGCTTGTAAAATGTCTCATCCAAGTCCTGGATTTTCTTAAAATGTCTGCATTACTGTTTAAGGGAAATAGAAATATTTTGAGATGCATCGATATAACATATACCCTGCCAAGTTTGGGCTCAATAAGATTTTTTAAATGTTTTTGAAGTCTCTTATGCTAACTACAGGCTAATATCCAAAACTGAAATATTATTACAGTCTAAAATAACTGTTTTCTATGTTAAAATGTCATTTATTCCTGTGACGGCAGGACTGAATTTTCAGCATCATTCCTCCAGTCTTCAGTGTCAAACAATTTCTTATTAGGACAAATAGAACGTTCAAAGGAGCAACATTTATTTGTAATAGAAATCTTTTGTAACAGTATAAATGAGTTTTTTGATCAATTTAATGTATCCTTCCTGAATTAAAGTATTATTTTATAAATTATGATAATAATAATAACAATCTTACTGACCCCAAACTTTTGATTGTTAATGTATCAAACAATAATTGTATCAGGACAAGGATACGGGACAACATTGCACCCAGGGATCCTGTCATTTACAAAGTCTGCTGCAACCTCTGCCTTTGGTCGGCCCACATCTTTTGGTCTATAGATACAACAGAAAACAGTTTACATTAAAGAAAAAGAATAAGAAATGTTTCAAAAAGATATCTATCAGCTGACTAAGATTAACCTGAAGAGGAACTGTCTGTTGAGGTTGGAAACATCAATGGTGTCCATGTCCACCACATGAATGTGTCGAAAACCTGACAAAGCCTGAGAGATGAAATTGTATATGAGCATAAGACAAAAAAGACACATTAGCAAGTAGTTACTAGAGTATTGTGCTCTTTGCAACCAGAGTATTGTAGCTGTGTCATTCAAGAATAGGAACAAACAAGAATCTAAACCAATGCAGCAAAACAAGGACCGTACCAGATCTTTGAGCAGCTCACATCCAAGTCCGCCAGCTCCAATAACCAGAATTTTGCATGTGTCTAACAGAAACTGGAGAGACTGGAAGAAGACGTGCACATTTTATGGAACATTCAACAAACTGACTGATATTGGGTCAGACACTCGTGAAGATAAATGGTTCAAAAACTATAGTCACATTGGTTCTAGACGTTTTTGACTCAATTCACCACAGCAACATGACGTCCAGTTGTTTGAAATTTAGTGGATAAACATTAAAAATCATGCTCTCATAATCTTTCCATTAAAATAAATTCCATTCCCTCTTGAAGTGACAAATCTCTTTTCTGATGACATATTTTGATGACATATGTGCATAATCATCAGTGTAGTAATTATGAACCATAATACCCAGGGGGCAAAACACCTGTTTTTTAGGAAATCAGACATGGGCTGCTGTAAAAGGTTGTCATATAAAAATGAAATCTATGATGTCTGAGGATCACAACCTGGGTGGACAACCCGGTCAACAAGCTGCTGGAAACTTGTAATTAGGGTCAAAACAATGAAACCTCAAATTCTGCTTTAACTCCCCGGAATCACCCAAACATGCTAAAAAAGTTTAATTATGTTCATGAATCCTGAGCCATATCTCCCTGATACTTTATGCTAGAAACAAACTGAGCATACCGTTCAAAAGAGTGGAAGATAAGCTTTCATTTGATGCATTGACTGTACATATAATTAGAAAGTAAGAGTGAACAATGCCTCATAATTCATAGGTAGGCAAAAAAAAAAGAAAAAAATATTGAACATTCCATTTGTAATCGGTAGCATTCTTTACCCTTTGTTGTTGTTAAAATAAACAAATTATCATGTGAAGGAACTGACAACTAAATGTTGAAATATTAAAACACACAGGAATCATGTGTGGAGTATTTTTTAAAGTATTTAATGATTAAAACTGTTACATTAAGTAGCAATTTCACTGTAAAAAAAATTTCAAGATTTGTTATCACAACATATTTTCTTTTGTCAAATCAACTTTATAATAATTTATTTAGTTGAGATAACTTATTATTTTGAGTTTCTGATGGTTAAATCAATCTACTTAATTGTATTAACTCACTTTTTCCAGTTCAATCAACTTAAAACTTTAAGGCAACCCAGGTTACTTACTTTTTTATGTTAAACCAACAATATTTTTTACAGTGTAGTAATCACAAAATTTTTTCTTTTGTCAAATCAACTTTATAATAATTTATTTAGTTGAGATAACTTATTATTTTGAGTTTCTGATGGTTAAATTAATCTCCTTCATTAAATTAACTCACTTTTTCCAGTTCAATGAACTTAAAATTTTAAGGCATCCGGGTTACTTACTTTTTTAAGTTAAACCATCAATATTTTTTTACAGTTTTGTAAATAATAATAATTAATGAAACAGACAAACAGATTACAATTCAGGGTGATAACTAATTTCTGTAATAATGTTTATACAATTTGTTTAGCTGTTTTCGGAGTCACTACTGCTGTCGCTGCTCTCTAGTGTTTCAGCATGCTGTCTTCTAATACATTTGGTTGCCAACCCCTGGCAACGGCATCCTATGTAGCATGGAATTGCCCTCTTTGCACAGGAGCAGTTCTTCTGACAACCTTTAACACAACCACATGATATTACCATGGCCAATGACACAGGCCAGGCAGGCTGTATGGATGGAATTGGAAATTCAACTGCTTGGCCCTCATCCAGAGACCATCCAAAATTTGCGTTTCAGTCGGAGGAAGTAGCTTTAACAGTGTTGATTTGTTGTTCAAGAACTTGTATGCTCTCAGTGTCCCCTTCAAAGTGATCAGCTGAGGATGTATACACATCTATGATGAGGCCTCGTGCCTGATGAAGCAGGTCATCTGTTATGTCATCAGTTGTGCTTTGACCAAACTCTTCAAGTGCAGGTATGTCCATTCTCATGCTGCTTTTTAACCAAGACTTCCTACCAGTAAAATAAGGATAACTAGTTGTATCTCTTCCACTAAGACTGTGGCATAGCACAGCATAGTGAAGGTCCCAGTGCTGCTACCATTTCATGTATGGGCAGATAGGCATTCTGCGTTGTTCTCACCCACAGCTCTGGAAGAGTACTGAGGTATGTTGAACCATAGTACAGGCACATGACAATGATGAGGGATGGGGGGAAGTCACTGCACTCACATTTGCCAATAAAGTCAATAATGTTGAGTTCTCCACCACTGGCAATGATCTGTGTCATACGCAGAAGGACAGTAACTTCTTGGCTCTTGCCAGATGCTGAAGATTTTCCACCAGGTGTCTTTATTTTTTTGTTTTGTGTGTGGAAAGTGTTGAGCTTCACGATGCTTGTTTTCTTCTGAACATTGGACAGTGACTCGGACAACGCTTGTAGACCCAATTCCTTCACATGTGTTAAGTTGTCCTTGACTGTGGGTTCCGCACACTGTCCTGTTGATATGTTTATCAAGCATGGTGTGGCTACTGTGAATGGGTTGGTCTCCACTGCTGCAATAACGACTATGGCCAGATTCATGGTGTGGGCTGGATGAATGGAGATGTAACATGGAGTCACTGTCCAATGTTCAGAAGAGAACAAGCATCGTGAAGCTCAACACTTTCCACACATGAATCTGGCCATAGTTGTGTCACCAGGGATGCAGAAATGGTTATCAAGGTTATTGCAGCAGTGGAGACCAACCCATTCACAGTAGCCACACCATGCTTGATAAACATATCAACAGGACAGTGTGCGGAACCCACAGAACCTGCAGTGACTTCCTCCCCATCCCTCATCATTGTCATGTGCCTGTACTATGGTTCAACATACCTCAGTACTCTTCCAGAGCTGTGGGTGAGAACAACGCAGAATGCCTATCTGCCCATACATGAAATGGTAGCAGCACTGGGACCTTCACTATGCTGTGCTATGCCACAGTCTTAGTGGAAGAGATACAACTAGTTATCCTTATTTTACTGGTAGGAAGTCTTGGTTAAAAAGCAGCATGAGAATGGACATACCTGCACTTGAAGAGTTTGGTCAAAGCACAACTGATGACATAACAGATGACCTGCTTCATCAGGCACGAGGCCTCATCATAGATGTGTATACATCCTCAGCTGATCACTTTGAAGGGGACACTGAGAGCATACAAGTTCTTGAACAACAAATCAACACTGTTAAAGCTACTTCCTCCGACTGAAACGCAAATTTTGGATGGTCTCTGGATGAGGGCCAAGCAGTTGAATTTCCAATTCCATCTACACAGCCTGCCTGGCCTGTGTCATTGGCCATGGTAATATCATGTGGTTGTGTTAAAGGTTGTCAGAAGAACTGCTCCTGTGCAAAGAGGGCAATTCCATGCTACATAGGATGCCGTTGCCAGGGGTTGGCAACCAAATGTATTAGAAGACAGCATGCTGAAACACTAGAGAGCAGCGACAGCAGCAGTGACTCCGAAAACAGCTAAACAAATTGTATAAACATTATTACAGAAATTAGTTATCACCCTGAATTGTAATCTGTTTGTCTGTTTCATTAATTATTATTATTTACAACACTGTAAAAAAATATTGATGGTTTAACTTAAAAAAGTAAGTAACCCGGATGCCTTAAAATTTTAAGTTCATTGAACTGGAAAAAGTGAGTTAATTTAATGAAGGAGATTAATTTAACCATCAGAAACTCAAAATAATCAGTTATCTCAACTAAATAAATTATTATAAAGTTGATTTGACAAAAGAAAAAATTTTGTGATTACTACACTGTAAAAAATATTGTTGGTTTAACATAAAAAAGTAAGTAACCTGGTTGCCTTAAAGTTTTAAGTTGATTGAACTGGAAAAAGTGAGTTAATACAATTAAGTAGATTGATTTAACCATCAGAAACTCAAAATAATAAGTTATCTCAACTAAATAAATTATTATAAAGTTGATTTGACAAAAGAAAATATGTTGTGATAACAAATCTTGAAATTTTTTTTACAGTGAAATTGCTACTTAATGTAACAGTTTTAATCATTAAATACTTTAAAAAATACTCCACACATGATTCCTGTGTGTTTTAATATTTCAACATTTAGTTGTCAGTTCCTTCACATGATAATTTGTTTATTTTAACAACAACAAAGGGTAAAGAATGCTACCGATTACAAATGGAATGTTCAATATTTTTTTCTTTTTTTTTGCCTACCTATGAATTATGAGGCATTGTTCACTCTTACTTTCTAATTATATGTACAGTCAATGCATCAAATGAAAGCTTATCTTCCACTCTTTTGAACGGTATGCTCAGTTTGTTTCTAGCATAAAGTATCAGGGAGATATGGCTCAGGATTCATGAACATAATTAAACTTTTTTAGCATGTTTGGGTGATTCCGGGGAGTTAAAGCAGAATTTGAGGTTTCATTGTTTTGACCCTAATTACAAGTTTCCAGCAGCTTGTTGACCGGGTTGTCCACCCAGGTTGTGATCCTCAGACATCATAGATTTCATTTTTATATGACAACCTTTTACAGCAGCCCATGTCTACTAAACCCCCTTTGCCCCCTGGGTATAAGCAACCAGCAGTCATTATGTACTCCAGGCAGAGAAAAACATTATTAATTGTTCTGATGAAATGCATTCACAGCTGTGCTTCTCTCCCTAAAAGTGGACATGGATATATACATTTATAAAAGGGGAGTGGAACGTATAATATGTTATGATTTCCATCTTACCTCAGTGCTGGGTTCAAAATCCGGATGAGTGAAGGGTCCAGCTCTCTCTAAGAACTTTTTGACATGGTCCCATCTTCCCTGCCAGCCACTGCTGTCCCCACTCCCTCCATCCACAACCATTCTGTGAAAAAATATAAAGATTTAACTACACAGCACACACGTCACCAAGATAATTAAATAATTATAAAACCCATTCACACATTATACAACAATTAATTGAGTTGGTTTGGGTGGCACTGACATTAAGTTTCATAATTAATACAAAGAAGGTGTCGTATAAATTATATATTAAGAAAGAACATTATGGCACGTGTGCAAACAGCAGTGTTTGGAGGTTTTGCAAGCTTTCACCTAGGTTTCAGACAGATTTTATTTATATACAGTATATGCGGAGAGCTCTTCAAAATAATGTCTGAACAGTATCTGGATTATAGATAAAGCTATTTTTAAGAATTAACACCTCCCAAGGCAAACCTGCTGGCTGCCACATCTAAATTCTCATCTTTCATTTCACTAACTTCTCATTCAGCTCCTCTATTCTCCTTCTTTTCTTCTCCCTAAAAAGAGAGAATAAAAGAAGGTTCATTCATGCTCTGCTACCCGCAAGTTAACGTTCTTGCGTCCTGTTGATTGAACTACAAGCACTGTTACGAGGGATTTATGAGCAGTTGTGTGTAAAATTTCACTTACGGCTCCTCTCCTTCCGCCATATTGTGATACAGATTCAAGTGAAATGCGCAACCGGAAATAACTGAAGCACATTTTTATTTTCAACATAAAAGTCTCCAGTCTTTCATTACAGCGTTTTGTCAGATAATTCAAATAATCTATTAAAACGTATTTTAATGTGAAAAATATTAGGTAGTTTGTTTTAACAGTTCAAAAAGACGCATTACCGGTTTGAATCTAGTTTGAATCAGTCTGATGAATTCTTTATGAACTGAATCCATCATCATGGCGCAGCGATCAACATCCGCTCTGGAAGGAAGCCTATTCCACCATAAGAAAAAAATATATGGCATAATTATGGGATAAAACATCCGAAATTATGACATACTACATCATAATTTGTGACATACTATGTCATAATTATGACGTACCAAGTTATAATTAGGAGATAAAAAGTAGAGACTTTGCATCGATGCAGACAAGCACACAACATAACATGCGGTGCAAAGAAATTCTGTTTCTTGTTTTATTATAAAGAACCCAAAAATGTCCATAGCCTAATTTTCCTCTGTTGAAGTTGGCAAGACTATGAGAAAAGAATAAAGTTACATTATAAGATGATATGCCTATCAAATGTTATCACATGGACCAAAATACAACATGCTTGTAAATTTACTAGTATGAAAAATGAGGGATGTTTGAACATTTTAAATTGAAGTTCATTGCGCCACACTGTAGCCCAAGACTGGTTGCCCATTGAAGTTGGATGGGACATTAAACCGGGGTCTTGACTCTCCGTGGTCATTAAAAATCCCAGGATGTCCTTCGAAAAAGAGTAGGGGTGTGACCCTGGCATCCTCTGTCTCATCTCCACCAATAAGCTGGTGTGTGTGGTGGGTGTTCTGGCACAATATTGCTGCCGTCGCATCATCCAGGTGGATGCTGCACATTGGTGATGGTTGAGGAGATCCCCCCTTCCATATGCAATGTGCTTTGAGGTCCCAGAAAAAGCGCTAATGTAGTGAATTATTATTATCATTATTGTCCTGCACACATTCAAAGACTTTATTTTTTATTTATTTATTCATTTCTTTTTGTTATGTTATATCCTAAATTATGTTTTTGGGTTTGGTGTGTGGAAAAAAGCCCTTAGGTTTTCCTGGAATGATGTTGTCTGTATTCTGTGTCAAATAAAGGTCTAAGGACTGACAGCATGCCAAATATTTTCCAGGACATCTGTAATGGTTTCTGACAAATATGCAACTGAAATATAGTTCCTTCATCAGCTTGTTTCCAAATAAATATATACACAAATGCATTCTGAAGAAAATTACACTTTTAGGGACACAGTATTACTCAGAACATATATTTTTCAATGTTGTAGTGATATTAGTATGTATGTAGGAGTTGGAGCTCCATGAAAACATGGAGGCACAGAAAGATATAGAAACATTTTGGTTTACTAAAAAGAGACATATTTACAGATATTTAAAAATAAAAATGTACACAAAGTAGTCCTTGTTTATTTGCACAAATGCGCATCTCTTCATTTGACAATAACAAAAGCAGAAATGAAGCAGGAAGATTTGCCACTTCATGGCTAATTCATCCACGACTTTGCAAAAACGAACCCTCTAAAATGCACCGGTGTCCTCCCCAAATGTCCTCACACTTGAAAGGGATATTCTTGCAAGTAAAGCAACAACGGCCGTGGCAGCGGCAGCTGTGTCTGGCAATCAGTGTGTCTGTTTATAGTGAGGCGTGTGAGGTGCTGTAATGTTGGAAAACCCCGAGGCCTGTGGAGAGGCTTCCTGATCTTCAGCAGAATGCCTTTGTCCTTTGACACCATGTAATGTTCTTCTGGTATACTATCCTTCTCTTGACTCGTGGATGCATAGTGCTGCACAAGACTAGGAAGAGAAGAAAAGGACAATAGGCAAGATCGTGCAGGAAAACTGGAATCGAGACGGAATCGGCCACTGTCGTATTCTACGCGGACATTAGTGGGGCCTCTCTGGGTCTTCACGGAGAGGGTAAAGAGGTAGAGTGGATGGCTGCTGTCACGTACAAGGAAAGTACCTTCTGGAGCTCCAATGAGGGCATCCCTTGCCTCACTGGCTGTCATACCACCCCAGTACCATCCTAAAACATAAAGAAACTATTTATTAATAGGACACACACTACTGTTTGGGGTCAGTAAGGTGGATGGAGCCCCTCAAATATAAATCAAATTTATTTATATTTGCCTTGTCTTTGATATATTTTATATTCTGTAAAATGGTCTGCTGCATGGTCTTTTTTTTAATACTATAGCCGTACCTGAAGTGTGTAGGTGCTGAAAGGTGGTAGTGATGAAGCGCAGGTCCTCAGCCGGGGCCCATGGGTAGAGAGCTGTTTGGGACTGTTGGATTTGTTTAACTTCTGATTCGTCCCTCTCATGTTGAGCTCTTGTACCCCTTGCAACCATTCCTGAAGGTTTCTTCATATGGAAGAAAAAACACATCTTGACATGTAACCAACAGATTTCTACAAGTCAAAATGACGTGAGGTGAGATACAGTAGCAGAGCTAAAAGTTCAAAGGTTAAAAATTGTTGTACTTCTCTTTCTATATCAGTCTTTTGTAATTTAAAATTTCAACTGAACTCAAAGAATGAATAAACAAAGGAAGTACGACTTCAGTGAGTCAGAATCTGCATGTCCTTTCTTGAGAAAATAAGTATCATGACATAAGTCAGCATTTAAAACAGATCTCTTTTCTGAGAAAACCAACTAGGTGACATTTAGAAAAAGAGGTAAATGTGGCTTTCAATGTAAATGAGAGCAGAATTTAAAAACAGACCTTATATAACTGGTTGTTTCTCAAAATATTCAATTGTTTTCTTTGATAGACACTAGTTATGTGATACTATTCATTAGACACTATATAGACACTATTACTTGTGATATGTGATATACAAAATGTAAACTCAAAGGCATGTTACTAAATCTTTCAAATAAATCAGGTTAAAATTCTAGAATGCTGGTGTTAGAAATTGCATTGGTCAGATACATTTACAGATGCATATGTGTTTAAATTTGTTTAATTTACTGCTAAAGTGTTAACTAAACAAAATGCTGTTCCACAAAACGACAGATTAATATTTTATGTTAATAATAAAATATAATTACCGACATGTTATTAAGTCTATAAAATATTATAAATAAAATCAAAATTCTAGAATTCTGGTGTTAGAAAACAACAGAACCACAATTTAATACATTTTCAAAAATACATTAAAAAAATTATTTCATTAATAACAAAATAAAAACAGTTTTTTTTCTAAATTTAAATGTATACAGTATATGTATTTCAAATTGTGATTTAATCTGTTTAAAATGTTTAAAAAAAAGCACTTAGATGAGAGCAGATTGTTTAATTTCGAAAATTTTAACAGGATGTGTTCAACGAGATCGAAACAAATTAGCTATGATGAACAAACAACTCCTCAGTTCATCAAAAAAACTAATGAACCCATAAAACAGGTCTGGCCACTTCACAGAATAAGACACTAAAAAGATTTTCAAAAAGTCAAATTGACAGACTTCTTACCTTTTTCTGCGTAAAATTGTCAGCTTCGGTCACGAACAGACTGGAAGATGACAGTTTGAAGATTGCAGGCTGTAACATTTACGCGAATCCAAGTGTGGTCCTCCTGTGCCAAAGCTGCCGACAGTGTTCCAGGCTATGGTTCCAGGCCAATGCGCTGACAGAGCGCCGAAACCCGAGTGAATCTCGTTAAAACATTTTATAAAAAAAAGAATATTGTTGTCTAAATCGAACGAGCCTTCTCTGCCAACTATTTTCCAGGAAATCGAATTGAGGGCGGAATTGACGAAAAATAACAAAACAGCTTTATAGCAGTTCGTCTAAATAAGAGCGAAAGGTCGTTTGGCTTGGTGGATTATTATTTTCCTGAAATAAGAGCAGTATGAAACGCCTTTGGTCGTTTTAGGGGTGTTCACCTTTCTTTTACTGTCTATGGTGCTCACGCGCGTTCTAGGAATTTCATTCCAAGAACTGCGCTGCATCTCAGCGCTCGCGGCCTCATCGTGCGCTGCGTTTCTATTGGCTGCAGCGAAGCGACCGGGCCGGTTTCAGCTGCGGATGACTTTCCCAGTAGCCTACAGAGACTTTCCAGGAATGCTGAAACTGACCTCTGCGCTAGCAGCGGACTGGGAGATCTGTGAGCTATAGATCTCTGGGGTTGTGATGTGAGGTGACTGCAAGGTAATTCTAATTCCTGAAAATGTGTTTCGCTGTTAATAACATAACATCCTGGTAACTGGATCTGGATCAGCGCTAGCATTAACCCTTTAATCAACCCGACATACCCAGAAAGCAAAAACAAAGGGGAATGTTTATAATAACCAATACATTAAATGATATTAATAAAATAAATAATAAATTCAGAGCTTCCAAAAAATGTATAATATGCTTCTACTAAACATTTAAACTAATAAGTATCTATATCTAGGGCTACTAGGATTTATTGATTTATTTATTCCATTATATCAGGTGAAATTGTATTGTTTTAAACTGCAGTTATAACGAATGATTTTTGATTACCTGAAATGTATAAGCTATACAGATATCTTAATAAGGTTTAGTTAAATAAATAAAAAAAAAATCAACAGTCAAAATGGGCTTTACCAAATGGATGAGAGGCTAACGTGTTAACTAAATAACAAAATGCTGTTCCAACGTAAAACAAAAACTGAGATTTAATAAGACAGATGAATAGATTTTATTTTAATTGTAACATAAAAATCATCACCTAAACAACACATTTATGTGGCTTTGACAACCGTGTGAGAATGAGTTTCAGAGTGAAACAAGACTTGTTAAAATCTAACATAAAAAATAATAATACCAATGAAATGAAAAGAGGCTACAGGTCATTGAGAGTGAAATTAAACATGTGTATCTGGTGTCATTTTACATTTGTTGACTGTAAAAATCTAGCTCTCATCTCCATTCTCTCCCGCTCCTCTGATTAGACGCTTGTTCCCTCGTTTCCCTGTAGGGCCCCTTGGCTTGGTGAAGGCTTGTTTCAGAGCATGCTGCATCGGGTACACCTCTTCATACAGGAAATCCTCCGTCAGTCCCTCTCCACTATCAATCTCCATCTACACACATGACAAATGTGCATTGATATATGCATTTGATTTGATTTGATTTGAGTAATACTTCTATTCAGCAAGGATGCTTTCAATTGAGTGCAAAAAAAGTGACAGTAAAGACATTTATGATGTTACAAAAGATATCTATTACAAATAAATGCTGTTCTTTTGAACTTCATTGATCAACGAATCCTGAAAATGAAGTATCATGAGTTATATTAAGCAGCAAAATATTATTTTATTTAATATTATAATATTATATTATTTAAGCAGTAAATATTAAGCAGCAAAACCGTATTTAACATTGATAATAATAACAAATGATTCTTGAGCACCAAATCAAAATAGAATGATTTTGAACAATATGGGTTTACTTTTAAAATGTATCGTAGCCAACAACATAAACATAAGGGATGACAGTACTAGTAACATTTTCTAAGCTTTTAAAAATTTACTGATTTACTGATGAAAGGATAAAGTGGAGTGTTTCTCATTTTTGAAATCTCAAGCACAAACTGTGCAAAGTAATCTGTTAACCACGGGCACATCATGTTCTCACTTTGAAAGTCATACCATGTTCACTTGAAACCAATTTCCTGAAACGTGGTAATGGATATTGTGAAACTGTCAATTCAGCCACTATACAGCTCATTATATTGTTACTTGATTAGACGTATCATTGAATATGGATGAATAACCACAGTTGTGGCCAATTGCAATTTCTTAATAAAAGTTAAGATAGATAGATAGATAGATAGATAGATAGATAGATAGATAGATAGATAGATAGATAGATAGATAGATAGATAGATAGATAGATAGATAGATAGATAGATAGATAGATAGATAGATAGATAGATAGATAGATAGATAGATAGATAGATAGATAGATAGATAGATAGATAGATAGATAGATAGATAGATAGATAGATAGATAGATAGATAGATAGATAGATAGATAGATAGATAGATAGATAGATAGATAGATAGATCATAAACATACTGTACAGTATTAGGACCAGTTGTTGTTGACAGTGTACCTTTTTGGCGATCTCTATGTGATAGTCTCTCTCTACCTCATCCAGCAGTCGATTCTTACAGCTGGAGTAAAGCATCCTTTCCTTGATGCTACAACTATACCCGGGCATGGAGTAGATGAAAACTGGTCCACATATTCAAGCACAAACATGACATTAGCTTTGTAGAATCATTACTAATCATAAGAAGCCAACTCAGCTTATTGTGAAATTGTCAGAAAAAGAAGTTGAATTAATATCTTGACACTAACCTACAGCTTCCAGTGCCTGTCCTTGATGGTTGTGTTTGTACAGGAAGAAGTGGTATCGTGGGGCATCAGTGGGGATTCTGCTTGGCAGCTCTTTGGTCTCTGTAGGACTAGTGTGGACCAGCTCAATTGTCTCTCGTTCGGTGTCCAGTCTCTTAAAGATGATACAGTAAAAAAAAAAAAAGTGCTTTGTGATGGGCTTTTGAAGATGATATAAAGTGCAGGCTTAATATTCTTTGTAGTAAAGTAAATATGAACACAACTATTCAAAAGTTTGGGATCAGTATGTTTATTTATTTATTCATTTTTAAAGAAATTAATTTTACTTAGCAAGGATGCATTAGATTTATCAAGTATTGCAGTTTATAATGTTACAAATTTTCTCTGTTCTTTTTGTACCAAAGGATCATGGAAAAAAAAAATGTATTGCAGTTTCCACCAAAATATTAAACTGTTTTCAACATTAATAATCATAAGAAATTTTTCTTGAGCTCCAAATCAGCATATTAAAATGAAAGACCGAAGAAATGGCTGAAAATTCAGCTTTGACAACACAGGAATAAATTACATTTTAAAATATAATAAAACAGAAAACCGCTATTTTAGTTTGTGATAATATTTCAAAATATTACTGTATTTTTGGTTAAATAAATGAAGAGTTCAGATGCAAAAGCCTCTAAATGCCATTTGAAATTTTCTTCTAAAATTATCATTTTTATCAAGCTTGTATATTTAAATTCAGTAATTTTACTTAAATGACAATTAATAGGTAATCTTCATTGCCATTTAAGTGAAATTACTGAACTTAAATATACAAGTTTTATAAAAATGGTCATTTTAGAAGAAAATTTCAAATGGCATTTAGAGGCTTTTGCATCTGAACTCTTCAAATGCAGCCTCGTTGAGCATAAGAGACTTTTATTTTAAAACATTTTTAAAAATCTTACCGAACTCCAAACTTTTGAATGCTAGTGTACGCTTACTGCATTATGCACCTAATTTTGAATTTAAGTGTATTGTTTCCTAATTTATTCAAAAATGTAATAATATGCAGAGAATCCTGTTTTTAAAATCCGCAAAATAAACAGCCTATTTAATGCAGCATTATGAAAAGCAATCCATTGCATAATGCATATGTTATCTGCTTATTCATTGTAACCTCTATTGTTAGAAGTACACTCAGCTAAAGGATTATTAGGAACACCATACTAATACTGTGTTTGACCCCCTTTCGCCTTCAGAACTGCCTTATTTCTACGTGGCATTGATTCAAGGTTCAAGGTTCTGAAAGCATTCTTTAGAAATGTTGGCCCATATTGATAGGATAGCATCTTGCAGTTGATGGAGATTTGTGGGATGCACACCCAGGGCACGAAGCTCCCGTTCCACCACATCCCAAAGATGCTCTATTGGTTTGAGATCTGGTGATTGTGGGGGCCATTTTAGTACAGTGAACTCATTGTCATGTTCAAGAAACCAATTTGACATGATTCAAGCTTTGTGACATGGTGCATTATCCTGCTGGAAGAAACCATCAGAGGATGGGTACATGGTGGCCATAAAGGGATGGACATGGTCAGAAACAATGGTATTTAGGCACTAAGGGGCCAAAAGTTTGCCACAAAAACATCCCCCACACCATTGCAACACCACCACCTGTCTGCACAGTGGTAACAAGGCATGATGTATCCATGTTCTCATTCTGTTTACGCCAAATTCTAACTCTGAATGTCTCAACAGAAATTGAGACTCAAAGACCAGGAAATAATTTTTCCAGTCTTCAACTGTCCAATTTTGGTGAGCTTTTGCAAATTGTAGTCTCTTTTTCCTATTTGTAGTGGAGATAAGTGGTCCCCGGACAGGTCTTCTGCTGTTGTAGCCCATCCGCCTCAAGGTTGTGCGTGTTGTGGCTTCACAAATGCTTTGCTGAATACCTCGGTTGTAACGAGTGGTTATTTCAGTCAAAGTTGCTCTTCTATCAGCTTAAATCAGTCGGCCCATTCTCCTCTGACCCCTAGCATCAACAAGGCATTTTCACCCACAGGACTGCCAGATGTTTTTCTCTTTTCACACCATTATTTGTAAACCCAAGAAATGGTTGTGCATGAAAATACCAGTAATTGAGTGGATTGTGAAATACTCAGATCGGCCCATCTGGCACCAACAACCATGCCACACTCAAAATTGCTTAAATCACCTTTCTGACATTCAGTTTGGAGTTCAGGAGATTGTCTTGACCAGAACCACACCCCTAAATGCATTGCAGCAACTGCCATATGATTGGTTGATTAGATAATTGCATTAATGATAAATTGAACAGATGTTCCTAATAATCCTTTTGGTGAGTAAGTGACAGTCTGAACATTTTGCTTTTAAACCTATACATAATACATGTGTAATAAATACATGTGTGTATAGTGTATGTGTGTGAGACTTACTAGTTGAATGTAATTGATGCGTTTGTGTTTAAGTTGCTGTAAAGCATGTTTAGCCTCCTCTTGCAATGGGAACGCCAAACCCTGTAAAGTCGGATTTTTACACTCCACGCTGATCTCTGTCTGTATCAGAAAGACACACACACACACACACACACACACACACACACACACACACACCTTATTATTTATAAAATAGTTTCTATTTTTACTCTGTAACATCAATATTTCTAATAATATTTTAATGAATAGAGAGCTGAGGCTACCTTTGCTTGTCCACTAACAGTGGCTACTCGTCTTCGCTCATCCTAAATAGAAAAGTATAAAAGTTTAGTGTAAATCCACTTAGTAGTACAAACTTGAAAACAAAATGAATCACAGGACACTTACCCGTGCCACTCTGTCCTGTTAGGTGCATTGATAAGCAATACATTAATTTATTAGACAGTAAAGTCAGGCAAACTGATATTCAGTTTTGGTATGCTGCGATTTACATATTTCGGGCCTTCCTCACCTCAGTTATTTTAATCTGATGGAGTTGTTGCTCAGCAGTGGTGAGGGGGGCCGGGATGGAGGAGGAGGACCGATGTCGTAGATAACCTTGGAAACAGATGTCTTCCTGCAGTTCACAACAGTAAAGAGTTCATCATATTCTCTCACTTTTGCTCAGGTGAGTGAGCAAAGGTGAGTAGGGTTACTGTTGTAAACCCAGTAAAAAAGAAAAATCACAGTTTGATAAATCGAATAAAATCGAAAATCGAGATAAATCAATAAAATCGAAACTTTTAAATAAAGTCTCCAAGAGGTTTTTTCTTAACGTGAAGAATATTTTAAGATTCTAAACTAAGAAACGTTTTCCACTGTAAAGAACCGTTTGTGGGATGTTGTCTTCATGGAACGTGTTAATTATCTGCACATACTTCTCCCGAACTTTGTTAATAAAACATCATGTAAAATTATAAAATCATGCCAAGCACACCTGTCTACACACCTGGACTGTTCCGAAGAGTTCATCACTTATGTGACTTCCCCCGAACTCTTTCTTCAGTGTGGCTCTGGTAGCAGCATACACCATCTTTAACCTCACCTGTGTGAATGAGCGTTGTCACTCAGAAGGGTAATTCACAGTAATTCAAACCCGAGGGGCTTAAAAGGGAACATTATTTATAGAGTGAGATGGTGACAGCTTGTGCACACATTTCACTTTATCATGTGTTTTCTACTTACTGGTGACTGGTCTGGCGACCAGGAGATAAACAGCCACTCATATCCCAGCTGGTTCAGTGAGTCGAGGCGGAAAAGGATATAGCAGGGTTCTAGGCCGTCCAGCATGGGCAGGACACATGCGTCATAGTCCTGATCCCAGCTCTGAGAAACCTCTCTGTACCCTCCCAACACCAGCTGCTCTGAAACACACACAGACAGATACACACACATACACACCTCATAACACACACCTTGACTACTTGCAGTAGCCCCAGATAAATGCACTGACTATCAGTGTGGGTCCAAAAACAGCATGGTGCCACTGTTATCACACACTGCATGTATAACATTCCACAGTCCAATTTATCTTCACCTTTTACTTGACAATATTTTGGGTCAGCAAGTGACTAAAATATATTTGTTAAGCTATAAGTTGTTACTCTTAAAAATGTGTGTGTGTGTGTGTGTGGGTGTGGGTGTGTGTGTGTGTGCGTGCGTGTGTGTGTGTGTGTATTTAGATATATATATATATATATTTTTTTTTTTTTTTTGCAGTATATGACAAAAAAATCAAACCTAGTGCCATTTATGAAATGTAAATTGTTTCGTTTTAAATGATACAACAATTTAAATGATGAACACATGTTTGTGTGAACATGAGTTGTGAAAAAATTACACTTAAGTGTAATTTTTAAAAAAGATTACTTATTACTGAAATAATATGCTTTAAAAAGATTAACTGAACTTTAACTGCATGTTAAAGTGACAATGAAATTAAAACTGCAAACTTTCTATCGGAAATGAAAATTCTTGTTTTGTTTATTATGGAATATTGCCGTATTTATTATAAATGATTTATCATACACATCATTATTTAGTTCAGGTGCCGTAATATTAAATCAAAATAACTATCCCAATTGCACTCCTCTCTAATGATGTGTTTACTGGTCCGAAGGCACTGTCACTCACATGTGATCGACCAATAGCAAACCCCAACCATCCAAAGATCTAATCAATTCCCGATTAACACAATAAAGTCCCGCCCTACATTTTTTCTTGTTTGAGAAGCTGTTTCAATAATATAAATGTCACAATAAGAAAGAAAAGACTAGTGCAACTTCTGTTTCTTGCAGTATAAAACAATATATGATCTAAAAGTTATGGCAACATATGTTTTTACATTGCTTTAACTCATCAAAATAAGTAACATTTTTTTATAGGTTATACAAGATTCAACTCATTTTTTGAGCCAGTTTAATGTAATTTAAGTTGAAATGACTTAACCGTCCAAGTTGACTGAACTTAAACATGTAAGGCAGCAACTTTCTTTTTACTGTGTGCCAATTTTTACTGCATTTAAATAAATAAAAAATGCAATTATCTGAACTTCAGATTTTTTGACCCTCCTAAGTAGGACTAAGTATATCTTTATTGGTCTGGTTTCACAGACAGTGCTTAAATTAAGCCAGGATTAGGCCATAAGAAGTTTTCATAAATGTGCCTCAGGAAAAAAACCCCCAAAAAAAACATTACTGGTGTTCATCTTAAGACAAAACAATGGCACTGACACGTTTTAAAATATGCCAGTGCAAGTCGCTTTCAGTTAAAACTGCAGCTCAAACATATATTTTAGTCTGGGAAGCCTAATCTGTATAACCAGGGGTTAATGTAACTTCCTAATGACTTCTATTGTCTCATTAAGTTGCAATGTAGAACATGTAAAACATAGTAACTTTAATTCAACAAGTAATTTCAACATTTTATTTTTCACAATGGTATTAACTTCATTCATCCACTAAAATTACCTTGCAAAAAAGATGGAAAAATGTAAATCAAAGGTCTAGCATAATTTGTTGCTTGTAGATGGTTTTGATATTTTATTTAATGCAATGACATAAATTCATAAAAACCATCCTCATTTTATTTAAATAGAAGTTCTCACAAACAAATGCTCCTACTCACCGCTCCTTATGACAATCTTCATCACTCTGACAGCTCCTCTTCTCGCCTTCACGAGGAACTCTCTCAAGTCTGGAGATGCTGGTTTCAGCAGAGAGGTATAACAATACAGCAGGGAAAATACAAAGTGGTTAAAACTGAGAATTATTTAATGTCATGTGACAATGAAAATGACATATTACATACATACAAGGAATTTAAAAAAAAAAAAAAAAAGAAAGAAATTTGACTGAAACAAAGGAAATGTTACACTGCTTCCACACTGTGTGGCCTGTGCCTCATTCTTGGCCTCACCATGGCAACGGGGCATCAGGACTCATAAATGATGTAGGTGCAGGTGAGATGGATGAGGAGCGGCGCTTCCGCCCGTAAGCTTAAATTACCTCCCATCATCATTCACATAAAACACGTCTAATATAATCACTCCTATAATTATATACCACTAAATGACTACACCTCTGTAACCAACTGTCTGTTTGCTGAAACCAAGAGTTAGGCAATTTAAAGTTTTCTTTTTTAATAGGTAATTCAATTCCCTTTGCCTTCAAATGTGTACATTTGCACATATACTCCAAGGAAATCTGAGAAAGGTTAACGCAAGGTTTTGATGCACTAGACTAATGTTTTATCTGGAGCTTTTACAGGTGAAATTCCAAACATCTTTCATTTTGCCTTATTTGCCTTGTTCATATTGCATTTCTAACTAAAAATTACAGATTAATGCTTCCCAATCACTGAAAGGAGAAGAGTAAAACTCTAAAGTGGTTTTACTCGAATATTATAAATCCATAACGACTGTGGGACATTGAAATAAAGATTTGCTTGTGCTTACCATGGATACCAGTCTGATGCGACATCCCAAGTCCCGGTGATGCTCCAGCTCAGTCCGAATTCCTGTTGAAACTCCCACGTTGTCCTCCTATTGTCTTCAGTGGCACTGCTATCTGTGCCCAGCAGTGTGGTCCAACTCACTTCCGTACAATGACATCAACGCCCCTTAAGCATCTTACCTGGGGAATCCTGTTTGAAACTCGATCTGCGGAACTGAGGACGATGTGTAGCCTAATATTACACCTGTCAGGGGGATGGGTTCCAGCACACCACCCATCTAGTATTATTCACCCATCACCGGTGGCCCTAATGGGGTATAAAGTGGATGACAACATCTGTTACCTGTGATGAGCTGCATTATAATGCTGTAGGTTTGCTCTGGTGTCAAATAAAAGACTGTATTGTGAGTGAGAGTCTGGACATTATCTATCTGTCTCGCTCTTCTACAAACAGTTATGCAACGCTCCATTTGTGAAAAGAAATGGCACATTATCACTCACACACATCGAGGACCTGATAGGAGCATATAAACCAGCGGCCTGTGGGAGCTCAAATTCCACAGGGCTGACATGAGATACCGTGCAGGCGGCTGCTGACCCCCAACCAGCAGGACAGGCTGTTCATTTAGACGACCTAACCAGCTACCCGAAAGCCATTTCAGATAGTAAACCACCTCTACCAATCTTTGTGATTTTACATGAGGTTTATGAGATTTGATTGAAGGAAAAGGTGCGGTATTATGACTTTAAAAAGTTTTTCAGGGAGGTTTCTTTTGTCTGGGCATCTAACGGACAAAAAGATTTAAATCTGATAATACTTATGTGTATAAAGACAGAAAGAGAGAGAACATACCTGTGAGTTTGCTAGTGTTGGCTTCATGTTTAATTCACTCAGCTGTGAGCACAAACCCAGCCATTATTCATTATTCAATGCAGCCCTCCCTCCAAAGATGCTCTGCACACATAGATTCTCTTTCTTCTTCACACACCACACGCTTTTTATTTCAAAATTAACTACAGACTGGTTCGTACGCATTGCTAAATAACATTTAGAAGGAATTCGTCCTGTTTTTCATCTCAGCTCTTTCTTTTAGAAAGCATGCATACTGACAAACTAAACAATAGCCAGGCTACTGTTTATATTATGATACATTTTACAAGTATTTACTGACAAATAGTGCTGAAAACACATTCAGAAACAGTTCCATGTTTTTATTACTCTTATGAGTGGTTCTTTTTTGGTGAATTAGAAAATCAGTGTAGTCTGATTCTTGAAATTAATGACTCCTATGATCCAATTTTTTTTTTAATCAAAACATTTAGTGGGTAAAATATAGCCTATAAGTCAATAGCTTTGTAGTTTGGTATTTTTAAGTAATATAATTTATTTTGCCCAATAACTTTTATTTTATACTGTACTAATGTAGCCTACATGTAATCCACTACTCTAATGCTTTTTTTCCTTGAGGTGAATCAAAATTGGACAAATGGCTCAGAAGCATAATTTGCATTTTGCAGAGGGTTTAAATATTTATTTAATGCAATTACAAATTGATCTGAGGGAAGATTCATGAATTGAAAATAGCAAACAGCACCAACTTATTTTTTAATGTATCAAAATCTTATCCAGAACAAATGACTCTTTTGAGGATCTTATTTTTAATGGATAATTTAGATTCTGGAACGAATTACTGAGCAGATGTCAGTGAATCAAAACATTTGAAACATCTCTGCCTATAGCGACTTTTATTTTGAACTGTTGTGTATTGCTTCTTCTTGCTCATGTGTTATTACGCATGTGTTTATTGCCCACTTGATTATGCGGCTTTAGCTGTCATACTCGAATTTTTAATCGGATGTACACAGCAATGAATTATGTAAGATCTCGGGGCGCAGGTTTTTAGAAAGAGAGTTACTTCTGAATTGCTGATCTGTGAAAATGCGACACGCACGTGAGGTGACATATACGATGCTCATGAGAGCGTACGCCACAGCTTCAAAGACCGAGACCATCGCTTCTAACCGGAAAACTGGACTGAAAGCAGCAGATATCGCGAGCAGACTCCGGAGTGAACAAGAAAAACGGATATATGACAAAAACGAGGTTGGCTTAGTTATTTATGCATGTATTTTCTGTTTAGTCTAAAGTGAGTTTGTGTGCAACCATTTAGGTTCCGTCTTTTTTCGTTCCACTCCAAAGGTTCCGGTGTCACCTCTACAGAACAGAGTGAATGAACTCAAACAGTTCTCTAAACAACTGCAGTCTATTCACCCTAGTGTCCTCACAAAAGCTCTTTACAGGAGCATGCTTTATGAAGACCAACACATAATCGCCATAAATAAACCATATGGTGTGCCTTTGCATAGTAAGTATTTGACTTTTTTTATAATGTACTATATTATGTTTCATTATTATTTATTGACATTTTTTTTATCATTTTGTAATGTTATTTTGTATAGTGATGTGATTTTATGGCATTAGATAATATTCAATTTTAATTTTATGCACAATTTAGCTCTATATAAAAATACAAATATGAAAAAAAAACCAAACATTTCAAATCAGCTAATGCAGTCTTGAAGACATATAATCTTTAATTTGCCTGCTCAATTCTTATAGATGTAAGTGGAATCAGAAACAGCATTTCAGAGTGTCTGCCTTTGCTGGCCAAGATAACTGATGGCAAGCAGGCAGGATCACCATTGCACTTTTGCCACAGTCTGGAAAAGGAATATACTGGAGTTTTGATCCTGGCTAAAACAGACGAAGCAGCAGAACATGTTCAAACGCTCATCAGATCACACAAAGTGGAAAGGACATTCTTGTAAGTTAAACTTCAAAACCTTTTTTTTGTTGTTTTTGTTGTTGCTTTTCTTAGTTTCTTTTCTTTCTGAAAGGCTAATTTGATAGTAAGGCAGTGTAGCATCTCATCAACTTCTAGTGCAACATTTTTTCCTTATTTTCAATTGTTTCCCATGTAACTTAAACATATTATTTTGTTCAGGGCAGTCACTATAGGTGTCCCTGTTCCATCCGAGGGAGTGATTGACATTCCCATTATAGAGAAGGAGGTCATGGGACCACAGCCGCATTTTAAGGTAATATAATATATTAATAAAAACAATTTCCTATTCTAACCTGTCACTATCAAAGTGTCTCTCGCGCCAGAGCGATTGAGTGCACGCACTGAAACGAGAGAGGTATGCATCAACTAATCTTAGTTAAGGGAATAACATAGTTTAATATGAAAAAACGGTGGAGTATCCCTTTAAATGTTTAAAGGCCAATTTACACTGGACAGGCAAACGGCAACAAACACATTTGTTGGGTTTTGTTGGATCAGTGTGTTACCCTGTTGCCTTCTGATAACAATGGTTGGGGTTTGTTTTCACCCGAATGAACATGTTCAATTAGCATTGAGCATTGAGTCACTGTCATGTTCACACTGCCCCAAAAGACTAGTTAGTTTTCAAAACATTCTGAATCCAATGGCCAACTTGTTTGTTGATGTTTGTCTATGTAGTGTGAATTAAGTTATTGTTAAAAATCTAAGAATAGGATCTTAATTAATGTGAAGTATATTGTTTATTCTGGTCAGATGGGTCTGAGCCCATTGTTTAAAGTGAACGAGGAGGGAGATGGACTGACCAGGGTGAGAGCTCATCGGCAGGCAGAAAGTGCAGTCACACGGTATCGGGTTCTGGACAGCACCAGTGGCTGCAGCTTGGTGGAACTGCAGCCCGTCACAGGTACTGACTGACCATGACGTGTGAAAGCATATCTGACTCGGAACGTTATTCCTAATTGTGCCTTATACTCCCAAAATATATATTTTTTTTAATTTAAATGAAGAAATGTAAGCATATGATGACTAGACCCTCTTATAATGTTTGTTTTAGGTGTAAAAAACCAACTTCGAGTGCACATGGCTCTTGCTTTGACCTGCCCCATTCTTGGAGACCATAAATATGCTCACTGGGACAAACTAGCACCCCAGGTATGATACATATAACTATGTTAGAGCAAGTGTTGTACTTTAACCCGCCCATGAGAAAATGAACTAGGAAGTGCAAACGCACAAGCGTTATTTGAGTTTTTCCTCGAGAAATATCATGGCTTGCTAACGAGCGAAGCATGGCAGTTGATCAGTGTTCGGATGTACAAATGAACACAAAATTATTCTTTAGTTCCTTCATCCGAGCCTCTTAAGAAACAATGGATTAGGGCTGTCAAATGATTAATCGCGATTAATCGCATCCAAAATAAAAGTTTGTGTTTACATAATATATGTGGGTGCTCTCTGTATAATTATTTTATATAAATAAATACACACACATGCTTGTATATATTTAAGAAATATTTTCATGTATATACTGTATATAAATTTATACATAAATCATAGATTTATATTATATATAAATATTTTATATATAAATAATATTTTTATTTTTTTCTTAAATTTACATGCATGTGTGTGTATTTATATATATATATATATATATATATATATACAAAATAATTATACAAAGTGCACCAACATATATTATGTAAACACAAACTTTTATTTTGGATGCGATTAATCGCGATTAATGTTTGACAGCCCTACAATGGATTCATTTTATTTTCTCTAGAAAATGTGCTAACACAACTTCCCTAAGTTTTGTACGGTCCAAACATTTGACCGACGAATATTTCCTCAATTCGGGCCAATACAGAGCTGGCCTCGATGAACGTCTGAAAATAAATCAATCAAGCAACGATTTCTGATGTGTAGCCTAATTGTTCAGACAGGTAATCTTTCTCTCAAAATCGTTCAATTCTGTTTATCCATAAGTCAAACCAGTGACTAAAATATCAACTTCACATCGTTTCTTTTAGTAGGTTGAAAATATTCATTTTTAAATTGTGAACAAATGATATAGAAAGCGATCAAAGAACAATCTTTCCACATAGCGCGTTTTTCGCAATCAACAGACTGTCATCTGCTTGCTCAATGCTCATCACGGCAACATTTTATGTGATGGGAATAGATCTAAATACTTAAAACTTCTCACGATTCGTTAATCTCGATAGCTGTAAAAGTAAAAACATATAATAGCTGTTGTAAAAGTTTTCGAGAGTTTCACGTGTAATACGTAGCTATTTCATACGCAACCATGTCAGCCAATCACAGCAGTGGGCGGTTACACTGAATCCCACAGCAGATATGCCCCTTCAAACAGAGGCTAAAATCAGGCTAGGAAAAATGCCTTTTATTTCTAAATTATGACTATTTTTGATCTAAAAAAACATTAACATTTATTAGGGCAACCCAGGAAACATAAAGTAATCAAATAACCCCATGTCACGGGACCTTTAATAATGAATATTCAAGAGGTGGTGTAGTGTTTTCTTGAGACATGACTCATTGTTAAATTTGAAGACTTACCACATGTGGGTCTCATATTTCGGATTACAGAAGCTGCCAGAGGGCATACTGCGACGGCTGGGCCTGGTCCAGAGTAAAACACGATATCTCCCACTTCACCTGCACTCCCGAAGGATCGTTCTGCCACGGGTCAAAGGTCACGGCGACATCACAGTGTCCTGCCCTCTTCCTAAATACTTCACCAATTCCTTGAAGAGACTACAGATCCCACTACCAGAAAAAGAATGAAGTGAATCACATAGCAAAAGTTGCATTGGATTTTCCTTTGTAGAAAAGGTCTTGTACAAACCGGATATTTTGTTGCTGTACATTCTGAAAGTTTTGGTTTCAGATTCAGACTTTGTAATAAAAGATCATTGGAAATGTTTTGACATCTTTGCCTAACCTGTTAGACTTGAGTAAATAATGACTGCACAAACTAGAAGTCTATCGAAACGTACCATCTGCAAAAATTAGATTAATTACTCCATCTTACTCAATATTGTAAACTTCCATTTGTATCACCTTCATTATCATCTCATGCTGACAAAAACATTGTTAAATTTAATCTTAAGCAAATTTTGACTACAATTTTCATTGTATTGTTATTCATAGTAGGATTTAAAACATTGGTTCTCAACCTATTTGACTCCCATTCTCCCCAATATTTGAAGGCCACAGGACTACATTTGATACAATAAAACGTTTTATAAATATACAAATTTCTCTAAAATTCCCTCATCCTATATCCAAGGTTTAAGACTTAAGAAAAACAAACTGTTGAGAGGGCGAATTAAAATAAGAAATATCTTTAGTTTTAGATGTTTTAGTTTATTTTAATTCCATTTTGGCTCTATTATAAATGATTAATGGACGTTAACTAAAGCCCGCTGGTTTAAACCACTGTTTAAAAATAGTTTTGTGAACTAGTGTAGAAATATGTTCTGCTTCTGTATCATGAATGCGTTTGTGTGACCGAATTGGTCAAAGACGACACATACAGGTAATTCACTGTACAAAAAAGCATGTTTGAAAAGACAGGCTTCAATTCTCCAGCACCACTATAATATCAATACATATCAGGTTACCATAGATGCATGTATATATATAAAAAAAAATAAAAACAGAACCAAAAAGTCTTCATGTATAATACACTCCTCAGGTACGTGAACTCTGCTACTGCAAGCTCCTGAGGGTGAGCGGGGGTTGTGTTAGACGTTACAGATTGATGAGCCCATGTGTTTAAATGTGAATTCACCTGACAATCACATAGTGTATTCCAGTCCACTGCCAAAAATGACTTCAGTCTAGCCTGTGGTCTCAAAAAAACCACCAGATCCTTACAGCTCAGAAAATAAACAGAGAGGACAGAGGGAAGAGGTATGGAGCGTAACATACATGGCAGAAAGAGAAAATGCACACATCAAGGGAAATACGTTTCAATGGTCATTAGGCGAACGAACAGAAATAGGTTCCTGTATCTAAAACAAAAAAAAAGGCCCGTACGTATGTCCAGTTCATTGAAACCCCTCTAGGACCTCACCTTTTCCTTTTAATCATGAACGAATACAAGGAGAGGCTGCAGAGGCAACTTGACTCAGTCTCTTTGAGAAAGGAGAGGATGATGGCAGGATGGAGAGCTGGAGAAAGCCGTTTTCTCTCGTTCCATCTTGATTTCTTTCGTTGGCCCTCGTCTTCTCTCAGTGTACGTTGGCCTGCGCAATGGAGATTATCTCCTGGATTTCCCGCACCATCATGATGCGTGTTAGCATGTGCTCCAGTTGCTCGCTCGTGATTGGCTGAGTGGAGTACCAAATAGGGCTATTTGGTGCCACAACCGGCTCTGGTGTCAGGTAATACGTGTCGTTACGGCCCTTGGCAGTCTGAGGGCTGATGACAGACAACAGAAAAATTAGGGAGAGGCAGAAAAGGAAAGTTATATTATAATAAACATATTTGATCAAATCAATGGGTCACCATTTGAAGAGGTAAAAGTCATAGAGCTTGATAGGACAACGCAGCGGGTTCTCTGGGTCCTCAGCCTGTTCTGCGTACATGTCATCTGTCACTAGGGGAAAAAAGAGAGAGATTTATAAAACTACACATCACACAAACAAAGTATTTCTAACCAATATTTTTAATTATTTAATATGCATTATCTCGTCAAAGGCATCAGAGATATCTCTCACTATTGTAGATACACTATATACTATTATCTATTGGCACAGCCCTAGTTTCCACAAAAATTAAGCAGCACAACTGTTTTCAACATTGATAATAATAAGAAATGTTGCTTGAGCAGCATATCAGAATGAGATTTGAAAGACAACATGACACTGAAAACTGGAGTAATAAATTACAATTTAACATGTATTGTTAATCATAAGAATGTCAGCATGCAGAAAGCTGCAGTCCATAGTTCTTCCTCTTTGACGCGATCTCTGTTCGAAATCTGCAATTGCAGTTGTGTGTTTACAGATGTGACGTAATGATGCAAAGACATGCTCAAATCTCCCATGGAAATCCACCAGTACCACTGGAGTTTGAAGCATTACAAGCTTACCGTTTTGAATCGAGCTAAGCCAAGGCAAGCAGATAGTTTTGAACACTGCCTGGTGATGTACTTGCTCAAATTTGTTGTGGATAATTTTTAACCCAAAAAAGTCATGGAATGCATCTTTCAGTTTAAAATGAATATTTATCTTGTAACATGTGACAACATCCAGCCTTATTTAATGGCTAACCTTTCTGTCCAACATGATGGGGACCGACTCCTTTCAGGTAGCGGATGCTGGTGCTCTTGTCTTTAGGGTTGGTGGGGTTCTTCTTGGTGTGTCTGAGCACTTTGGAGAAGGCCACTTTCAGATGCTGCTCAACTGTGGTCAAGTGGAAGTACCTATGCAGAGACAACATTTAGCCCTGAACACTCACTGCCACCATGCTTAAAGAACTGAGTATGGAAGGAGACACACTTGGTGTTGAAGTACATCAGTGTAGTAAGGAGAGTGGATGGAGAATGAGCTCCCAGCTGCTTACACTCCCATAGCATCTCCTCTGTCACATGACTTGGGATAATATAGCCTGGCAAAAACAACGAAAATTAACATACACTCCACAAGACTCCAGATGATTTCAAATCACACACACTTCTTACCAAGAGGGTGAACACTGGGCCTCCACTCCTCGAGAATTTTGTGTAAACACTGACAAAACCGGCTGTAGTACTGATCAGAGAAGATGTCGTCTACCCTACCGTTCTCAAACATGTACTAAGCGTAAACAAGAAAAGGAAATCGGCTAATTAAAACTAAAGATCCAGCAGAATCAGTGGAAACAAAAAGGAGAAATACAACATACTTTCTGTATACATAAAAATACATAGTATAGTGAATCGGGCTCAAACGGCTCCCCCTCCAGCCCACGAGACTCTTGGGTCATCAGAGACAGAGCCAAGTTCAACTCGCCCACTGAACTTGAGACAAGATCATCCTGGAAGCGCAGTGGCTGTCGACCTGCAGAGACAGATATTAATAAACATCACTAGAGGCTCGATAAAAATAGTTCCGTTTTGGCTATGGACAAGTTTAAGGGAATGAAATTTAAGACTTGAAGAAAAAAAAAAAAAAAAGTAAAGCAATTTTGCAACAAAAAAATATTTTATATGTTTTAACCAAACTTAATTCAAAAGTTTGGGGTTAGTTAGATTTATTTTTCTGTTGTTGAAAAGTTTCTTATCTTGTGAAATATTACAATTTAAAATTAGATTTGTAAATATATTAAAAATAAAAAATAAAAGTTATTGATTTGGCATTCAAACCATATTTGATTTGTTTTTTTTTTCAATGTTGAAAACAGTTGTGCTGCTTAATATTTTTTGTCATTTTTTTCAGGAAACTTTGATGACTAGAAAAAACAAAAGAAAAATAGCATTTATTTGATATCTTTTGTAACATGAATCTCTTTGTCACCTTTGGTCAATTTATTGCAGAATAAAAGTAATTAATTTCTTTTCATGTTTTCTAGTTACAGTTCTTAGCTGGTTTAATTAATGAATTACACTATTCATGTTTATATATGAAAACAGCAAACCTTTTTTGTGACAAGTAACAAGTTTCAAGTAACAAGTTTACATTTTATATACTTTTAGATATTTAAGAAATTAAATAGTGACTATAATTTTTTTATTCATTTTAAACGAATGCATAAACACTATAGTGACCATGAGAACTAAAACAAATCAATAAGAAACAACTATTAATAGAGGGTATATGCACATTATGTCATTGTCTGCCGGAGTGACTGCGGTTACACCCAGTGGCAAACAGACTGAAAGACATCTAAAACAGGAAAGAGCTTTGTGATTGACAGTACAAATTGATTTGACAAGAAATATGAGGTATATTTTTCCAGACTGCTAAAAGCTACAGAAAAGATAAGCTACAATTCACAAAAACGACAGGACTCGAGGAAACGTGGATTTGCAGTTATCATTTTGAGTCAATATTCTGAATTTAGGGGTAAAACATACCATTTATATTGTATTGTTATATATTGTATGGACAACTTAATATAATTAAATATTTAAAATACTGGACGATTAATATAACATTTATACAAGTTTGGGCTGCATGATTAATCGCAATTTCCATGTAATCACACTAAAACCAAATTGGCTTATCGAGATTTTGAAATTGAAAAGGCTGTGATTATTAGTTACAGCGATGATGCCCGATAGGGATTTCCTAGAATGATGTGCGTTGTAATTTTTCGTCTGCGCGAGAGTGCCTTCTGGCGCTCAGATGGAGCAGCTTTTACTACTGATCAGCGATGCTGCGCATGAAATAAATCGCAGCCTTTGCCAAATCGCGTGCGGTTTCATTGCGAATAATTGTGCAGCCCTAATACAAATAATCACCCAGATTTAGCCACGATTTGCTCAAGAGAGAAACAAACTCACGTCCGATAGGTGCCAGCTTATTTTGTTCATTCTTGTCTAGTTCAGCATTTTTGCGCTGAACCCAAAGCCTCCACACCTCCAGTCCTTCCTCAGGCTTCAGCGTGTTGGGGAGGATCAGCTCAGGAGGAGGTTCCACTTGTGGCTCCGACTCTGACTGTGCCTGATAAACACAGAACATCATCATTGACATTACTTTTCCAAAGAAGTTATCCCCATTTTTTAGTACGGCTAAACATACATCACCAAAAACTGCAAAAATATTTGAGATGGCCAGGGAGATATGAATACTTAAGCATGCAGGATTCCTCCTAGAATGTGTTTACCTGTAGATGGAGCTGTTGTTCCTGAGCCTCCCCATCCTGTATGTGCTGATGCTGTTGCTGCGGATCCCATATATGAAGGGCCTGTGTTGTCCCAGAGTAAGTGCCCCCTACAGTCTGCACTGCTACAGGGATGTGAATGTTTCCATTCATAAACTGCGCTGGGAACAGCGAATGTACAACTTCCTCCTGAGTGGTCAATCCTGAGCCAGACACTGGAACGGCCACTGCTCCGCCAGCCTGAGACGCACCGATTATCATCTTGTCTTTGTCTTTATCAGAATGCGAGGCCTGTACTTGCACGGTGCTGTAGGCCTCCTGAGGTATGGCAATGTGGGCCACGCCTTGCTGCTGTGGGCTCGAGTACACGGGTATGGTCCAGGTCTCACCGGCTGGGCCTGTGATGGTACCGGTGGTACTGTAGAGATGAGTGCTGTCAACGGTCAGCAGATCTGGTCGAAGTGACAAGTAGCCCTGCTGTTGGCCCTGTGGGATGGCCAGTACAGTAGCCAGCTGCTGCCCTTGAGGAAGCGAGTAGGACACGACTGTCGGAACGTCCACCTTGCGTTTCTTCGCAGGCTGGAGGACGGCAGGTGAGGCTCCAGGTCGTCTATCCACCTCCCTGGGGGAGCCCTGCTGCTGAGGCGGGGACAGAGCCTCCACAGTCTGAATTTGAATCTGCTGGCCTCCGGCAACCGCTGCCACTAGCTGGGCCTGGATCTGAGAAACACACCTACGTTACAATCTGAATCTAAAATGCTTAAACTGTAGCAGGTGATCATGTTTTGGTGTGCATTACCTGTTGGTGTTGTTCCTCTGTAAGTTCTCCCTGTTGTACCAGCTGTGTTGTGGTAATTCCTTGTAGCTGCTGATGGGTGGGAGACGCCACCTGAAGCACCTGACCCTGCTCACCCTGGATCTGCACCTGCCAATGATGAGATGGAGAGGCATTTACAGCAGGGAACAACAAGAAGGGTGGCCCGCTGGCCTGGAGTAAGGTGGGTTGCAGTGCATGTCATTGTTTTTCTGAACAATTTGCATGATGGTGTGTATTTCTATTTTTTGTAAAAGAAAAAAAAAACATATTTTTAATGTTAACAAAAAGTGTTCAAAAAAAATTTCTTAATGTTTAAAACTGTTGTTGTGTTTAATTTTTACATACATATTTTTGTGGAAAACAAGTCTTTCTGGATTTTCTTTTTTGGAATATAAAGTTCAAAAGAATAGCACAAAACGGCAAATATTTTAAATGCTTTTACTGTCAATATTGATTAACTTAATGCAAACTTGATGAATAAAAGTAACTATTTCTCTAATAATAAAAAAGGAGTCATAAAGTGCATTTTTAGCGCCAGCAAGATTTTTACATCAAAAGACAATTTAGAATATTCTCTATTTTCAATCCTGTTTTTGACCCTCTCTTTGAAACACTTTGATGGTAACATTCAAGACTGGGAAGTAAACACCGACCACTATGATTGGGTAACAGTTCTGCATAATAAAATTATTTTCAATGTCCCTGCCATTACACGTGTTACAAATGTTTGAGCCAGAGTCTGATTCCAAATCAGAAGACAAACCTACAACTCAAATACAAAGAATATAGTAGTCTGCAACAGTGTATTAATTAATCCTCTTTATATATATTCATTGTGTATTAGTATTATATTTTAGTATATTAGGGTAGAAACGAAGATGCTACATTCATTTTTTTTTTCAAAGCACAGGTCATTTTTAGACTAGACTTTTATGCAATATAATATCTGACCTTAGTTCGCAATGTACAACACTATATTCTCAAATTTAAAACATTTATTAACGACAATGTAACAATAACTTATTTCTTCAGCCAATTGGAAACTTAAGCAAAATTACCTGCCATCTAGTTTCTCTTTTGTATACAGACAATAAATTTCTCTTATAACAGTCTTGTTCACACAGAAGACTGTTACGACCGTGACTGTGTATTTACATGCATCACATTATTGTAAGGTGTGCCTTTAAGTGAATGATCACATCATTAATTATGTCCGCTATGCATGACATTGTTGAGTTATGTGAGATTTGAGATTTGCTAAGCGTGCACAACCTTTTTGTTATACTCCGTTTATTAATTTATTTTGAGACGCTAAGAAAGAGTAACCTCTCATGTATGGGAGGATCGCGTTGCCTTTGTGCTTGACATTAAATGTGCATAATACAGCCTTTCCGCCTTTAAGCTCTTTCTTCCATCGAGTTATCCTGGTCAAGCATTACAAGATGACATTCAAATTCACAACAAAATAAAAAAAAAAGTTGTTGGTTGAACAGATAAATCTATGTTTTTGTGGTGCCTGCGGAGATGCTCTACCATGTTAGTCATGCTGCCAGTGGAAGAATATGGTACACGCATACAGCAGAGCTTGCAAACTGTGGCTTTATTGAAGCACAAACGTTGTCAACATAACTCACTGGAAATCCAAAAAACACTCACAACGGCAACTTCAATGAAAGAGTACATTTTTTAATTCGAAGTTTGAGATTGTGACTTTCGGTCAATGCCCTTAGTCACAATAGGGAAGAAAAGACGATCACAAGACTTTTGTGCAGACTTTTGTCAAACAACCACAGTTTGCCTGGTAATCGTTGTCTAATTGCCCTGTAGATAAAAAGCAGAAAAGAAAATTATACCTGTACTTGGATCTGCTGTTCAGATGCTTGATGCACAGCTGCAGCCAGCTGGGGGGAGATCTGTGTAGACGTCACCTGCACCTGCGCAAAGATAAAACAGAAACGTGACTACTAGTTTTTAACTTATTGTATCACAACAAGAAAAAGTGATTCAATTCATACCGGACATGCCAGCTCCAGCAATGACCCTGCCACCTCTGTGCTGTCAGTGTAGATGCAGTTGGCACCCTGCTGGTACACCATAGTGGTGGTAGTGCCGGTGGTCTGCTGACTGAACTCCTGCAGCACCTCTGGGCCTTTGGAGGCCAGCGACTCAAGAAACTCTTTCATGCGGTGCTGGGGTATAGTGCGAGCCTTTTGCCGCACATACTCGTCGAACGAGATCGCACCGCCTTCAATGGGCTCATTCATGACAGGTCAATCCACCCTGCACAGGAGCCTGGAACACAATGAAAGGGGTTTAAATGATAAAACAACCAGTCAAAATTTTACAAAAACCAAACAAACAAACAAACAAACAAACAAAGACAAATTTATGTTTCTCATGATCTTCGAAGCACTTAAATTAAAAGCATTATTATTCTTTGGGATAACACAACCCTATTTATTAATGATTTTGGCATTTATGTTTATACAGATTATTACTGAACTCATTTATTCACAGATCAAAAGCAACCATACATAAACATGAAAAAAGCTTATGTTTTGTTTTTTTTTTAAAGTCAATACAGGTAAATAGTATTAAGCATTTTAAGTGAACCAGGAAAATAGTATTAAGAAATTGTATATAACTGCTAGTTCTACATTGGCATATGAAGTATACATGATGTAGATCTAATTTAATTATGAATAACCCACCAGCACCCAATCCAACCATTTAAACATGAAATCTGCATGCATCCTTGTGCAGTTTAGATAGAACTGTATAAACTGAAGTTTCGTAAATAAAATGTATTTTATGCGATTTAGTAGTGAGCTCTGTGTATTAAGCATTCAGATGGAAATAAAGTTAGCCTTTAACCTTGCTGGACTTTGGACCCCCTCGAGCAAAATAAATTAGTTGCATTGAGGTTGTTCTCAACTCAAAAACTAAATTCTGAACAATCAAATATTCCCTTTTTGAATCCTAAGTCATCAGCAATAATTAAGATTGTACGTGGCTGTAAATTAGCTCTGTTTATGGTCAATCGCATTCTGGACCACTCAGTGCTTTTGCCTAGAAAATATGCTAGCATCAATGCTAACTAGCTACCCTTTGTCAAATGAAACTTCGAAACTACAAAAAATGTGAAAGAACTTGGATTACGGCATCAAAATATATTTATGAAATGCTGCTATGTGATACTAGCTGTTATTCCCATAGTAAATGCGGCAACGCGCGCGCAGTTGAATGGCTAGCGTGAGCTCGCGTGCTAATCCTCCCATGCTACCTTAAATAAAAGCCAAAGCAATTTCCGCCAAAACACGCCGTTCAAAAAACAAAAACCACACTAAAGCTCAACTAAATCTGACCGTGCACATGTGAGGTCCGTTTGCTTCGCTATATCTCGTTATTTTTGCACTCAAACACATTTGTCTTTATTTAAGTGCGATTTATGTCGTGACGTGTGCTTATTCTGCTACACACATAAATGAAACGGTTAAAACCCCGCTGCGGCCGAGTGCAAATATGTCCTACCGTATTGAAAAATACACAAACGCGCTGCTTGGACGGCTTGGAAGGCTGTAAATGTTATTTTTTTAATAATGATGTTTGCGATAGTGCTGGCGGAAGTAGGCCTGCTGTGACAGCGCGAGACCCCGGGCTGTCCTGTAGCGTGAAGGCGGGGACGGAATCGCAGCTCCCCCTTCCGGCTCCACTGCTGCCGCACGCACATTCACAATGCCATGAACGCGGAGCACAGTGTTGCCAGATCATGCCGGATCGCGACAATTTAATTTATATGCAATTTCTTTGTGAGTAATAAAAAAAATCCAAGTTTGTAGTGTTGAAGAAGAAAAAAAGAAGAAAATCATGGAGCTAGGAGAAAATCATTCTGCTCAACAATCAACCGAGAAACCATTCAATTTGTAACTTAGATAATATATAGCAAAACAGAATGAACAATAAGAAGAATATGAACAATGAAGAATAAATAATAATTATGTAGACAACTTAAAAATACAATTTTTAGCAAAAAAATTATTACAGAGAAATTGTAAAGTAATACTACAGTAATAAAGTGATTGATAAATGCATTTAATACCCCTTTTCTAAAATGTTATTATTAGTAGTAGGAGTAGTATTAATATACATTCAACCAGGTAGCTATTGATAATTATAATGAATAATAATATGATGATGATTCTAATGTTAACTAATATTATGGGTTTTTTTAACAGTCCCAAATCGCTTTTAATGTACCGGACATGGCAACACCAGCTTCAGCTCGTCAGCAACCTGCACGGGTGCGCGCATTCGCTCTGTATGGCTCTTTATGTTAATGGATTCACTGTAACATAAAATACAGACCTACTACGCTGCCAATGCTTTGATTTTGGTTTAAATACACTAATTTGATGAAACAAATTATAAAGGCTCTAAAGTAGACGCCCCAAAATTTTTGTTTTCCATACTTTCTGTGGAACAACAGCTTATGATTGCATTGTAAAATACGTTGCCTTTATTAATGAGGGTAATTTTAAAGAAATAACTTATATAGAAAAGACTGCCTTCAAAATCAATCGAAAAAAAAATATTTTATGTAGCCTATTATAAATACATTGCGTGCCATAATGTATGCTACGTACAGAGCGAGATGAAGTTGTAAAAAAAAAGCCATTCAGTAGGTTACAGGCTATGTCATTTCATGTGCTTGTGCCTTTAAGCGAAGCTTTATTCGCTCCAGTCCGCCTTAAAGTGCTAAGCATGTGTCTGTGAGGGCCTCCCCCTGGTTGCCCTGCAAAAGCCTGCCTGACTGAGCTCTTAAGGTGGACCGGATGAGATATGCTGTGTGTCGTATTTCATATGACTGTTTTGAGTTCAGAAAGAGTTAATTCCCACGGTCTCTCTCTTAACCCCACAGTGACCTTGTCCAATAATTTGGATAAATGTATAACTCTCTCTTCACAAGCCATTTAATAATTTGCATATTATTTCTTAGCAGAGCACATTTATAAATATCAGAAAATCAGTGTGTGAGATCAAATATCTAATTCTATAACCACGTTTCTGCAAAGAGCTGCACATTAAACGATTTATGACAATGTTTACAATCAAGAATTAAAGTTTACAAACACGTGCCAGCAAACTGTAGAAAATGGATAAAACGGGACAAAAAACTGCTTGGAATATTGTGACATTTTTACATAATAGAACATTATAGATATTTTGTAAAATACCCTGCTTTAGGCCTCTACATATATATATATATACATATATATATATATATATATATATATATATATATATATATATATATATATATATACATATATACATAAGGGCTGGGATATTTGTGTATAATTATTTTGTATAAATACACACATATGCATGTATATATTTAAGAAAAATGTGTTATTAATATATCAAATATTTATATTTATGTATAATATTAATTTTGTATAAATATATATAAAGTATATACATGCAAATATTTCTTAAATGTTTACAAGCATGTGTGAGTATTATATATACAAAATAATTATACACACTACACACACATATATAATGTAAACACAAACTTTTATTTTGGATGTGATTAATCGTGATTAATCATTTCCCAGCCCTATATATATATATATATATATACTGTATATGAAAGCGTCACTCAAGCTCATCTGTTCAAGCTGCCCCAATATATTTATGCCTTAAAATTATGAAAAGACCTCAAGCCAATAACGTATACCAACATGGATATATATTAATGCATTTTAGCATTTTAAATATATATATATATATATGTATATATATATATATATATATATATATATATATAGTGCATGTGTGTGTGTTTCTATTTGAATACAGTTTGCTTAGAACCTCTTTAAACACCTACAAAAGAATAATAGCATTATTGGTTTCACTTCAATATCATTTTTGCCATACAGTATTATCTAAAATAATGTACATTCATTAAAAACTATTGAACGTTACTTTGAACGTTTTAAGAAGGTAAAATATCTCTTTTCTGTGTTTTGTGTGTGAGTGTGTTTGGCATTCAAAGAAGATCTGGTTAAAGCCACCATGTTTTCTCTGCTAACCTGTTAAGCCTCACATGGCAGGTTAGCATCAAAAACCAAGTGATGGGTATTAGCCTAACATGGTCGAACTGGCAAAGGGATTTGAATAAATAAATAAATAAAAAAACAATTAGCTGTGACAGAATAATATTTCATGGTAAATATATTATGCCAACTATGTGATAGTATTTTTTAAATTTATTTTGTATGTGTGTATTTGCCTTCAGTATGCTTTGTCATGTAGGAACAGACCGGGTTAGTGAACTAATTGTCTTACTGAAATCCCTTATATTGAAGAGATTACCCTTACACATCTGTGATACCAGAAAGGAACACAGACACAAAATTGAAAGAGATTTTTTGCCTCTATTTTAAAGACTACAGATGGTCTTGAATTGATATCATTTCATTTAAATGTTACACTGACATTTCAAAGCTCCTGAGGTTAGCTTTTGTTGTTAGGATTGGGGATCAGAACCCTGTTCAGCAGGATATCAACCAGATGGCAGCAAGATTACAGTAAAACGTCAGGTAGCACCATAAGCATCAGCACACAGATGCAGCAGTTTTAAGACAACATTCAATGACGACAGCACCAGTAATACCTCAAAGTGATCTGAGAAACACTGAAAAGAACCGTGATATTCACTTTACGGCTGACCTCGGGAACTTCAGGTAAGTGTTCAAAGGCTTCTGTGAGATGTATTTGGAGTTTCTGTTTTAATTCTAAAAAATCGTTGTAGTCAATTTTGCATACAAAGTAGTCCACCAACAGTAAGCTGGAAAGACATTTACACAAACATTTAAGCAAATATTTACTGTCTCAAAACAATAGGAATAAATAAATATGAATAGTTGAATCTAGTTTTTGATGATGTTACCTTTTCTATTTTGTATATAATGTTGTATATTGCTGTTTGTTGCACACTTGAGTCATCATTACAGTTATATTTTGTATTTTAAATATATTAATGATACATAGGATGCCACTATATTTTTAAAGGTAATATGTCAATTTCAGTAACAGCCTTCACACCTAAAGCTATTTAATTTTAGTAAACCTTAGCAAATTTTGTGTGCTATAAACCAATCAAAAGATATTGTAAAATAAAGTTATTTACTTACATTGTAAAATTGAATATAAATTGACAAATGGCACAATGCAGAAACTGTAAGAAGCACCTGTTTAGTAAAAATTAAAAAAAGAAAGAATTAAAAAGTGATAGCCAAATATGATTGTAACTGACTGCATAGTCTCTGGTTGTGACCTAATTTAGAACCAAACTTTCAACCTTTTTCATATCCTACATTAATATATTGTACATTTATCTAGGTTTGATTTGGGGAATGTTATTCACGTTCACTTTGAAAACCATAGCTTCTAAAAGTGTTTTTAATTATTGTATCCTGTTGTGTCACCATTTAGCTCCTGGCACCGTTTTTGCTCGACAGCCTTTGGAAATGGCTTGGCTCCTCACTCTGATTTTTGGCCTGCCTCTTCTCCAGAAACCTGTCAATTCCCTTGGCTCTAACTCAACACAACCCTTAGACCATAACAACCTGCGTATTCAGGCAATTGATGGCTCTCTAAAAACTCTACACTCAAGCTGGAATGAGGAAAGAGTTGACAATAGGTTGTCCAAAGACTTGCTTTTACCTCTTTGGCCCAACTTTAGCGTGAACGATGGCTCTGGGGAAGGAAGTGGACTTCAGCAGAGCCTTGAGGTTATGACGCCCTCTAGTGGTCCACTGGAGATGGACATGTTTGTTTCAGACGGAGTCGAGAAACAAGATTTTGAGGTAGAAGAGTTAAGTGCTCTACATTCCCCTCCAATTCCACAAAAACTAACCCAATATATTGGTGATGATGGTGAAGATGAAGATGTCATTTTAGTAAACAACAGCAGTGCACCCGAGGAAGCCACGTCCACAGTGGTGGTTCAGTTGGCTACAAACACCCACATAAATAAACAAAGACATTATGAACAGAATGACAGAATGAACAAAGACCACCCTTTGTTGACAACCATCAAACCAATTACAGAGAAAAACACTACGGAAAACTTTCCAGTCAATATGGATTTAGAGACATTTCATAAAAATGCAGAGGTGAACAACGGAGAAAATTTGAAGACTTCTCAAGATACAAAGTACAATGTTTTCAGACAGATTTTAAGTTCCATCACAAAGCCTGAAACATCAGGGGACAATGGCATGCTTATGACCCAGTCTGGCTCAACCCAAGGGTCCTTTGAGAACCTCATGGTGGGAGAGGAACGTCATGTCACCAGCCATCTGCCTGCAGCCACACCTCCATTAAAGAATGGTGAGTGTTTTCTTCTGTTTTTTGAAAAACCACTGTCAACCAATGTAAGCAAATCAAACAAAGAAACATTGATTATTTGCATAAATTTTAGGTATGGAGAGTCATGAAGGGACTACCTCCGATTTACCTGTGGGGTCATCGACCACAACTACATCTGTTTTGCAGGCAAAAAACAGCGCCACAAACTCAAAAAACAAAGGTAGTCATAAATATTGCCATTTTTACTAAAACAGTAGACAACTTTTACACTCTTTTATAAGAGAAAAACAACTTGTTGAGTGTTCTAACTAAAATGTTCTCCACTTTCATTATAGATTACGAAAATCCAGAATGGTTTGGACGTATTTTTGGACCATTAACAGAGAGTGATCTATCTAGTATCATAGGTACATGCATACTAGGCCCATGCGTGGTCTCCACCGGTGGCAATGTGACCCGGCTACAGTGGGAGGATTTGAAACGGACACTAACCTTTGCTTGGGAGGTCCATGTGTTTGGCTCAGCGGCACTGTTTCTCTTGGTGGTGGTTGCTGCGATTTTTGGAGTGATCGGTGGGACTAATATGGTCCACCCCTTTTGCAAGACATTCACTCTTGCGAACATCCTGCTTCTGCTAACAGGTCTGCTTCGATTTGTACAGCTCATAATTGACCCGTATGGTACCAGAGACATTCTGCCTCGCCCTGCCCTCACTGCTTTGTATAATTTACCAATTCCCTTACTGCTCTGGGCCCACGTCACCTTGGCACTTTTTGCTCTGAGGGAAGAAACATCACCTCAACGGCTTTCAGTGACTGGGGGACTGGCAGCACTGCACTGTATCTCCCTCCTGGTGGCTGACCTTCTATCCAAAACTTTGTTGCCAGCACTCCCATTAATGTTACAGACATTTACTATTTGCTGGGGATTACTGATTTGTTTAGGAATCTTGTTCCAGTGTCTAAAGCACCTCTGCATCTCCCACAGGTCCGCTCTACCAAGGTGGAGTGCTCCGAAAAGCTTAGAAAACAATGTCAGGCGCGTACTGTTGCTGTGCTCCCTCCTTGGGATGTTTTCCTGCACTCTGCAAATCTATAGTTTCCTCTGGATTTATGGGTTACTTGGTGACTGGCGGAGATTTGGGTGGGGCTGGTGGTTCGGGCAACTCTCGGCAAGACTGCTTGAGCTGGCCTGGAGTTTCTCTCTTCTACTACTGGGATCTAGGGTGTTCTGGAGACCACAAGGAAGTAAGCAGACAGCTAAGAGTGGAGGGAAGTGGAAACACAAGAACAGGCTGTTGGACAGGTTACAAATGGGGAATTGGGGGAGCCGGGATAAGAATTGGGCTGAACTGTTGCCAAATAACTGGAAAGGTCACAGGCAGTCCCGTACAAATGTCAGCCAGTCGGTGATCCGAAACCATGTAACTCCAGCGTCCTCAATCTTGACAGTGCATGACAACGTGGGAGTTATTGGCGGAGGTGTCCTGTATAACAACAGTTACGACCACCATGCCTCTCCTCTGTCGACTAGCGTTGTGGAATGGCAAGAACATGAGTGCATTCTCTCACTTATTGAGTTTGACCTTCATCCACCTTCACCCATCAACCTCCATCATAGCATTGACAACGCCCTCCATCATGCCCACTTGCTTGGTGTAGGTAACCTTTTCTCCCCTTCTTCACCTTCCTGGACCCAAAATGAGGGGTCAGGTGGAGCACTCTTCGAAAATATTGCGTCACCGACACCCACAGCTAGCAAAGCCTATAGGTGGGCTTTGGATACTGGCTCGAGTTCTAACTCCCCTGAGCATCTTGGGACTGCAATACAACATACTGAAGTGTCTGTGATTGAGCCCCTGGCTTCCTTGACTCCAGAGACCATTAGGAAAGTGTGGGAGAGAGATACAGTCATCCCAAGAGTCACTGTGGAAAATGACTGCATCAGTATAGCGAGTGGAGATGACATCTCTAGTCTTTGAACTACAAAGAAATTTAGCACTTTCCACATGCAAAATAGCACATTTATACGTATATTTTTAAATAAACAATGGAAACAATAATTAAGTAATGTTATTCTTAAATTCTCATTGACTGTGGAAACAATAAACTATAGTATTGTACAGTGTGATTCTACTATAGTATTGTACAGTGTGAAACTATTGTGAAAGTATTGTATAATGTGATTTTTATATTACTTTTGGCTGCAGATTTATTTTAAAATGTATACTATTTAACCAAAGTGTAATGGATAAAGTACATTATTGAATCATTTTACACTGAATCAGCTCTCTATGTTTGACGGACACATGACTAAAATGTGAATGTTATTTTTTATCATACAATAAAATTCGTATTGTTGCCTATGTACTGTGAAGCATCTTAATCTTGCATTATAATAACTAAAGTGATTATTGTACCTTATTGTAATTTATTGAGTCCGATCAACAAAGACACCACATGTTCTGGATTTTTCCATGATTTGACTGAATGTCAATAGCATACACACATACCACTCGGCAGTATTTGCTAGTATGCTGTTCCAAATTCTGTTGAGTAGTACAACAAACTCACCATGCCTTGGACAAAGGGCATCTTACTTTTCACAATGTCTGTGAACATGTTGACGTCTTTATGCGGCTAGTCCTGCGTCCTTTTCTGAAACTGGTACTGCTTACGGAGCAGACACTGAAAACACTGTCCAATTTGGCAAACTTTTAATTGGTGCTCACGTTGTATCTGATAAAGAAATGGAAATATCTGGGCTGAGGTCAGCAGAACAGTCTGACAAACACCGGTCAAATGAAGAAGGTAATTTGAGATTAGTTTAGAAAGGGACCTACTTTTAAATGGGAAGTACAACTTAACTTGAATTGTTTTTAAGACTCCTTTACATATACCTCACATGTATACATATATTTATTGTGTTAGGACTAAACAATAAGAGTCCTAAATATGTATTAGGACTCTTATTGTTTTTAAGAGTCCTAATACAAATACCTCACATTTCCTGATATTTCTTCAGCATTGCTTTTTTCAAACCAGAAGATAGAAAGGGCTCCAGAAAACGCAAAAATAAAGTTTCCACTTCTCTACTTGTTGAATGCTATTACTGTGTGTGTGTGTGTGTGTGTGTGTGTGTGTATATATATATATATCAAAGCCTGACCGATAAAGGATTCTGAAGGCCGATAACGATACAAATATTTGTTGGTTTTAAAATCCAATATTCCGATATATCGGCCGATATTTTTTATTTTATTTTTTTCAGGAACACACAACAAAAAATTAACAGATTACCCTAACATTAGTTATTTGTAGTTATGTATGAGTTTTAATTAAAATAATATGATAATGCATTTTAAAAAGAAATTTGTTTCTTTTATTGTCGCAACAGAACGAAGGAGGAACCAAAGCTCATTAATTAATTAATAAAGCTCATTAAATTCCACTGATGATAGTGGCATTAGCTAGCTTTGTGGTTAGCTAGAATGTGTTGCGCCGAGTGTTGCGCCAACAGGCCAGGGACGGTGTAGAGTGCCCTCTGGTGGACAAACTTATACAACTCCAACATGACATGGTTGAAGCATGTTTCATCCATTTTTATTTTATTTTTGAAATATTCGGCCATTATAACTGCCGATACCGATAGTTTGTAAAATGCCTAATGGGCTCTATGCACGGCGGTTTTTCCGGTGAAGGTGTAAGGGTGCTCGATAACTTCCGCCGATCGTAGAGTCCAATGCAATACTGAGAATTTATATTGAATTTTATACTCCATGGTAATACTAAAGAAACATAAGTCACAAAAACAGATAAAACAGACACCCCTCGTTGTGTTTATGCTTCTTTTTAAAATTATTTTAAACGAACATAACTAGGCTATATATACAATTACATCTAAACGTATGTACGTTTCATTTCAAAGACAGGAGGACAGTAAATTTTGAAGACTCTGCCATAATCTCGTTTTCCTCGATTTTCCTCCGCTTTAATCTCCACAACCCGAAATGGACGAGCATCCTTGAGTCAAATGCGGAACTTATGCATGCATATAGCCCATATCAGCCGATAACATCGGCCTGCCGATATATCGGTCTGGCTCTAATATATATATATATATATATATATATATATATATCTCCTTTAAGAATAAGCTATAACAGAAGAATAACAATAACAGCATCATACCTTATAATCAGCAGCAGCAGCATACCTTATAATCCATGGTGTTGATGGATGCTGATGAGACGGTCGCGTTCACAAATAACCTGGTGTGCATGCACTCGAGTACGAACTCTGTGGGAGAGTATTCGTTGATAGTGGGGGAGGGGCATATGAGTTGTAAACATTCAAAATTTTGCCAAAGTCCACTCAATCTGCCAGACTTGCCGACTGCAGCTTTAATATGAATAATTTTAACAAAAACTCTGCATACTTACAGGAAACTGGACGTCTATACCTTTCTGTCTGCACTTTTCTATGCGCATTTTCCTAGAGAGAAAATGCACATATATAATCAACACATTTTAGCTAAAATGAAATGGCTTGCTTATGCAAAAATCATAACCAAATGCATGATAAAATCGGAAAAGTGAAAGTACATTTCTGTACTCAGGGTGCATTACAGCTGTATAGAAGCACAAATATTTAATTACGCGACATTGCAATTTTAAAACAGCGTGTTTATTAATTTCATTTTAAAAAATAAAAAAAAACTAAAAAGGACTATTTCATCGTCACTATAAGAAACAGTACGGAAGCACTGAGAGTCTTTGAGCATTTCTAGCTCTTCAAGTATGTTCGTTCTGTTCATATACCAGGGGACTGTGTGCCTCTAGGAGGGCATTGAGCCGAAAATGAAGAGGGGGCGACTCGGCTCACCCCATTCGGTCTCCAGATGCCTCCTCTCCACCAGAATCCATCTTTTCCTTCATTCAGCAACAACTGCAGTGAAGTTCCAAACAGCAGCAAACGGGTTCGAGTGAGTGAAGAAATGAGCGTAGGAAATTAACCGAGCTAAGAGATGCACGTAAGAGAAAGAGCAAGACGACAGCAGAAGAGACTAAAAGAAATGAATAACAGGGCATTAAAGTTAGGAGGGACACAATCAGTTACTAAGGTGTTAAAAAGATGAGAGAGATCTCCATCCAGTGCATGTTAAAACCACTCCAGTCAAGTCAACGCAGCTCAACTCAACACTCAGGAAATTGCATAAATGTATATCCTAACAATTACGAGAACAATGAACACGACTTGCATCATTTCCGACAACAAATAATAGGAAATTCAGCAATAGAACTTTATGTAGACAGAAAGAGATCATCAAAATGTAAACAAATTCACTCCTTTGTTGAAAAAAAAAAAAAAAAAAACAACAACAAAGAGGTTGTAGGTTTTGTCCGTCCACCACTCTTGTGCTGCATCCCTTCATCCCTCTGTACTAAGTGCAACTGAGGCAGTGTTAGTCTCCATCTTTGAATCAAAATCTTTGAATTCCCGCCCTCCAGTCCCTTCATGAAATGACAAAAACAACAGCGCCCCTGCAGGTCATCTGGGGTGCAGCAGAAATCGGTCCAGGTACTGCGACATGGCTTCCCAATTCCGCCACAAGAAAGCCAAGATTATGACAAGGAGCAATGTGGAAAGTGTACGGCTACGTGTTTTCATCAGTGGTACTACGCAATTAGCGACCGTCGAAACGAACACTAGGAGTACCGCCATGACGGCCAGCAGCACGTTGATGAGTTTGCCGAGTAAAGTGCGTGCTGTGGCGTTTTCCAAACCTTCCAACTGAACCACTTGTTGTTGCTGCTGTTGAAGCTCCATCTTAGAGATGCGCGTCTGACAGGCCTCCAGCGCCTCCTACAGGAACATTGAGCGAGAAAGACGTTATGAGCAAAGCCGCCATCTGACAAACGACACACCGGAAGTCGTCCATTTCCAAAATGAGAAGTATGGTTGCTTTTTGAGTGTTTTTACTTTTGCGTCTAAACCATATGCGACCGCCTGACTAGATTTGATGTATTCTAATCAAAACCATCAACATGAGATGAGAATTACATATGTAATAAGCATTTACATTTATAATAACAATGAGGCAATGCTATTTGGTTCAAATAAAGTATCAAAAGCAAGTAATCATATGGTTTCATAGAACAACATAATATATAAACAATAATTTTATGTAGATTATGTATTAGAACTAATTCCTGCACCAATGGGCTGGAGTTGTTACACTTTACAGCAGATCAAATCCTTGTTCAATTTTGGCCAAACGATATTTACTTCAAATGTTTACTTGATCTTTAATATTAGGCCTCTTCTTTATGATAGAAATGCTACATCCACTTTTAATACAGAGCCTAAGTCCCGCCCCTCTGCTTCCGGCTCATGGGACCTTTTTTCGGAAAACAGGGTGCATAATACCTTTATGAATATATATATGTCTGTAGTATGTTTTTTAAAATGGTTTTAATACATTGTGCAGCCTTAGAAACGGTCTAATAATGCACTTCATGGATTCTCGTCCGTGGAACAAGCCACTTCCGGTATTTTGGCGGTTACTCAACACAGGTAAAATCGAGGTTTTTATTTTTATTTTAAAACAAGTACTCAAATTTAATCAAGGAATCGTGACAGCCCTAGTACTTTTATTATACAGTAATGTTTTTTGAGGACATTTTTCACCGTTAAAATAACTTAGATTTGAAACCCGTTTCCTCACATTGCAAAAGCATTTGCAAAATACTATCAAATAAATCTCCTAGCAATATTTACAACATTTGATCTAGTTCACTTAAATATCTCTAAATGTTTACCATCCAATGTTTCATGTGCACCTTGGATGCTGTTGATATTAAATAAAACTAAAGCTATTTACTATTTAAATAGTTTTTATTAATGGAAATAAAGCTGAAATTATATAAAATTTAAGTATTAGATAAAAATCTTCTTAAATAAATGAAAATTAGAAATTATGTCTTTGCTAAGTTCAAGTTGAAGTACTAACATTACAAAAAAAGCCTAAAACTGAAAAATTCAAGTTAAATGAGGAATTATTATATGTATATTGTTGATTGAACACGTTAATTTAATTACTTATAATTTTACTTTAATTACTAAAAATTACCCCATTTTAAAATTACCCCATTATTAACCCATTTTACACCTCCACCTCACCCCAAACCTATGCAGGTCATCTTATATTCCATATAGTTGATTGGTGACGAACATGATGCAGGGCAACAGCTCGCTGTGTGAGCCAATAGAATGTAGTAAGAGGGCCCCAAAAATTCAAGATCAAGGCAAAAACATATCATATCATAATGATAGTAAAGCAATATCAAATGAGTGCAAATGTGACATTGATTTTATACAGCAGTTCAATAAATAAGAATTTATCATGCAAATTTGATGTGCGATTACCAATTAATTAGATTGACAACCCTAATACTATATTATTATAAATAATTAGGTTGTCAAGCGATTGCAATTTTTTAATCTAAATAATTACATGATGTGCCAATTAATTAATTGATTCATTTACTTATTTGCAAATAAATTACATCAGATTTGGCTGAGAAATTAACCCCAAAAGAAAATTTAAATTCATTATTGTGTCAAATGAGAAACATAGACATGACAAAAAATTGCTTTAGAAAGAAATATGTTTATTTGATTCAATATAATTTATTACACATAAATTGCACATAAATATTTGGCCATGATGTGATCAGTGATCTGAATTGGTATTCAGATACATTTACAGACCAAAAGAGTTTGGTTACCGACATTCTTCAAAAGACCTTCTTTATGTTACGCAAAAGAGAGAAAGTCATACAGGTTTGAAAAAATATAAGGATGAGTAAATGTAAATAAACCGAATTAAAATTTTTGGGCAAACTATTGCCAAAATATGAAAACACTTTCAATAACATATTTTTAAAATTATAAATATTTTCACTTGCTCGTTCTGTTGCGGCTTATTTGAATATTTTATATACAGGTAATATTTTTGTTGGCAAAACTGAGACAAAAACAAAACAGACAATATCGAGTCTAAAATAGAATATTAACTTCTGCACTGGTGTGGTATAGATTAACGATATCATTTAATATAAATATGATACAAAAAAAAAATCATACAGAGGCACTTTTGCCTTGATCTTGAATTTCATTGGCCTTCTTACTGCATTCTATAGGCTACATCACGCAGCGAGCTGTTGCCCTGCATCATGTTCGTCACCAATCAACTGTATGAAATGATGACCTACATAGGTCTGGGGTGGCTGTTGTTAAATCATTTTATACGAAATGATATTAAAATGAATAAAAATAAAAGCATATAATATAAGTACGTATATATATGATGTTGGATATAAGTACCTGTATGTCTCTGGCTCTTTCATAAGACTGGTAAGCGATTTTCTCCTCCATGCTGGCCAGCTCTTGCTTCAAGTTGAGAATCTCATTTTGATGCAGTTCTGTTAAATCATTCAACTGCTCCTCTAAACGCTCACACCTACACATGCACATACAAATACAAAACAAGATAAAACAACATAAATTCAAGAAAGGGGCTTAATAGGCCAGACAATAGCATAATCATCCTTTCCAATACTTTCTAAACAAGCATACTGTTTTGATGGTGAAACCTTTTCAAATCCATGCAAAACTTTGAAACCTGCATAGACCACTTAATAGTGCCAGTAGAGTCAGTTTCTATAGTAACATGTACCTGAATCTTTCCTCTTGCAGAGCCTGCATGATATCTGTGTAGTCTCTGTGATAGTGAGTCTTCAGGTCTTCAAATGATTCTTCCAGTCGATTCTGGTTGTCCTTCAGTTCCTGGATCTCATGCAGCAGAGCATCAAAGCCAGAGCTCTGGCCATGCTCCAGTGTATTACCCTTTGAGCTCGGAGGCCCTCCAGGAGCGCCTGTGGTACTATTAGCTCCTGCGGACCCTGACGTAGCGCTGGAGCAGTCTTCTTCACTTCCATATTTTGGGCTGGACTGCAGCTGCCCAGGTCCTGGGGTCCTAGTACCTACCATCCCAGTACTTGTTACAGGCTCATCCCCTTGTTGTTCATCCAGGGAATCTTTTAGGCCAGCGATGTTGTCTGCACTTCCAAATTTGTTGCGGATAAGAGAGGCAAACTCACGAGGTTTGGACACGACTGCTCCTGCGGCGGAGTGAGTGGCCTGAGAGATACTGGAGAGGCCACCAGTTACCTGAGCGAAAAAAACAACAACAAAAAAAAAAACATGATTTAGTCAAATTTAGCAGTGTCATTTGAACTTCCTATCTGGATAGGTTTAATCACGGTCACTTGAAGTGGCAAAAAAGGCGAAAAGTCTGAGATTTGTTTTTAATTTAGGATTGTAAACTGGTCCAATGTGCCTGTAAAGTAAAGAATAACTAATAGTGAAACAATGTTAAAAAAGCTCTATTCCGAAAGCTAGTGAGCCGCCTACCCAGAAAGCATTTTAAAGCTCCATAGGCACGCTTCCAAAACGTAGGCCGTTCCGAAAGGTAGGCAGAAACACTACAAAAAGTAACATTGAATCCTTTTCATAGAATGCAATCCCAGAATTCTCAGCTATCTGCAGTTACTTTCCTTTACTTTTTGAAGCATTAAAATCATTCAGTTATCGCAAGTCATTGTCATACAACCTTTTTTCCTGGGGTGCATTTTGTTAAAGGTCAGACTAGAACCACCACCACATTGCCCAACTGTATGAAAAACTGATCAGACTACAAATGGTATGAAAGCAAAACAATACGTGCAGTTTTGTATTGTCTTTTGAGCTGTGTAGCAGCTCGGACCAATAACAGACAACGCAGTGTAAACTCAGAAAAGGTACTCGCAGGCCGATCTTTGATCACGCGACACCATTACTGCACAGCAATGGAAGATTCAGTGACAAAGCGATTGAATTTGCTGTAGAATTGGCATCACTGTGAGATATAATGAGAACTAAGCATTCAAATGCAGCGCAGAATTCTCTGTTATAAACCATATCAGATCAAACAGTGCTGATGTGGAAACCAGTAGAAGCATTGTGCCATGAATGTTATAGAAGGGGTTCCAGTCCACAAATTGCCAATTTTCACCATAGATTTAATGTGGAAATGCTAACTGTAACAATGGTATTGTGGCAGAAATAGTTCATTTCAGGGTTATAACAACCTAGCTGCTATCCAAGTAAGGTGTTCAAAATCAGTCACTTGAGGTTCTAAACTGGAATACACTACACAAACTTTCAAATCTAAAACACTGGACATACAACTTTGTAAATCTTTACAGAGAAAAACTGGGCATCATACAATAAATGACCGAGGATCACATACAACACAACAAACTCGCACAGAAACGTGCCTTGTTGGTAGGAGACGCGAGTCATTGGCGTATACCAAAAGAAAACAGTTTGTTCTAAAATCTGCACAAAATATCACCAACGTTTGATTTCTTCAGACTGGACAGAATCATAGCCTGAAGCTAAAAAAAAAAAAAAAAAAAAAAATCGTCTGTCTACGCAATTTTCTGCAAAATCTGTACACTCTTGCTGCCCAAAATTCGCAAACTAGCACTAGTTTCAGCAACTAGTGTCGACTTGTCCAGACTCCAAATCGGGGATTCAATCTGGGCAAAATTCCAGCTTTTAGAAGGCAACTGCATATGTAGGGTGTAGGCAGCAAGACAGCTCACTAGGTTTGAGAAGAGAGCTATTGACTAAACATGATTATTCTTTTGATTCCATGATTTAAAATGGTTATGTTAAACCAATGTTTCATTAAGCTCTTTCAATCACGAAAAAAATCCAAACCTGGCTTGCTGACAGAGTACAAGACTGGTCTACACTGCCTTTGTCATACGAAAAACTTAAAAAGTCCTGTTTGATCCCCTAAAATAAATGAAAACATTTCAGATCAGCACACATCTACTCCAAGAACTTCTAAACACATCCTTCAATGTACCAAACTGCACAGAAATTGGGCGGCCTTTACCTTGGCACCCACGTCCTTCAGACCCTGTTGCATGTCTCGCAGGACATCTTTGGGCTGGCGTGGTATTCCATTGTGCTCCACCTCTCTGAGCTTGCGGTGGTAATGCTCCAGCTTCCTCTGCAGCTGCTGGATGGTCTGTGCGGACTTCTGGTTCTTCTTCTCAAACACTTGCTTGATGCGAGCACTCTGCTGTTTGTCTGCATTGTTGGCCAGCTTCAGGTACTCGGCTACATTGTCGTCTCTTGCCGTTTGTTCGATTTTGATCTGCTCTGTGAGTTTGAGGATCTTTTGCTGTAGCTGAGCAATAGCTTGCTTGGTGCGCTGAGGGTCCGGGGTGCCATCCATTGAATCCACACCGTACTGACCACCGTCTGAACTGGTTGACAGAGCATTGGGAGACATGGCGGGGCCCAAAACCTCCAAACGATCTTGCTGCAAAGGAAAGAGTGAGATTTAGTGCCGTGCAGATAAAATTATGTATTTAGAGTCAAATTCTAATGTTACTGCATTGATGATTTAGATCTTTGTATAAATGTTTTTTTAATTTATAGATTTAGTTACAACTTCTCAATGAATGCACAATATATTAGCAGTGTTTCCGCTACACTCATTCTGTCGTGGCGAGCCACCACACCTAAAGTCCTTCCTGACCAATCAGCGTTCATTAGCAGAATGCTAGTGTTTAACTCAACCTGTAAGAAATCGAAAGGACATAAGTTCTCGTTAATTCAACTTTCGACCTATAACCCATGTTGAACTTGCAAAACCTACACTATTATCTGAGATTTCTCAACGGCAATCGGGTGAAAGAAGCAAATTTAACCATCTAGCTCTGTAGACTCCCATTCATTTTGCACTTGGGGAAACACCCCCAGTGGAATTCTGGTGGAGCTACAACCAAAATTCGGTAATGTAGGACTTAATAGGGAGTGGCCAGGCTCTCCATAGACGGGCTCTGATAATACCTAGGGGAGGTTTAGGCCCTGTTTACACGAGAACGCTCGCGGGTGAAAACGTAATATTTTATCGGATGTGCTTTTCATTTACACAGCGACGGCGTTTTTGAGGCTTAAAAGCGCAAAAAGTGAAACCACCCTCCAGAGTGGAAATCTTAAAAACGCTCCACCGCCGCGTTCCCGTGTAAACAGTAAAAACGCAAAAGTCTGCTTGACAGTGAAGTTTGTACGCAGGCGCGTGGACTTGGTGTTGTAGTATGCACTCCTAGCCGCCTGAAGTGCATACTACATTGAATTTCACACACTATTGCGTCTCCATCTGCACGCGGATTTCCCACACAAAACGCTCGTCTAAACGCAGAATAAAAAGTGATGACGCAACGCCACTTTTGCGTTTTCTCTTCAGAATCGTTTCCGTGTAAACATAGCCTTAAACACCTGGGGTAAAGGGGCGTGGCCAGTGGGAATATCACTCATGGGCCACTCCCACTCCCCAGGGGAAATTGGCCTGCCACCACGGTTGGAAAAAATCCTAGAGGAAACACTGATATTAGAGTCATATTAGTAATTCATTTTACAGATTTCCCCTACTTTTCTCTAATTATATAATCTCCAAAACTATTTATTTAGATTAACTGAAGTATTTGTGATTATTAGATATGTAACATTTTAAAGCGCTAACAATTTAATAACACTGTTTAATGTAACCTTTCACAAATTTGAAGTAAAAAAAAAAACAACAGAAAAAAACAACTAAAAAACATACTTTAGTGCTTTATTTGTAATTCAGACAAAATTTAATTTTAATATCAGGCCTAACATGAAAATAATTATGTCAGAATTTTAACATCTGTGCATCCCTAATAATTTTCTACTAAATATGCACAAAAGTAATGAAACTAACGTTTCATTTAAACCAAGTATGCTATTGTTATGCACTGCAATGTATTTAACTGTGACGATAACCCAGCCCTAGAGAGAGTAGTGACAAATAAACGATTAACTTGAGAAAAATGATATATCTTCTATTTTCCTAAAAGAATAGAAAGATTAGATTAAGTTACCATTATTGATGGTTCACTTTCAGTGCAGTCCATCTTGAAAGACATGCCACGTTTGAACTGTGCAAATGACTACATCGGTCTCCAGTCAAATGACGTTGACGTTTTGGACCTCTGTACTATGACATAGCCCTCAAAGTTCTGAGATAATACGGGGCATTCGCTGATAAAGAATGGCATACTGCACCACATCATCAATTGAGGAAAATGTACAAGGAAACCAACATTTTAAAAAAAACAAAATTAAAAGTTCTTTTTACCATCCTTTTAGTACTTTTTTATTATATTAATAGTACAAGTCAAGTAAGCTTTAGTAGTGTCAAATCTTTAGCACAACCTTGCAATAAAATGAACTCTGTCCCTTCACCCATTGACAGCTGAGTCGAAACCAGATTATCAGTGATATGGCCTTCACTGATCGTAGATAAACAGCTAAGCATCCATCGGTCATTATAAACTGGCTAAGAGCCCCACCAGCATTGTTTTATCATGAAAAAAAATATATAAATATATTGCCAGTAAGGTCAGGTTGTTTACTGCCAACGATAAGTTTCCCTATTGCAACCTGATATAAACACACGGGTAGATTTCTCAGCTATGTGGCCACGCATGCACAGGAAAACTAGGTGATCCGATCACGTGGACGACAGCCCATTCGATAAGACCCAGATGATGCCTGTTAGCCACACTACAGCTGACTTATGATGCCTTATTCGCACCTAACTGGTCAAGAGAGGATTTTCTCCCCCTTTATCTGGAAGTGACAGTTCTGTTAAAATAACAAAGGAGTTAAAGCCTCTTACCTCTCTGTGACAAAATACATTGGCCTCAAGTTTCACTGACAACAAACTAAGCAGTAAAAACTAAACCACAGATAGGAGATAGCAGATGCATTTGCATTTAAACTTTCCAATTTGAAAACAAAAAAAGCACACCATCCCTAGCAAATTCACATACATTTGGACACTCCCCTGAGAAAGGAACATTCAGGATAGCGCCATTAAGTTCTCCAACAAGTGAGTTGAAACAGGTTGGCAGTCACCCAGACCCTGTATCTGGAGAAAATGCTTAGCTGTTTAAAACGGCATGCTTAAAAGCATAGTACTATGACTATGGAATGTCTATAAGTTAATTACCCTCCAGAAACAGTAGGCTTGGTGAACACTTCTCCAGGTAAATGAACCCTAATGGCTATTTTGAGTAAGCAGAAGCATAATGCATCCAGTAAGGGAGAAATGCTGAGCAGAAGAGTAACTGGTTTTGCAACTGCAATTCTAAATAAAGTTGCTGCACCTGTCATGCATGAGCAAACTTAACCTTGAGTCTATCCTTGAGGACACAAGAAAGCAAAGAGTTACCCTGATCCCACATCCTGGTTGGAAAAAGAGCACAGATGCATTGATTTTGACATTATACTCAATGCTGCTGCCTGCAAAAGCACCATGAACTGAAGTGCATCCAAAGACTTGGCTAAATATAGCAAGGCTTAGAGAACATAGTGACCTGCTACACAAGCTTCCTGACCTGTGAATGCTGTCACCCCGTCCGTCCATCCATCCTGGAGGTTTCTTTCAGACAGAATCTTTCAGATTGCCATCGGCACTGATTGCTGTTTAATTCAAATCTGACTTTCCATTGCTTTCAAACAACCTACTATTGAACACTGATCACATCCTCACAATGACTACTATTATGTGCAAGGGGATACTTAACAGCAAGGATATTTTTCCTGTTAATGGCCTCTTAAAGGGATAGTTCACCCAAAAATGAAAATTCTGTCAGTAATTGCTTAAAATTATACTCCAAAAATACTTTTGATGGAAAATTAAGGCATTTATAGCTAAACATACTACAAAACCACCTTGTTATGCTAAAAAAATATTTTTGTTATTTTCCCCATAAATCAGAAACAGTGTCTCCAAATGAGCCGTTCAGCAATGTACTCCATTGTGACATCTCAACAGAACAGGCCTCGCCCACAACTAGCAACAGAATCTCCACCCAAAATGGGGCATTTATAGTAATTTCAGCTTAAACTTCACATACATATTCTGGGGACACCTGAGACTGATATTAGATCTTGTAAAAAAAGGACATAATAAGCACCCTTTAAGAAGTTGGCAAGCATAAATCTATACCAAATGTCACAAAAAATACGAATTTTGAAGTTTAAAAGACATAAATTTGTAAAATAAGGCAATAGAATATAACAATAATAATTAAAAAGGGGTTACTGACAAAGTAATTTTAAAGGAAATGTAAATATGTTTAAACATAACATATTTTTTATAGTGTCCAGCGTCACTAAATATTTGTCCAAAACTTGTCAGGGAAATGAACGATCTCCTTGCGAGATGATTGCTACCAGGAACGACTTTGGCAAAAGTGTGACGTTCAGGTGCCACTTACCCGATCAGACTCTTCAGTGGAGTGGTACCCCGAGGTCACCAACATGTCTGCCAAAGCTGGGCTGCTGGGTGTATCCGTGGTGGAGGAGGAGCGCGGCCGTCCTGCCTGCAGCAAGGTCTCTTGGGTACTGCGCCTGTGGATCTGGGGGCTGCCTTTCTGGGGGGGCTCCCCTCCCCCCCCTGCCTTGCTACGGCGACTCTGCAGACTGGTCCCTCTCTTCATTATGGGGGGGCCTCGAATCTGCTGCAGCACGCGGCTCAGAGCTGCAGGGGGGGCGGAAGCGTGGGGGTCAGAGTTAGAGACGGCAGGCGCTTCCCCCAACTCTGGCCCCGCTTCTGGGGGCTCAGGGATAGGGCCTATGGAGGAAGAGGCATAGTCGTGTGGCGAGACGGACGAGCGTCTGCGCTGAGGTTGGAAGAACTGCTTCAGACCGTGGCCCAGCGCACCCATGTTCTCCAAGGCATTGTGAGTAATTTTGGACAGGCCGTGATCAGGCTCGGACGCCCTCCTGCTCACCTCCCGCTCTGCTCGACCCCCAGAGTCTGGCTCCTCGGCCCCAGGCTGCTCGCTACCACCCTGGTCCATCAGGAGGTGCCAGTCTCACTCAGAGGGTCAGCAAAGGGGTGGGGTCTAGCTAAGCCCCGCCTCCACCAGCCCTCTGATAGGCTGTCTCAAAAGCCAGGAAGCAGAGAGTGGCAGCAGTCAGGTGGACTCTGAGAGCATACATGCATCTGTGGTTTGGCGCAAAGTCATGCTTGTCTACCACAGAAGGAAAATAAAATGGATTATGTCATGCAGCTGTAAGCGATGGAACACAAGCAACAACTACATGAGCTCAAATCACAAAAGCAGTGCATTGGTTGGCTCAGAAGCAAAAAGACGCAGCTGATGTTTTTCAACTAAAGTCTGCCGCAGATAGAGTTCATTTCCATTCATGATCATGTTCGCCAATATATTAATGAGAGTGATGGCAGAGGTCATGGATTAAACAAGCCACGCCTTGATGCGTCTGAGCCAGCCATATAAAACTACATTAGCAATATCACTATTGACAGACTACTAGCAGTCTATAGCCATGGGTTTTGCCAAGCGAATGAGGTATGAAAGAACTAAAGAGAAAACATGAGGGTGCTAATTTCTGAAATGCTCAAAGGGTCTCTGGCTCAAAAGAGCATTTCTAGAGCAATACATTTACAGCATTTTTACACATTTTCAGACCCCATAGTGAAAATCATTGCAGAAATTCCTTAATAATCAACAATCATACTGTAATCAAAACCCCTGGGATACAGTCAGAAGCATAAATGCAAAGTAGGGCGGCACGATTTGAGGTATCCAAGTCAGATTTTTCTTATAAAAATTGTGTTTATGAAAAAAAAAAAAAAAAAAAAAAATATATATATATATATATATATATATATATATATATATATATATATATATATATAGTGACAACAAAAAGAAGAAATATTACTATTATAATAAAAAAGGACCCAATGTCTAACCAAGGAGCAGGACCGGAGCACAGAACGTTTTAATTTTTATTAGTACAGAATGACTAACATTCTGACACCCATGCGTATGGGCGTTGAAATGTTAGTATTAATAATTGTCTTAAAACCACAGTGAGCCCTTGAAACATTTCTTTTGTTGACAAGCTCTTTTGAGTCCCAAGCCGTTCTGGGATGCTGCAAACACCAGGATAATGAGCTGCTCACATGTAAGAACACAGTGCAGTGCTTCACTCTTAAACACACAGCACATATATTTATATTTAACTCAATTTTGAGATTTGATAAGCCATGCACTAAGCCATGTAGCAATTTTGGTTTCATTTCCATTAATCGTGCTGCCCTAACACAAAGCTAAGGTGAGTAGAGATGATGAGTGATGGGTTTGGCATTGTTAAACACAAAAGTGAACTTAGGTGACAAACCCTCAGTGGAGCCGACCGAGGCAATACTATAACCCCAGGTGCCTCTGAACCAATCATTTATCCATCAAGCACAACCCATCTAAAACTCAGTCTAGCTAATATGTTTTGGATATGCTCGAAACAGTTTAGAATGACAAAACACTCTTCAGGACAACAATATAATAAATATTAAAGACATTTATATAGATTATATTGATATTATGATACAGATTAACAGAGGTAGAAAAGATAAGCAGTATCTCTTACCATTAGTCCAGCCTGACCGCCACTGGCTCACAGTTTAAGGTTGGCTGTGGAAAAAAATGGTTGTGAAATGAGACTCAACCCATAATGACACACACATTATAAATGATATTTATTCACTTCAAAGGTACAGATGCACACAATGAAAAAAGGGTGTGCTCATGTTTGGATTACGACGCATGATTTTGGCAGCTGAGTTGAGTCATTTCCGGTTACATTTACATTCTTTTTGATTACATCATTAGATGTCATGGTGTATTACCTGTGGAAATAACATGGTGAATGTTGCAGAAAAAGCATTAGGAAGTAGGGCTGCACGATTCTTGCTAAAATGTGAATCACGATTTTTCTCCCTGGGAATTGAGATCATGATTCTCTTACACAATTGTCAATTTTTCAACCAAAATTTATTACAATCAAGTACAAAAAAAACAAAAACCAAAAACACAGGATATTCGGTTTAATAAAGTGCAGGAGAAGTCAAAATAAGCCTTTATAAAACAGAGCCAGAGCTTCAGGAGTTGAATCAAGATGTGTTGAGTCTGACGGTGGAGCTCAGGCTTAAGATGGGCCTCAGATGGAGAGAATAACAGCCAGTTAATCCTCTTTATTCAGCTTACTTTAACACTCGTGAACCATCTTACTGTATTACCACAGCACACCATAATAATTTCAACTCTTCATAGAGTACAGTTGTGAGGTACAGTTGTAAATTCTCATTTGGATTACTAAAAAATTCCTCAATTTTTGCAATCTTGACTCCAGTAGAATTTTTTTCCATAGGGATTTTTTTTTTTTTTAAAGTTAGTCATTAAAAAAAAATAGTCATTAACTTTGTTACATTAAATATATATATATTAGGGCTGTCAAACGATTAATCAATCGCATCCAAAATAAAAGTTTGTGTTTGCATAATATATGTTGGTGCAATGTGTATAATTATTGTGTGTGTGTGTATATATATATATATATATATATATATATATATATAAATGCACACACATGCATGTATATTTAAGAAAAAAATATTATTTATATATAATAGAAATTATATATAAATCTATATACAGTATACATGAAAATATTTCTTAAATAATACAAGCATGTGTGTGTATTTATATATATAAAATTATTATACATAGTGCTCCCACATATATTATGTAAACACAAACTTTTGTTTTGAATGCAATTAATCGCGATTAATCGTTTGACAGCCCTAATATATATATATATATATATAATCAAATAAATAACAAAGATACAAGACCGTGTACTTAACGGCTTTAATGAAATAACTATCCCATGAAGCATCGCGAATGCACGTTGAGTCATGCGCCTTCACACTAGAGTTTACGGTACGTCAAATACAGGTACGCTGCACATCAATTTAGCTGAATTTAAATAGAACATATTTTGACAGAGAGTGAAGTTCTCAAGCACTCAGTCGGTTTTCAGCGAGTGAAAATTATCTTCAGCGAGTGAAAATTATCTTCAGATATTACTATTCAATACAATCCAGCTGATTTGGTGGAATCACATGGCGAGTAAACTAAAACATTTACTAGCCAATGGCGATTCTATTGCTGTAGAGGGTTGATCTATGCATATATATGTATATCTAAAAACTAATAAAATAAAATAAAGATCTAATCAGCTTCAAGATGTAGGAAATTAATGGGATGTCATATCCCAAATCCTTCTGTAGCACATTGTACCAGTGGATACAGTACTTCACTACCTCACCATCTTTAGTGTTCTGGGAAAAATACAAACAACAAAAACGCAAAGGGTAAGAAAAACAAATATATAAAAGGTAAGAAAAAAAATCTTTCCTTACCCTTTGCAAACAGGCGACACTGCCAAAAATCATCTTGAGAAAATGAATCCCAATCACACAAGATCAACCATCCACAAACGGAAATCGAGAAACATGTCAACGTTGGTCCAGACTAAACTAAAGCCCAAGCCCACACATAGTAAAGCAGGAAACAAATCCATACCTAGTTTAGCAGTAAACAAACTTGACCTTAATTAGTTGAGAAACACAGTATCCCGCAGATGTGGGAGTGGCATGACAGCAAGGTGACACACAGTACTGTGAATGAACAGTCATGTCTGTGAAGCTTTAGCCGGAGAGGAGTGTTGATGATGTGTCTGTGTCCTACATGCATAATTAAACAGACGAGTGACAGAGTGACGCACATGCCAGGCACAGCTATTCTATAACACAATCATATTCACCACAACAGCAGTTTAACAGGCCCTGCACACACCCAAGAACGCCCTGGGGTGCACTCGCAACAGTTCAATCAGCTCAAAAAATGATGGTACCTTCAACAACTTGTATGAGCAACATTCTTGTCACCAGTCTGTTCTAGTATTTTTGAGTTGATATTTAACTCTCCATCATCATGGCACAAAAGGTTACAACAAGACAACAGTTGCATAGTACAATAAGTGAAAGCTCTTAAACTTTCTAGAGTCGACAAGTATTCCAGAAAGTTCCCGTTTTTTTTTCCATTATGTTGACAAAGAATAGTACTTTTACATTGCATTTGGCAGATGCTTTTATTCAAAGCGTCTTTACCTGGAAACCAATCCCTGACCTTGCTGTTGATAGTGCCACGCTCTCCCAGGCAGGTGAGTTAGAGGAAAATTTAGGAATCAGTTTGATTCATAACTCATTGGATTTGATTCAAAAGTACACAAGCGACTAGATTTAATAACTTTTTTAAATGCATTTATAGGTTTCTTACAATACATCCCCAATTGTATAAAAGTACAGCTAAACATAGACAAGTTAGAAAACGACTTCAGACTGTTTATTGTACCAAAACGAAAAAGCACTGCATCTATTCCCTGCAATATAAATAATACAATACTGTAAGATGCTGCAATACAAAGAATGTGTACATAAATGACTAGAGATGAAAAGTTACTTTGAATTCCAGTACCATTTACTAAAAATATATATTATGTAAACCAGTAGTAACCTAATCAAATGTAAGAATTTCACTATGATACTTTTTGCTACTTGTAACAACAAAATGCATTTTGTTGACATAATATTTTTGACAAGACACATGGATAAATGTAAAGACATATTTTAAGACTTCAACTATCCCACTCAAAACACTATTTTTTTGACCATCGTGAAATAACACATGAAGTATTTGGCCTGCAGAATTTGCCTATGAGATACTCAGCAGTACAGATACTGCGTAGATATACTTTTAAAATACTTCTACATTTCTGACATTTAAGCCTGTTGCTAAAAATAGCTAAACTGGCAATAGGCTACTGAAAATCTAAACTACTTGTCCTGCTAAATAAACATCCTTATCATTTCGCCCTGTGCCCTCATTTATCAACAAAAATATTTTAGATATTCCATGCAATTAAACAAATTGCAATTCAAAAGCACTGTATTTTCAGTGGCCGAAATGGGTCAGCCTATTCTGTATCCATTATCTGGTGCCATTCTCATAGCTTCCCAAGGTCACGTCACTCTGTCTGCATGCATGTGTGCCTTTGAGCAATAAAACACTCCACTACAGTCAAGACATTCAGGACACCAGACAACAGTGGCCTTATAAATCCCAATGCATCTATCTAATGGTATATAACTTAATTTGCAAAATATTCGCTACGAGATGTTATGTTCATGAATTAAACCGTGTGGTGAATGACAAACAACTCCATACCTTCAGTTCCAGTCATCCTGCTCAGTCTTCTCAACACAGAAATCTGATACTGAGGATAAATCTAAGACAAAATCCAGAACTGCCTCATAGACAATGACAGTCCCTCTTGTCACTGTCCTCGTGAGACTTCAGTCAACTTGCCCCTCATAAATGTAGGATTATCACATGCTGAAAAGAATGAAAATGCATACAAATTAGTGAGGTAACACTGACTTGTCCAGAAACAGTACATTCATATCATGTATATTAACACTAGTGTTCAAAATGACAACAAGCAGATAGAATTTAAGGTAACGCTTCCTTTTACAGTCCAGTTACCCATGTAAATACTATGTACTTATTTTAGTAACCACAATTACTGGGTAATAACTAGTACTAACCCTGAACCTACCCCTAAACCTAACCCTTTTCCATGTACTTACCTTATATTAGCCAGTACTTTCCAGGTAAGTACACTGTAAATACTGTACTGTAAAAGGAAGCGTTACCGAATTTAACTACATATATACGTAACTTGTGAACCACTGTACTGTCAAACAACCTCGAATTTCACGCAAAAAGCATATAGAAAACAAGACATTAGAGATGATTGTAGACTACGGTTTTACAACCAACCGGATGGGGTGGTTTAGGCTACATGCGGTCTATCCGATGGTCAAACAGGCCTATATGCTCATAAAAAAGGAGTGATCAAAAAGACTGTCAAAAACAGCAACACACACATAATACTGGCTAAGTGAATGAAGCTAACGCTCTCGTCGTGCCATTATAAACTCGAGCTGTCACTATCAGATTTCACCATGACATGTAACACAGAGGGTTAAAACATGAATACAAACCCATTTCACTTAGTGAGACAAACGGATGTGGCTGAGGACTGAATTAATCCGATCCTTTTCCTGAACTGTCCGTTGATGCTGTTGCTAGCCGACTTAGCTGCCCGGCTAGCTGGTAAATGGACAGTTTACGCCCAACCCAGGCTAATACTATTAGATGGTCGATATCGCGCCGCTGCACACAATCACCAGCAGTGACTGATTAAAAAAAATCGGAAACAACATTGCGCCCAAACCGCTCGAGCGGAAGGAAGAACGACCTACCCTTAAAACCGGCTGCAAGTTACATTATATACTCCATGTAAACGCCTGTCAAAGTCATTGAGACAGACAGCCGACAGTCTCATCAGCATCGGATCACGCGAATGAGCTTGTTTGGGTGGCACCACGCGATGGGACCTTATATCAGCAACATATCAGATATTTACATGCGAGTGGGTGGATTCGTCTGTTCGTGATATTATTTACAAATTATCACTTAAAAATGATCTACAGCATGTTTTACCAACAAGCACTCCTTACCTGGAAGACCCACTGCCTCCACAATATTAAACTATTATTTACAATATAACAATTGGCAATACATTTTTAGCTTTTACATTTTAATTTAATATAAATATATAATAATGAATAATATTAATATTAAGTGGACGATTCCTTTCAAATATCCCCTTTAAGATTTACATACATCATGTCAACTCATTGGTTATGCTTGTACTTTCTTTACGATGGTGATGAAGACATTCTGACTTTAGTTTGTGACTGTAACATAAAGATTTTTTGGATAAAACTTTCAAATCATGTTGATCCACGTGAACGATACTTTCATCTACCGAAAACTAACACAATTAAGGTTTTGACGTTTTTTAACTTCTTTATTTTCCTTTATGATTTATCTACAAGATGCATATTTTTCTTTTCAGTCTTCTATATTTTTAATAATAAACTTAAAGTAATCAATTTCCAAATCCCCCATTATAGAGTTATTTGTGTATGTATGTTATGCTACAATACAACACTCCGTACTGCTTACTATGTAATCTATTAGTATTTATGTTATTTCTTAAAACAGTGAGATGTGTTGACGTAAATGAAGGTTTTGGTGATGTCTGACTTGGTGCACCTGATCTCGTGGCGTGCTCTGCTCATCGCGCGGCTAGGCTGCTAACGTCATCAGCAACAGAACAGAGGCTAAAACCGACTAGCTCGCTAACAGCTCAGCTAACAAACTGACCGACTGTGACCAGCCCCACAAACCGAACTACAACATATCGGTGGCGGCTTCGAATTAACTCCGGAAATGTATGGAAGGCAAAAACATAGACGTTTTGCGGTTACAACTTACATGAGCGCTGAGACAGAATTGTGCTGATGTCCGTTAATTTCTCCTGAGGGAACACTCCCACTGTGACGTCAGCAGCGCGCTCACAACGCGTGAGTGAAGCAGCGGTCATAATGCGCGTGGCACGATATGACGGAGTGACCACATCAGAGGCTCAAATTGGACATTTGTTATCAATATGCAGCACTCACACAATGTCACTTAACCCTCTGGGCTTCTTCGTAAATGGGTTACACTTAGTTTCCTCCTGGTCAAAAAAGGACGAAGCCTCAAAATATAACTTTACTTTTTCCCAGGATAACCGTTCAAATATATTTTTGTTCTATAATATGTTCTGATTATTATTTAGAATTTTCAGAGTTTTTATGATACTTTGCATTAATTATATATTTTTAAGACCTATTTTCTTTCATTAGAATGTATATATATATATATATATATATATATATATATATATATATATATTCAATAAATGCAATAATTCACATCAAAATAGAGTGCCAGCTTGATAAAAAAATGTTATTGAATTTAATGTTTTACTCTGTGCAATGTAAGATCTGTTGTGTTTTCTCCATTATGTGTTTGTCTTTAGTTGTAAAATGTCATTATAAGCTTTTGTAAAAGTTGAATTAAAAAAAATGTTAAAGTAGAAGAGCGCCACCTTGTGGCTTTAAAAAATAGTTAAATGTGTGCAATGTCCTGTACAGCCTGTAGGCTGCCTTATAGCTTTTTTTTATTTGCATTATGTACAGAGTAAGACAGGGAACAAACAAAACTGTAAGACACTTCCATTTAGATCAATACAGAGTAAGCTGCCTATAGGTTCCAATATAAATACATAGGAAGGCTTTTTGATTCCTATTGTTTTAGACATGATTTCTCTATCGTATTAGTTTTTTTATTTAGATATTCTAAAAGACAACTAATTTATTTTTTTAACAAATTTTTTTTAGATAAGTATCAGGTTTTGCATTATGATTACAATCAAACTATAACATTTGGTTAGAAAGGGAACACAATGCAAACATTTATGTTACTCAGTATTTGATCATTCAAATAATTGAACAAATTAAGTGATGGTTAGTGATAATTCAAAACACTTTACAGACATTTTGCAATAAATGTTTTTTCATTCAATAAGTAATAAAAACTTCATAAGGGAACAGCAATTATATGATTGAACAAAAATAAACTTGGAAAAATTAATAAAATAAAAAATAAAATTAAAATAAAATTAAGTTAATTTTCTGTGTGTGTGTGTGTGTGCGCGCGCATTTGAGTGAAAGTCTCTTTTGTATTTTTTATTTATTTATTTTTGCAAATTCTCAAAATTTGCTGTTGCAGTCTTAACAGGGAATATCTCTCTCCCTCTCTCTCTTTTTCTCTGTGTGTGTGCGTGGGTGTGTGTACATTTGAGCAAGATTTTTTTTTTTCATTTGTTGATTTTATTTAGCATATTCTGAAAATTTTATGTTGCAGTCTTAAAACTGTCTCATGGATATACTGAACCACCCAAATATATCTATTTATTTTTACCTTAGTTGACAAGGAAAACGTATTACTATGGTTACATCCTTTAATGAGCATCTATTTTAATTTTTACTCAACTCCCCTTCCCCAAATCTGCACAGGAAGCAAAGATTTTTATTAAACTACTATGTGATGATGTAATATTTGCTCTCATTGCTTGAAATGGCAGACTTGGTCATAAACGGCATGATAGAAGAATACTGGGTGACCCTATGATGCTTTTAAGAAATGTTTTATATAGAAAACATGACGCTAGAAACTAACACATAAAATGTTTCAGGTGCAATTTGAGATAAACATAGCAACATCAAACAATAATAATAAAAAAAACATACAGTAATGCTTGCAAATATGCAACATCAATATACACATTATTCATGATGTGGATGCGCTCTCAGACCATTCGTCCATTCAGCACTCAATTGATCATTTGCCAAACACGCTTCCTGATGGAGGATTGGGTTTCTCGAGCGCTGTCTCTCCACCAGAACGCACTCCACTGAAAACAGACGGCGCCGCCTTCCCCATGCGCTCTACACAACACAAACACACATTCGTTAACTTATTATTCAAGTATGCATTGCAAAAATTCAGGGTTATTGTCGTAACTAAAAAAAACCTATTAAAAGACCCCCTGTAGTGAAAATCACGTCAACATGCGGGGCGGGGCTTATTACTGCCGGGAAGCAGAGGAGTCTCAAGAGAAGCCAGGTTATATCTTTCTGTTGATATTGTTCACTATTTTCATGTTGATGGCTGACACATGTTCTGTTGTTGGATGCAAAGCTCAGAAAGGGCAAATGGTGAGCCTCCATGTGTTACCAAATGATCAGACACTTCGATCTAAATGGGTGCAGTTTATTGGGAATAACTGGAACGTCCCTGCAAAACTTCCATCGAGGATCTATGTTTGCAGCAGACATTTTCCAGAGAACTGTTTTGAAAATTTTATCATGACTAAGTTGGGTTTTGCTAGTAAACTCATATTAAAGCCCAACGCGGTTCCATCAATTTACTCTGGGAGCAGAGACAGCACGAACCAATATGCACCAGTAAGTTTCTTTTTTCTTGTGTTTTATGCTATTTAGCCAGTGTTATCATGCTAAAAATAGATATTGCAGTGGTGTGTACCGTGATTCAAAATGCGCTTTCCATTTTTGCAACGTAACTTAGTGCACCCATGGACTGTAAAAAAATAGTGTTGTCTATTAGGATTACTGTATGGGTTTCTCCATCGGCTTTATATTCAACGCATTTCTAAGAATGCTGAATTTTAGAAGGCAGTTGTCTGTCTCTTATGGCGAACCGGCACAATGTTTGTTTAACATTAGCAATACAATATTAGCTGTTTGATAACGTAGCTCTGGCTAAGCCAAAGGCTGATCACGTGTCTGCCGTTGTTGAGAGTACGGTGGCCGAGAACTACTGTCTATGGCCGAGAAGTGCAAAACAAATCACAATGGTGTGCAACAGTATGATTCCGGAAGTAAATACTCCATAAATTTTCTCCATACGGAAATTTATTTTTAATGATAACATATACACCTTTAAATACAGACCTTTAGTGAGCCACGAGGTTGTTAGGCAAGGCTTTGAAATCTTGTACTCTTGGTAACACTTTACAATAAGGTTCATTAGTTAACATTAGTTAACTACATTAGTTAACATGTACTAAGAAAGAACAATACTTCTTCAGCATTTATTAATCTTAGTTAATATTAATCCCAACATTTACTAATACGTTATTAAAATCAAAGGTTGTATTGGTTAACATTAGTCAATGCACTGTGAACTAACATGAACGCACAATGAACAGCTGTATTTATATTAACTAACATTAACAAAGATTAATAAACACTGTAACTAATGCATTGCTCATCGTTAGTTCATGTTAGTTAATGCATTTACTAATGTTAACTAATGAACCTTATTGTAAAGTGTTGACGTACTCTTTGTACACAAAAATACTACCCCTAATCTAATCAACTATAACAGCTAGTTTGTTTATTATTTACTGTCAAAACTCGATGGAGATGACCTTAAACTTACCACACTCGATCATGACCTCATATGTCTTGCTCTTGACCTCTCCTTTCAGTCCCAGTTTACTGCGGGCTCCTTTCAGATCCTCCTCTTTTACAACTGGACGCTTCTTCTTCTTAACCTCTGGCTGATAGAAATATCATTTTTAAAAAGAGAAACGTCTGCAGCAGTTAGCACTTAAACTGTTACAAATATACTTTTATTTCTAATCTAAACACAGATTAAAGACGTCTTCATACCTGAGACATTGTGTATGGTTGTGGTCCGGTTTCTGGTCAAGTTGTGTGCTTTGTCTTTTTGTCCTGGCTCTTTTATAGTCTTGTTGCCAGGACAGTGTGCCCCCATCCCCCCTTTTTATCATTATATATTATTAGATCGGCAGTCAGTGTCAGAAAGCCTCTTTCTCAGGATGACTACTATGAACAGCTGAAGACATTACAGACAAAACAACCTCCTCCTATCCCTGCTTCACTGATGTATCATATGTTTAAATATATTTTTTTGGTACAAGTTAAAACCAAAGCAGTTGTAATTGTGAGAAAAGGGTAATTTTTGACATAGCTGATACTGTCAACCCTATTAAGTCAATCTAAACCAAATTGTTTCATAACAATACCCAATATAATTCATCATTGTAATGCTTAATAATTAGAATAAAAAACAAAACAAACCTTGTTGTGATAAAATGTGCATGATGATGGAGATGTTAACAGGCCACAGAGATTATATAACCAAATCATTACACACTTTTCTGGGGTGGTGAGTCAGCCTTTGTGAATGAGTCGGTCCATCGCTATGTGTGCACCAATAAAAATAGATCTTCAGTAATGGTTTTGGTTGGGGTAAAAATATATATATATAAAAAATATATCCAAATATATATATATATATATATATATATATTGGAAGAAGTCTCTTATGCATTTATTTGATCCGGAATACTGTAAAAATAGTAACATTGTGAAATATTTAAATAATTAAAAAAAAAAACATTTTATAATATATTCTGATAATATATTCAAACTACTGTTTGGTTAGTTTCAGATTACTTTTAACCAGACTCCTTTTCACATTGATTTGAATAGGATAATCTTGTGCCATATTGATATAAAAATACACAGAGAAAGAAAATATATTCTATTTTATTCTTCATCAAAAACATGAAGTGCATTAAATTGTAGATCAGGGTTTCATAGACTGGGGTTTGTGATATTAAATAAAATTGATTTTATTTTAAAATGTATTAAAATAAAACACTTAACTACATCTAATCAATAAAAAATAACAGTAGTCTGATTATATTATATTAATCTAATCTGATTTCAAGTACCTAATTTTTGGTAATCCCGTTGGCTATTAAATCATAAGATGCACTTAAATTGGATCAGTATTTATCCACTTGGACCCTGATTGCCACTTGTGGCTAGATTTGTTCTTTTTTCAGGATAAACTGACTTCATATTTTGTCATTTTGAATTCACATCTGAAGTAAATGTATCTCGATTTTAAGAATCTTTAGACAATTGCACTGGAAAACAAGACACTAGGAAGAACGTAACTTTTTTGCACTGTGATCAGAAGGTACGGTAAAAGTTATTTCCATAGACCCTGTGGAATTAAATTAAAAGGATGCAAAAATCCAAAGTGACTTGTTTACATTTACACACAAAAAAATTGTCCTCTTCCAGGAAAACAGACCAAAATATTGATGAGTCATCCAGCACTACACATGTTTTTGTCCAATCAAGTGCTCTCTAGAAAGGGAATGTCCCCTCCTACTAAATTATCTCGCTTCTCTTCACTAATCATGGTTCGACGGTGTGTATTTGGCTGTTCTAACGCACGGACATTATTTTGTTTCCCAACCACAAACTGGTTACGAAAGAAGTGGCTTGAGTTTATACATTTCGAAGAGGAGGCTATTTGTGCCAGCTCGCGACTTTGTGACAGGCATTTCTCAGATGAATTCTTCACCAATTTAGGGATGGTTACTGCAGGGATAACGTGCTACCTTACATTAGCAGACACTGCCGTTCCCACTCTGTACACTGTAGGCCCTTCCCCTCCCGCACGAGTAAGTATTGTTTTCTTCAGAAGCTTCTGAGGCTTTACATTATTAGCATCAAAATGCGATGCGATCTGACGAGACCTTTCTTGCCTGCTCTGCTGTGACGTGACAACGTCATGACGCAAGAGAGTCTTTTGAACTGGATCTTTCGAACCGATTCTTTGAAACGAACAGCTGAAAAGAACACGTAAACGTCACTAAAATCGTCGGATTTAAGTGAGCGAGCATAGCTAGCGATAGATATGGTGAAAAGGTGCGTTTTAGGTTGTTATCCGCATAATACATTATTCCCTTTCCCCAAACTACCCTGGTTGCGAGCTCGCTGGCTTGAATTTTTGCATTTTGAGGAAGGAGGAATATCGGAGAGCTCGCGATTGTGTGCGAGCCATTTTGCCCCAATATGCTTCAAAAATTTACAGCAGTACCAAATGGGCTTTGCTGACTATCTGAACTTGATAGATACGGCTATCCCGACGATATACACTGTTGGTCCAACACCGAGTGTGAAGGTAAGTAGTAATCCTGGTCAACATCTCATTTTGTTCGATTGAAGACCCGCCCACTTATACCGGAAGTGGTAATCTGACTGACACGTAGAACGACCAACCACGTTCGTTTCGGTCTTTAAAGCGACAGTTCACCCAAAACGGGCGTTCTTTCATTGTTTACGCTCCTCGTGACGTTTCAAACCTGTATGACTGACTTTTTTTTCAGTCATGCAGGGGTATTTTAAAGATATAAAAACCAAGATATTAGTTACCATTAACTTCCATTATATGAACCATCTTCTAACATGTTCCATGGAGGAAAGAAGTAGAATTTACCACAATAATTGCTAAAAGTGCAATGGCTTACCTTATTCAAATAATGCTGCACTAGGTTGTACAGATAACATTTTAAAATGTGTAGAATATTAAGTTAAAATGTCCATAGTTCACTGTTCCGTTGCTTGCACAACAAAAAAGTTTTAGAATGAATATTTGTATTACCTTGTTGTTATACTGTTGCATCTCTCCAACTGTCCAACAGCCAGTGACACGAGAGGTGGGCTGCCAATGTAATGGTCCGGTTCTGAAGAGTGTAGCGGTCCAAGCAGTACTCACCCAAAAAAAGCCTAAACGGAGGAGTAAAGGTAACATTTTTAACTAAAAGTTCATTTATGAATTAAGTTTTGCGTTGAGCTTCACCAGTTTGCTTTCCCTTTTGTGTGGTTTCACATCAGCAATTCAAGTCAGACCTCTTGGGCGTAATTGTGCTAGTGTGTCCTGCTCCGATGAGGACTTCCCATTCAAATCCGAATCTTCCATCACATCCACACCAATTAAAAGACCACGCATGGAGGATTCCTCAGAGGGGACATCAAACAGCTCAGAGGAGCCAACAGATGATACTCGCGTGCCTGATATCATTCAGGAGGAAGACATAAAGTAAGTTAAATCCAGAATATGATTCAAGGTCCGTTCAAACCATAAATGATAGCTATATGTTAGCATCCACACTAATGCACAATTTCGTTATTATGCGAGAGCACAGCAGTTACTTCGTCGGCCACTTCACATGCTTGAGTTTAGGTGGATTCTGATTTGCTCTCAAAGTTTTTAGTTCATCAGCAGGAAAAAACTTTCTCAGAGCAATTCAATTGTTATTATTGTTATAGATGTATTGTGTAGACTTCCCTATTCGAATACAATTCCTTTTATGTTACACTTTATAGTCATTTTTTATTTTATTTTAACAAGTCTTAAATTAAACACGAAGTATGCGATTTAAAATTCTCTAAATTACAATGTGAGTGTATTTTGTTTCCTAATCAGGGTTTCTGCAGGTTTCAGAGTCAAATTTGAGACCATTATGAATGAAATTTAAGATCTATATCACAACATAAAAAATGTACAAAGGAAACACAGAGTATCAAAATTATTTGCAAAGTAATTTAATTAAATACCTAAGCAAATTTAAGACCTTAAAGTCTTAAATTTCAATACTTCAGCAAATTTAAGACTTTTTAAGGCCTTAAATTGTGATTTTGAAATTTTAGACTTTAAGACCCTGCGGAAACACTGCTAAAGGTAAGTTAAATAACTCCATTGTGAATCAGAGATTTAGGATTAAGCCCTCTCACTGCAATGGATTGGGCTTAATTCCTGGACAGGATGCATTCTTTTGCAAGGGATCAAAATGTAAAAAATAAATAAATAAATAAACACATTGCTGTGTTGACACTGTTTATTGAAAAAGCATACACAAGTTCATAATTTGTCAGTAATTCTAAATCATCTAATATAGTTTAGTACTCAAGCCCTCTCCACATCCAATTTGTTTAATTTTCTTCCAACTCTAATCAAGACCACTCTCTAACAATAGTCCGAATCGAACCCGGAGAGGGAATGGCAGTTACATTTCCACTTAGTCAAAACCCTATCAGTAAGCGTGTTCATCCAGCAGGCCTGACCAGAAAGCCAGGTTTCAATTCATCCCAGTAAAACAAACCTATACTGTGTGCAAATATGGTACTCCCACAAACTTGGTCCATTAAATGTCAGTTAAACAATACAAGCAATAAGACAATTGGTCCTGAACTCCCAATTTCGTTCACTCCCACTCTAAACCTACATACGTCTTCCCCTTCACATTACAAATAATCTGCAAAACTTTTGCAGAAAATGCATATCACCATTCTCCAAATTTGTGCTTTTGTATTGAAATGAAATCAAATGTTCTATTGAGCAGAAACATGTGTGGGTGGATGAGAAAGTATTTGGAAGAAAGACGCTGGTTTAGTGTTTGACTGGTAAATATCAAATAGAGGTGAATGGTAATGCTTAGACAAAAAAAGAAACCGAAACAAAAAGGTAATACCGCATACAAAGAGACCACAATGTAACACCAAACTGTGCAAGAGGTTACATCCTGCAACATAGCATTTACCCCGCAATAAGTAACAAAAATGAAATAAATTTTTAAAAGGACAGTTCACCCAAAAATGAAAATCATCCTAGATTGGTCACCCTAGCATTCTGCTAAAGCTGCATGACTTTCGCTCTTCTGTGAAATACTAGAAATTCTTAAATGTCTTTGCGTTTATACATTGGAAATCAAAGGGCAACATTATTCCAAATATGTTTATACAGGTTTGGAAAGTCATGTGGGTGAGTAAATAATATTTTAGGGTGAACTGTCCCTTTAATAGGCCATAAAAAACCCCAAAACAAATAAATACACGGAAAAAACAAAGGCAGAAAAACACAGCAACACACTGAACTGAGACAGATATACTTTCAAAAGCCAAACAGTTAGACAAGCCATCAGACTAGGGGAATAAAAACAGCTTCCTCTGGATTTTCGTACCTTGTCATTTTGGCTGCTGCCTAATGGTTAAAAACAGACTTTGTAAGACCGTACCAACTGTATTATAATACCAGCTCATAACACTGCTGACGAATGGTTTTCTTTAACATATATCAGCACAATTCCCACACAGCTGACGTGCACAAAACTCTGTCGCAGCTACGCTCACAAACACATTTAGAAACCGACTATGAGTGACAATGAACAGTTTATCCAAGTCAGTGTGATCAATCACATGCATATGGTTAAAAGGTACTTATCTCAGCAGAACATCAGCACGGTATTTGTATAGTTTTAGGCTGGTTTTACAAGGAGATGTAGCCATGTTGTATATCCACATGATGGTTAAGCAGAATTATAAATGTGCAAAAAAACAATATGGTCCGATCATATCCAATAGACGGGTCCAAAACCCTCATGATCATCTATGGCATAGGGTTGCAAAAATCTTTCTCGCAATGTCGAGAGGGTCCATGTGTTTACTGGAGCCTGGGTCAGTTACCCTACAATTCAAAGGCTGAGTTAGTCATGCCCCTCACTTGCTGATCTATGCTCTGGTAAATGAGTTGGGGTCATGGGAATGAGGGAGGCCTCAAGTCCAAACTGATTTGAACTCAAACTGGAATACCAAGACGATGCTTCTTTTTCTTAACAGACTTGAGCCCTGTGATTCTTCGTACATCGTCGTCACCATCTGAATCCTCCATTTCGTCATCTGCGGAGAACAGGATCTGACCAGCACAAGAGGAAGAGTGCTAAACAAAGACAGTTCAACTAATCATCTTTTTAAAAACAAGCAGGTGATTACATTTTACCCTAAAAAGTGGAATACTTTTTGCAAACCTGAATGTGTAAAATTGTAACATTCTCAATTTCTGACTGAGCTGCTCATCCCTTTACAAGATGGACTACAGTCACATGACAGATGTCAATGACTATATATTTGACACCTACATGGTATGTGGATGGAAATTCTACACTCAAGTGACTGTACTCACTGTCAAAGTTTCCTGTAATGGTCATGAAAATGTACTAGGGGAAAAGGGGAATGTCCCATCTAGGACAGGAAGAGGGATGATTTTGAAGTTGGCACTGTAGGTCAGGGGAAACCCAAAATATGAATGCTGTCATTCAAAGATGTTGGAGAAGCAGCAAAAGGGTCAAATATCATGCTCAAACTTTGATAGTTTTGACAGTTGTATACATTCCATTAATAAAACTTATTTACTTACGCAAATATGTATTATGTGGTTGAAACACATATCATCTAAACTTCAATAGAAATGTGACAGTTAAACTTCTGAATGTGGCCCAGGTCAAAGTGATTGAATTCTATTTAAACCAGATCGTTTCGAAACGCTGGTGCTCATGTCACAAATTATGCAATCCATTTAATTAAAGTTTTATTCAATTAACAGCTGGTAGTAATCCTTCTGCTATATGGCTATCACTTCAAATTGGTTCAGCAAGAGTAACTTACTTCTGATTCAGAGTCATCGTGTGACAGTGCCCTTCTGTAGCGCACTTTGCTGTTGCCTCGAGGGTCGTCTTCTGCTTCCCTCTCCTCCAGTTTGGCTTTTGTTCTGCTCTTCTTCATTAGGAAGTTATCCACCACCCAGAACATCAGAGCCTGAATACACACACAGGGCAAATGTTTATACACAAATAGAGGTGTTAAAACAGAAACAGAACTACCTGTCATACATTTAATGAATTATTAGACTAAGAGCAAGCTTGACAAGTAGCCAACATGGTAAATATATATATATATATACAAAACACTACATTAAAAAATGCACAATATCATCAAAATGACCAAGGCTGGATGACATAACTATTGAAAAGTTAGCGTTTAAACAGCAATATGTGTTAAATTGATCAAAGTGACAGTAAAGATATTTCTGTCAGGACCACTGCTGTCAAAGATGACTGACAATTAGCATAAAGTTTGGATTGGCTGGGTAATTCTTTATTTGGTGACGCAGTTACACGTTACTACCAGGGTTTCCGTTGTCCGGTAATTACCCGACATTGGCCGAGAAAAAAGAAAAAAAAAGAAATGTCCGACAAAATTAAATCTCTCCGGTCAAATTGTCTGAGAAAAATTGCATAATAATCCTGGCACCCTAACACAATATGAATTTGAGAATACGGCTAAAATGTATAAAGCAAAAATACACAGACCTTCGGCTATGTTATAAAGGAACAGGCTCTACCGTTTGAAAGTTATTTTATTTCAAATAAATGCAATTCTTTTGAACTTTCTATTTACAAAAAGAATCCTGAAAAATGCAACAGTTTCCACAAAGCAGCAGTACAACTGTTTCCATCACTGAAAATAAGAAAATGTTTCTTTTAAACAGTAGTGAAACAAAGGTGACTTACATTCACAAAGAACGGGACGATTAGCATGACGATAGCTAGCTCCAGATGAGGGTTCGTTATGGGGTTGAGAGTCGCCAGCTGTTCAACAAACATCAATCAAATAGTTTAAGTACAATGATTACATTTTTGGGTGGAGTAATAATTTAACTGCAAGTTAATAAAGCAGTACTATAATGATACATAATGCATTTTCTAACATGAAGCACAAACCACAAATCATCATCCATTAGTATTGGACACCTAACTGACCTTCTTCCATTGTGGGATGAGAAGGACCAGCATGATCATGACCTTCTCAAACATCATGATGAGGATGTAGAGAGCACACTGGCCTGCCCAGGCGCTGCACTGAACTGGCTCACCTACATACAAACATTAGAAATAGAACAGCACTTTAAAACACTGGTTCTCAATCAGGGGATTCCAGCAAACTTCCTCAGGATCAGGAAGCCTAAATTTGAAAGATTGATTTCTAGACTAAAAGATAATTTCATTTTAATAATGAACAAACATTTTTCTGGTTAAGCCAAGCCAAACATATTTTATCGTATAGAAATTGAGTTAAAAAAAATCTTATCCTGATTCCTTAATCAGGTATAAACCAGTAAAATCACAGGGCCTTTGAATATTGTTGTGGGTGAAAAGTTGAGAATCACTGCTTTAAAACGAGAATTTCTTCATAAATCATCATAAATGGATCTCACTGCACAACCCTGTATGTGCAATTCAGTTGTTGGGTGAAAAACAAAAAAAATGGTGTTGAAAATATGAATTAATTTCTACACTTTTCTACCAACAAATCAGCATTTAAAGGGATACTCCACTTTTTTTTTGGAAATAGGCTCATTTTACCACTCCCTCAGAGTTAAACAGTTGAGTTCTACCGTTTTCAAATCCATTCAGTCGATTTGTTTGATATTTAGAAGAATATCAGTAACCAGACAGTTTCTGGTCTCATACGCCTTATTCACGGCAGCGCCATCTTTGATTTTTAATGAGAATGAAAGCGAGGCTGTGAGGGATAGACTTGCATCTCTTCAATGGGCTGTACTGTTATTTAATGTGTTTTCGGATTGTTCTGCCCATGAAACACTGGAAAAATATCTTTCCAAGAAATGTCAGTTGACAAAAATCTCCCGACAATTTAAACTGTGGAAAATTGTAAGTAATCTAGCCACTTTATTCAGCTTTGTACAGCGGATTCCATTGGAAACACGGTAAGTCTATCCCTCACAGCCTCACTTTCATACCTGTCATGGCGCTGCTCTGAGTAAGGTCTATTGACTTCCATAGTAGGAAAAAAAATATACTATGAAAGTCAATGAGACCAGAAACTCTCTAGTTACTGATATTCTTCTGAACATCAAAAAAATCGGCTGAATACATTTGAAAACAGTAAAACCCAACTGTTTAACTCTGGGGGAGTTGTAAAATGAGCCTATTTCCAAAAAAAGTGGAGTATCCCTTTAAGTCTTCAATAGAGCTTGGTTTCCCCTAAAGCTCATCTAAATTAGTTCAAGATCATTACACAAGAATACAGTGCCTTGAAAGATGGTCTAAAACAAGTTTAAAAACAAAAAAACAATAATCTGTTAAGTCATTGATTCGACTGATTGTTTGGTTTCAGACAGCCATTACAGTCTGTGCAGAACAAGATTTCTATCATAAACTCAAATTCAGTTTCGCATCCTCTTTATATGAGGCCACATTAACAAAGAAGTTCAGTGGAAGTGTCTGGTCCATAATCAATTCACAGTTCCAACTGGACTTTTAATTTACTCCAAACACATGATGTTAAGGTTCATACCATATTCTCCAAAACGCAGTGAATCCCACTGTCTCCATTCAACCACAGCGCTAACGGCCTTCACGCCGCCATAGATTACCAGCATGCCTAGCGTCGCATCCAACAGGAAGTTGATCAGGTATCTATGGAATCAACACAGGGAGTTGGGTTGCTGAGCACAGCAGATTATAAATAAGTAAAAATCACAGACACAAAACACTGCGGGAAGTACAATGATGTGTGGGGGGGAACATTGACAACGACGCAAACACAGACTCACAGTGAACATGGGTCCTCCTCTGTGAGGTCAGACAGGTAGACATTGGCAAAGTGAATGAACAGCATCCCTATGGCCTGTTTGGAGGTGTCCAGAAACCTGAGAGAGGTGAAGGGGAGGAGGAGGAGGGGGCGGTGAGAGGAAGGAGACCTGGTTAGAACTCACCGCTACGAAGAGCGCCCCTAAACGAATCTCAGGTCAGTGGAGTGCAGCATTAACCGTGCATGTGTTTAAGTGTCTAGTGCTTGCTAATGACACAAAATGGCGGTTTACCAGATTCTCCAGGGTCTCCGTTCGTGCTTGGGCTCCCTGAAGCGTTTCACTGTGGAGAGAAAACAGAAGCTTTCAAAATTGGTAGCAGGAAGAATGTGGTGATCAATAACATCTGCCATATGAGAGCAGTGCTGATGCTAACTCTTTGCTGGCTCTCTGATATAGTGCCATAAAGACACAGGTCAATAAATGATAAACAACATTAACATTTCAAAAGGGGGAAGAGATGAATGAGGAACTGCTTCATCACAGGTTTAAAGAGCTTCCTACACTCGCATGCAAAAATAAACCTGTGCAAATGAAGATTTTCTTCTAAGAAACAAACAAACAAAAAGATTATGGCAATAAAATTTCAATTTAAGAAATTAGGATATTAATACCAAGGTGTTGGAACTGATTTTTAAAGTTTTTAAATAGACATCATGAGTGACCTCGGAGAACACGGTTATAAATAAATGCAATTGCTTGCAATGTTGCTTTTAAAGAAGAGGTGAGAATTGCTGCTTTATTGAGAAGTGGAAACCGCTAGTGCAGCCACCCTAGCTGCCAAACGTGACTCAATAGTTCACACAAATAAAGGAAAGCCTGTTTCACACAATGGCTGTTTGTTTGTGTATGGCTATTAACTACGTGTCCCCTGAACACAATCTCCAACTCTTTACAATTACAACCACTGAGTAGTTGACACAAAACTTAACATTTCACACGTTCATATTTTTCTGATTTACCCCATTCTACTGGATTGCTATTGTCTATTGAGTTAAGGTCCCTTCACATCAAGAATGATAACTATAACCAGTTTTATAAATCTCAGTAACTCTAAAGGTCCAGTCACATTTAATGAAAAATGTATGGATGAAATCCATGTTTGCTGCTGTAAAGGAAAGGTTACATGGAGATGTTTATATTATAAACCTCAGGCACACGGCCAGTCACTAATTTAGAATACGCCAAATTTGTTAACATTCGAACAAGTTACGAACGTTGTGAATTAGGTTAACATTTTACACGAGAATTTTCCTTTGTGTAGAAATACAAAGTAATCCATGCAATTATCAGCCAATGAGACCCAATGTTTTTACATCGCAAAATAAAGCCCCATTTCTTTTGTGGGTTTGACTCCATTGTTCTAATTAAGTGTTTTTAATTTAGAGTGATTTACTGTTATTGTTCTCTGTGCAAGTAACCCTTTAGTATATCTGATGTAGGTTCTTTCATGTCAAGGAGAGTCCAAAGGGGTCTGTGAATGACCAACACAACTTAAGAACCCATCTGAGAGGGTGTGGCCAATCAGAAGCCAAAGAAAATCCAATACGTGGTTTATGGATGTGAACCCTGCCGGAATTGTGCTCACACACAGTCTTTAATTAAATACTGTGACAGCATTGCATGTCTTGTCCTGCCTGGTTCTAGGACCAAACCTTCCAAGTCTTCAACGAGTCAGCCTGAATTGATGGAAGAAATAGATATTTTCTTTGATACTACCGTAGATGTACATCCATGTGTAACAGATTATCAGAAAAGAAAAAAAAATGTAGGGCGAGGGTTCTCAGAAGAAGTTGAGTAAACTTCTATAAGTGAATGTAAATTAGCACACACACAAAAAAATCCACAATAGTATTTCTATGAATTCCCAAAAAGGGGAAAAAAAAAACATTGAGAAATTGAATATATTGGTCATGGTCAGAGATAAAGATGTCAAATTTGTCACCACTCTCTCAGCCGGTGTATTATGCTCACACACCTCCATGAACTTTTTTTTTTTTTTTTTTTTTTTTTGTAATTTACGACCAAGGTCATAAAACAATGTACAATGATAATAATTATAAAAAAAGAAAATATGAAAAAAAAACATTGCTAGATTTCTGATGTTAATACATAAATGTGTTCATTGGATAATTTTAAGACATGGCTGTTGTACTCAGTAGAGGAAGATGAATAAGAGCTTGCAGAGGAAAGTTTAAGCAACACCATCTCTGGTTTAAGCTCAGCCTGAAACAGAAGTTAGGATTTCTTCCCTATTATGACATATATTCAAGGACAAAAATGGCTGCTCAAACAAGAACAAATGTAGGACTTGATTTTAGTCCATCAGTAATTGATTGATGGAATCAAGAATGAATTGTTCACAATAGAAACTTACTCTAAAACTAACTACATCAACAGTGTGATTAGATTACTGTAATTGCTCGCTCTAAAAATGATTGCCCATATCAACCTCAACCAGTTGAACGATATGAAAATAGGCATGCTTTTTTCAAATAAAAAAAATATTAATGTTAATAAATTACAGACCAAAGTATTTAAAGAGAGACGGTTAATGAAAAACAATTTAACATTCCATTAGAATTGTTCTATAGTCTAAACAGTGTTCAATATAATCACATCAAGTCATTAAATAACCAAAAAACAAAACGTGTAATCCCTTACTTTACTTTTTCAAGGGGAGGTTAGTCGGCCTAATGCATTACAGCCAACACTGTTTACAACATGCATTCAGAAAATAGATAAGGGACAATGAATTTCCATTTCATGTAGACAGTTGCTCTATACTTACACATAAGTGTGCTAAAAGCCACCACTCCCAGCAGGCCCTGCAGGAAGATGCCGAAGGTGTTCATGAAGTCCCCGTTGGAGCAGCCCCGGGCATTAGGGTCAGAGGGTGAGGAGTTGGTGGATGCAGACGGCAGCTGACCCGGCGAAAGCAAACTGACCCCAACACCCGCCATTGCGCAACACTCACTGGATCACGACGAGTGTTTTAATAAAGCCACAAAATCTCAGTCTCGGGTAGTGGAGGTGATCGACAGGACGATGACACAGCTATCGCACATAATGAAGGCTCTTAGCCTCCAGTCACGGTTAGCTACTGAAGCGCAGATGTATCGTGTTTCATACTGGACCTCGATGCGTCGCTATCCAGCTGTGAGCTACCTAATATCTGTCATCAGGTTGTGCTGTATAAACATCCTCTTTGGCATCGAGCAAACAAGCTACAGACTCAGATGTGTAACATTGATGCTGCTCAGTGCTACAACACACGTTGTCATGGAGACATTTAACGTTATCGGTTAGATTATTAAAGAGCGCATGCTGTTAGCTGCCAGATAACAATATTGGGGCTTCACGGTTAAATTAAAGCAGTTAGACGATTACGGTTAAATCAAGTCAAGAAATAAGACGTTTAAAACTTCACTTGCCGTTATAACTGGTTTAGAAACGCATAATAATAAGCGGCTGATTGGGAAGTTCTGCTGTTTTATAGCGAGAGTCAGGTCAGGCGGTCTTGCTAGCAAACCATCTGAGGAAAATCCTGCCACCGCTGCTTTCAGAAGACGAATTGGTTGTGAAAGTGCTCAGATTCAGAAAGGTCAGCGTCCAACCTACTCTCATACGTATTTGGTAAAAAATATGTTATCCGTAAAGGAAGAACACTTCCTTTCCCACTGTATTCAAGTGCCGTTTCCACTCATTTACGCGACAATCTACTGCGTCATCACTATGTTGCGTCGCACTAGAGCATGGTGGGATATGTAGTTTTAAAAGATCGCAGCAGGTGCAGCTCATGAAATTCTAAAATAAATCTGAGAAATCACTTGCTGAACGATAAAATCAATCTAGTTAAATTGTGAAATTCTTTTATAGACCCTATTTAATCAATTGGAAGTTTCAAACAATAAAGTCGTATTATTTAATATATTAAATATCAGAAAATTTTAGGGGTCTGGTTGTTACAAATAATAATAATCGCATATTTCTTTAAGTGCTAGTTTAAGTAAATTTCCTTTTATAACATATAAATAGACTACCATTAAGATGACACTTTTTATTTAGCGAGGATGCATTAAATCAAAAAGGACAGCAGACATTTATGTTACAAAGATTTCTATTTGAAATAGAAATAGAATTTGAAATTCTATTCATCAAAAAATCCTGTTTTTTTAAATCAGTTTACACACAAAACAATATTATGCAGCCCAACAGTTTTCACATTTTTCATTCATGAATGATTTCTGAAGTATCTTGTGACACTGAAGAGAGTAATGATGCTGAAAAATTCAACTTTGCATCACAGGAATCAATTATATTGTAAAATATATTAAAATAGATAACAGTTACTTTAAATTGTAACACTATTTCATAATATTACTGTTTTTATTGTATTTTTAATCAAATAAATGCCACCCTGGTGAGCATGGGAGACTTAAAAAAAACCTTACCGATCACAAATGTTTAAACAGTAGTATACACAAAAGAGACCATATAATTATAATGCAACATTTACCTAAATGTCAATGGTCTATAAAGGCATATTCTAATCTTACATAGTTTTTTTAAGACTCCGCATCCACTTTCTTTAAATTTTCCCCCTGAAAAAGAAACCAAAGGCAAGATTCTGTTCATTTTATTTTCATTTAAATAACATTTTCCACCAACATATAATCGAAAGTAAAGCATTATTAATTCAACATCCTTTAATTAAACGGGTGAAAAACAGGAAATGAACAAAACGGAATGTGGCAAGACGAGGTTCCAAATTCATCTTTCTCATTCCTGCACAAATGCTTAAAGAAGGGAAATGGACTGTTAAATCAAGGAAATGGAGACTGTTGCATATCTCATTACCAATTCAAATACAATCCACAGGTAATAAATCAAATGATTTTATCTGGTTGTGTAGGGCTATAGCTTTGCAATGCAAGACCAAACCAGTCATTTAGACCATTACAACATAGAGGCCCCTGAAATTATTGAATGCAGTATTTGCATTTAAACACAGATGCTGCATTCTACTTACTGTATATTAAAAAAAATACTTTTACAAGCAGACAGGTTTGTAAGAACACAAGACTCTTTTCAATTTGGTGTTGTTGATAGACCCTGGATTTGCCACAATTCAAATTTTCCATATCACGTTCAGTGACATAACCTGAAGTTTTTGTGTGCTTATGTCTTAACCAACACCTCATTACTTTTTATTACTCAGCACCTTTATTTAATTATGCATCATTAGGATGAACAAATGCTTATTAGTATTTACAGAAACCAAAATGGCAGCATCAGGCATATATCATGCCCCATCTTTTGCACTGTTGTGTTACAATTCCCAAGCTGTTATAGAAAACCAAACCGAAATGGGAACATTAAAGCAGTCCCGCTAAAATTAACATCTGGTTATTTACAGTATTTACATTAACACTCCTGTATGTACAAGTTTGCATACCACTTACAGTACATGGGCATATTTTTTTTGTGCTTAAGGTAATTGCATTGTCATCCGCTCTACAGTTAATAAAGTTTTTTTTTTTTAAACAAGTAAAGAGCTTTGCTTATTGTTGCAGACACAATTCATCCAACCCAGATCTTTTAAAAAAGAGAAAAAGATCAAACTAAACACTAATCCAGGCTTATTTTGAGATGAAGAGCCCAGCAGTAAAAGTACCAGATTGACCCTGTTGAAAAAACGCTCCCCCAGTAGTTAATCTCAACTGCGCCTGCTGAAGAACTAATGGTACAGGAGGCGTCTAAAGCGCTAAGTGATTTTAAAGGTTCAATGATCCATAGAGCAAAAGGACGATCTCACATCTTAGGAAAGTCACATCAAATGTCAAATGCCCTACTCTTCTCTACAGACAGCCACCCTCAGCTGGCAAACTGTTGGTAAAATGCCAGCTTGACTCGCTCTATGTGATGGCACAGCTTGATGGCAGGGCCGAGCTTCAGGTCCATACACTCCTGTACAGTGGGAAGGTTCAACAGAAGCAGCGCCTGACCGTCAATTTCCTGGAAGGTAAATGAAAAAGAGTTGAATAGTCCACAGATATAGGATCCTAAATTAAAGGGATACTCCACTTTTTTGGAAATAGGCTCATTTTACAACTCCCCCAGAGTTAAACAGTTGAGTTTCACCGTTTTCGAATCCATTCAGGTGATTTTCTGATATTTAGAAGAATATCAGTAACCAGACAGTTTTTGGTCTCATTGACTTCCATAGTATATTTTTTTATCCTACTATGGAAGTCAATGAGACCAGATACTGTCTGGTTACTGATATTCTTCTAAATATCAGAAAATCACCTGAATGCGTTTGAAAACGGTGAAACTCAACTGTTTATCTCTGGGGGAGTTGTAAAATGAGCCTATTTCCAAAAAAAGTGGAGTATTCCTTTAAGACTCCCAAGTATGTGAAGCAAAAGATGTAGTTTAATCTATGATGTGGCCCAAAAGCATTTTGCGATCCAATTACTCAAACCGACATGTCATCTGCAAAATGACGTGGAAAAAAAGGATATCAAGGCCACAAATTAAGAATTCACTATTGCACTAATTTGTTCTATTTGTTCATGGCCACGATTGATCTAAAACTAAAGAAATAATGAATTCATGGCCACAATATTTAAAGGGATACTCCACTTTTTTGGGAAATAGGCTCATTTTACCACTCACCCAGAGTTAAACAGTTGGGTTTTACCGTTTTCGAATGTATTCAGCCAATTTTTTAGATATTTAGAAGAATATCAGTAACCAGACAGTTTCTGGTCTCATTGACTTCCATAGTATATTTTTTACCTACTATGGAAGTCAATGAGACCAGAAACTGTCTGGTTACTGATATTCTTCTAAATATCAGAAAATTGGCAGAATGGATTTGAAAATGGTAAAACTCAACTGTTTAACTCTGGGGGAGTGGTAAAATGAGCCTATTTCCAAAAAAAGTGGAGTATCCCTTTAAAATGACTTTTGTCTGTCATGTTTGGGGGCTTCGGGCCTCCAGTCAATCAACCATTACTCTAAGACAGGAGGTTTCATTTTTGGCATGAAATACAGCAGCTTTAAGAGGAAATAAAAGTCCAAAGTCCTAACATTTACTATTTTGTGCTGCACGTAGGTGGTCACAGGAGATTACTACTAGGTATAAACAGTGATTTATCTTATCTGACCACTTGGGATTGGATGTTAATGTGTGTTCAATTACTTGGTCCATAAAGATGCGTGCCAGCGGAGCACAATCAGTGGTCCTGATGAATCGCACAACGTCCGTGACGCTCCATTCCAGTGGACTGCTGTCCAAACACAGCTTCTGAAGTGCTTCTGTACGTGGACTCTTCAAAAGAAACACAGCAAATCGGTCAGTTACCATATACAAAACAAAACAAATACAGTACATAATATTCCGCACTTCCGGAACATTCAGCAAAAGTTCAGCACATGACATTAGGGCTGGTCCTAATCCACCTTATTCCTGACTATTTTACTGCGTTTTGAATTATGGGTGGCACTTCCGGTTTGGGTTACTTCCATTAAAAAAAAGGCAAAAACTTATCATTTTAAATCATAAGGTTGCTCTACAAATAAAGCTGATTTGATAAAACATAAGGAGATTAAAAAAAAAAAAAAACACTGGATAGATTTGTATCATTATATGGTGGTTGTGTACAGGCACTGCCAACACACATTTCAGTACAATCAACTTGTACAAAAAGTGCATGTGCATGTACTCTGAGCCTTGCTCACTCTGCCCCCTGACCCCTTTAAATCATTTTAACCCATCCCTCAACTCCCTTGGAAGTGTGTGGAGGCCCTCATTGGGCCCCGGAACCCTGGTTGAGAACCACTGCTCACTGAAAAACTAATATAAATGAATACATCATCGCCCAATATTTGTAGCCTGTGACTCGCAGTGTTACCTTGGGTGAAGGAGGTCTGTTCTCATCATCAGAGCAGGAAGGCGAGCGAGCTTTGCGCCTTTTCCGTGTGGGCCGGGGGGTTTCTGGAGGGGAAGGGGAGGGAGTGGGGGGCTGCGACTTCTTCTCGGAGTATTCGGAGTCATCCATCAGCTCGTCTTGCATCTCAGAGCCTGTATCTTCACTCAGAGAGTCATCGTCATCCAGATCTTCCTCATCACCACTGCCCTGTGAGGCCAAACAGTAACATTAGTACACATTGTAGAAGAATGCAACATACATTTTGATGCTAGCCTATTTTTAAAGTGTTAAATATAGGCTAGCATATAGGCTAGAGCTAGACTAGCAGATGTGACGTAATGACGCAAAGACATGCTCGAATCTCCAGCGGAAATCCACCAGTACCACTGGAATTAAAAACATTATTACAAGCTTACCGCTTTGAATCGAGCTAAGGCAAGCAGAGAGTTTTGAACACTGGCTGGTTATGTAGTTTCTCAAATATGTATTTTGGATCATATTTAACCCAAAAAAGGCTACGGACTGCAGCTTTAATAATAACAACCGAGATGATCACTTTGATGCTCTGTGGTGGTAGAACATCTGAATTCTGCTCATGTGCTGAATCTTTAAAGGAAATTAGAATTACTCTGAGAAAATATTGTGCATTTCACATTCTAATTAAAACAGATGGAGGAAGATGGTTCTTGTTGAGCAGTTAATCTATTACATATTTTATTTTGTATTCAGTGTGGTCCAAAAATCTGAGACTACATTGATAATCTGGGATTAAGATTCTAAACCATTATGACATAAAATGAAAAAGTAGGTCACTAATCAAAGCTCTGATGTTGAGCATGTAAACAATTCTAAAATTCACTCAAATTTCTATGGTGATAACGTTTAGAAATGGGAAGCGATTGTATTAAATAAACAAAATGCAAACTAGAAGTATATTCTTCTAGACTTCTGCAACCGTGTAGCTCTTGTTACCTGAGGGGAACCTGCCGGAGTGTTGTCGACTGAAGCAGAAGAACGCCTCTTTTTGTGGACAAAGAGCTGCTTCCTCCTCTTCCTCCTCCTGCCTCGTCTCTTCACACCTCCCTCTAAGTTGGAGTGTCCGCCGGGAGGTCGGCCCACACGCCTGCTCTTCTTCTTCCCATAGTAATATGCTGTAAAACAGGTATTGTTAGATTCACAAAGCAACTTAAACACCAAGTCTTTTATACTATCACTTAATTTAAATTATTCATAGTGTGAGTGAATTTCACAAAACTTGTTAAAAAAAACTTGACTTCAGGTCAAATTTCAACCCAAAATCCAAAAAAAAAAGAAGAAATTATTTTATATAAATATGTTATATGTATCATATATGTTCAGGACATTTAAGTTTTTTATCTCGTGAAAATTAAGCAAAATACAAAAACAAAATTTTCTCTTTTTTGGTCATGGGGGTTGAAATGTGACCTGGAAGTGATTTCACTTCGTATGCAATTCAAATATCTGCAACCATTTAAACTGGATAAATAAATGTATTGTACCATCCAACAAGCCAATAATACCAGAATATAATACTGATATAAACACTGTAGAGAAAATAACTGAAGTGATGCTCACTGTATTTGGTTTTGGTGAGCACAGAGCAGTTTTCCGAGCAGCGCTCCAGGACCATTCGTGGGCCGAACAGGTTGGGACAACACTCCAGCTTAATGCAGGTTTTCCGACAGAAATCGGCCACCTGGTCTGCAGTGCGAACGATCTCTACTGTTGCTCTATAGCTCTTCCCTTTGTACCTGTGAAGCACAGATTTGTCAGGAAACCGAGAGCAAACTATTTATGTTATAGAATTATGTTAATCATTAAATTGTTAATTATTATATGCATTTATAAAAAAAGCATAACTTTCATAATTTGTTTCAATGACTTCTTTGATCAAGTACCTTTGAAAAAAATAATTAAAAAAATACCTTAATTAAAAAAAACAAAAACAAAAAACATTAAAGCCCAAAGTATACTTTGGCCGTAGTATACCTGGGCCTTAAGGTACAATATACTCACTTGGCTTTAAGTGTCTCTCCGTGACCCTGCCAGCGGCCCTCTTGGTCCAGCTGCAGCTCTCTCAGCACTCGGCTGGGCTTATAAGCCGAATTTATCAGCAGTGTTAGCACCTGCACAGGTCAAGAGGTCAGTATTAAAAAAAAAAAAAAAAAAACACAGCAAAGGTATTCATGAGTCTTAACTGAATGGAATAGTTCTGACTCCAAATACTGAGCAGTGTTCAAAACTATGACAAAATGGAGATAAACGCATACCTTTGACGGCACGTTCTACGCTACAGTTGCTATGGCCGACTAATGAAATAAATTCATAGCAGGAGTATTTATCAGAATTTTCTATTATACTTATATTACATATTTTACATGCAAATAAACTAGGGCTATCAATCAGTTACATTTTTGTAATTATTATTATTATTCTTATTAATTAAATTAATTTAAATGATTAAATACGAAATAAATACATTTAGATTTTTTTGTACATGTGTTAAAGTTTAATTGTACTAAAACAAACAAGTTAATTCACATCCAATTATACATCTCAATTTTAAATTAAACTTTTTTTTTTTAATTTGATCTTGTTCCTTTATCATACTGTCATTTTATAAAACCAATAAGCCACTCGAGCATGTGCATTACAGTTACTTTACCACAGTTAAGGTTGTTTAAGACACTTAGCTTTGTGTCATGCCTAAAAAAAACCCCTCACCTTATCTGTAAAAATCACCATTACAGACAGCCGTTATTTTAAGAAGAAAATACTTAGCAATGGTGCTGACTTATTAATTTACACATGGTTTGTCTTTCAGCATATTAAAAACACCACATAGACAACATTAAAAACTTTGTATACCTCCCATTTTGTGGCCAAAAAAGACAAACATATTTAAATACTATTGCAAACAAGCAATCTGTTGTGGCTAACCTCCTTCAGTACCAGGACACAGTTCCCAGGTCCCACACACTGGGGCAGCTCTGCAATACGGCCCTTATTGAGGTAAGGCCCTGAGAAGCAGCGATGGTTAAAATAGATCTTAGGGCAGCAGTACTTCCCATTCGCCTGGCCTCCTGGTGGCACACAAACAAGATTAAAATAGTACCGTGTTAGAGAGCATTGAACTTTTATGACCATGTAAACGTATGACGAGTGTTCAGATGTATATCTAGCGCTCACCCATCTCAGGCTGATTGCTGTTAATAAGTTGTTTGGTAGTATCAGGTGAGGAGTCTTTGGATGGTACCCGGCTGTGATGAAAGAGATAAATGAGTGTTTTTCCATAATCAAAACTCCTCAAACTCAATTTGAACACTTTAGTGTCTTACTTACTGTTTCTCTGGCTGAACAACCGCAACCTTTTTCTGTTTATCTACTGCAAATATCACATAAAACATGAATTTAAACATCTACCAAGCCAAACGTCAAAAATATATATCAATTTATGGGGTAATTTGTGTGCACAGCAATTTTTGCATCATGAACGTTCTCTGAAATTGACAGTTTGTGCTGTAACACTGACCTTTGAGCTTGCAAGGGTGCAGAAGAGGATAGCCATTTGTTTCGCACCAGCTCACTGGGAAAATATCCATGGAGTCCATGTGAACTATGATCTCTGGGATGGGCTGCTTCAGACCTGAGCAAAGAGTGGTAGTGGGAGGGAAAGATATGAAACAGACAAGCAGTCTGTTGTGGCTAACCCCCTTCAGTACCAGGACACATGCCTACCGACTAATCCTCATGCCTACTGACTTTCTGTGATGTCTATAAAGGGTTAAGCCTAGTCTTAAATTACTCTGTTACTGGTCTTGCTATTTTTAATCAGGGATTCAGCTTGGTTAGTATCCTCTGAAGCCGGTTCAAGGAGACACTGAATAATTATTTTTGGTCATTCAGAGCTACCACGCTACACAGAGAAGAATGTTGACATCACACCTTCCAATCGAATCCACATGTGTTGACCTTTGACCTTGGTAACAGTTGCTACGTGAATGTTTTCAGGGCAGAGCGGATTGATGGCCTCCAGCATCATGGATTCTTTAATGCACTGATCAGATGGGTCCTACAAGGGAATTGAAAAGTAATTCAATGTCAGAAAGTCACATGACCAACAAAATGTCATCAATAGCTGAGATTTGACAAAGTCTTGCAAAAAAAAAAAAAAAAAAAAATCAAATAATTTTAAAGAAATTAATATTTATTTTAAAAAAGACATTTATGTTACAAATAAATGCTGTTATTCTGAACTTACTTTCATCAAAGAACCCCAAAAAAACTTCATCAAGTTTTCCACAGAAATATTAAGCTGCACAGTTGTTTTCAACATTGCTATTAATCAGCATATTAGAATGATTTCTGAAGGACCATTTGACACTTAAGACAGCTTCGCCATCACAGGAATACAATATTTTTTATAAATATTTCAATATCTATATTTACAAATATAAATTATACATAAATATTGCTTCTTTACAAATTATTGTCAATCAAAATCTGATATTTTATTATATATATATTAAAGACTTGTTTAATTAACTGATTATGTCCAACTAATTAATTAAAGTTCTTTTCAAAAATCCCATACTTTAAGTTTTTCCCTTCATTACTGCATCAGAACATTTTAAATTTCAAACACCAATTCAATATATAATTCAAAATATATAACATATTAAGCATAAAAGAGAGGTATTGATTACATTGTATGTATAAACTGCATTTATGTATTTTTTTTAATAAATTAATAGATCTGGGCAAAATGGCCCATCTTTAAATACGCAGAAGGAGAAACTCACTGGAGGAAAGCATTGCTGCGGGGCTGCCTCAGCCTCACACTGCTTTAGATAGTCCGCCCAGTCAAAGTCCTGACCTTGGAATCCTACAAACACACACACAAAGGTCAACAAGTGCACCTGAGAAACTGTCAACTGCATCACTGTCATCCTAATATACATATAGATTACAAAATAACGGAAACGCTAGAAGAAACAAGACTTTAACTTTGAAGTAAATCACAAAAAAAATAACCCCAATGGCAATTCAAAGGACAAACTAATCTATATGTTGATTGGCAATTAGAAGCATGTGAGCCTTAAAGGGGTGATGAACTGAGAAATCAAATTTTCCTTGAGCTTTTGACATCTAAGAGGTCGTCATATTATAAGAATATCCTGCAAGTTTCAGAACTGAAAACATCCTTGTTAGTCCAATAAAAGCTTTTATTGACACTAGCCCCAGCAAACGACTCATTTTTGGGGAACTATGACGTCAAAACACCACCTGCAGGAGAAGATCAACTCCTACTTCAACACAGCCGGTTTAGCCCCGCCCACCGATTTGCACATTACACGCATAGCTAAATAACATAGGGCTACCTCGTGATGACAAGCTGGATCGAGCTGCCAAGCAATACAGAATATTGTGCAGTGCCTGGTTGTGGAAAAAGACACTCGCTGCATAAGCTTCCTCTGGAATCCAATAGGACTGCAAAACTTTATTTTTAATGACGTTCCAGCTAATGAGGTAAAACATTGTCCGTTTGTTCGCTTCATTTCACTGAGGACTGTTTTGTCAACAAGACTGGATTTGCAGACCGATTAAGAGTAAAGAACGGTGCTGTGCCGTCTATATTGGATCCGGCAGGAATTGTGCAACACACGGACTCTGGGTCGAACATGTATGGGCGAATCATTCCTGTTAACATTTAACAACATTGGATGTTTTCAAAATAATTTCCCCCAAGTGCATCGACAGGTGAGTTGAAACTCATTATAATATGCAAAACTGTTCTCCACTCACAGCAGTGGGCGTTTACTTCCAAGTCTTCAGTGTGAAACGCCAATATAAACCGAGCGTTTTTCAGCTAGGCTCAAAACTAGGGTACAAAATTAGTCTATTACTTATTCATTTTGATGTTTTTGAATGCAAAAACCAAGCGAACGTCATAAGTCGACCTCAGACAACAATATAATAAAATTTAAAAAGCCAGTTCATGCCAGTTCCCCTTTAAAAGAGATCTAACAAGATTTCCATTACACAAAAGATGTTAAAACTTCATACTTATTTGTCCTCGGCTTTCACAAAGATAAACACAAACTAATACGTAGCTTTACAGTAGCCTGGCTATGCTTCTCCATCCATTTACCAGCACGACAACCGTCTGGATTGAGACGAGTAGGGGACATCTCTAGGGTCTTCAAGTGGGCACCTTCCGTCCTCAGTGTTTCGTCGACTAGCCCACGACACCTCAAGGGGCCGTCCCAGAGTCACCCCCCTCTGTCCCCCACTCAACTCAAGCCCAGCTTACTGACCTCTACATCTCTCCTGCTGCAGAGACCGAACCACAATCTCACAATCTCTCCGCAACCCAACCATACGCACCAACCCGTTTGACTAAGGCTATCGAGCCCCACTGGTGCGTTAAAGCAGGTTCAGTGGCAACGGTCCCGTATGGCATACCACCTACCGCAAAACACAATATATGTCCAAACACCAACCCTCATTCACGCAATATACACAGGACCGTAATAACTATGCAAACTGTACAAATCAACCAACAGACTTGAATTTGAGTTTTTCAAGAATTCTACAAAACCGTAGCGTGGCGGCTGTACACAGCCAGCCAGGATCTTTCCGTCTCAACCAAAGTCAGTTGCTGCTCCTCTCTGCTGCTTCAGATAAGTTCTTTACTGTGAGACGTGATTCTTGGCCACTGAATCCGACGTCTCTGAGGAACCGGGTTGTAGAGTGTGCCACAAATCCTCGACAACCCACTTCGCTGTTCTGCTTGCGGCCAGAGGAGCATACCGTAATTGTTTCTTCTCATATGCTTCATCTACAGCATCCTCCCATGGCACTGTTAACTATCAGTTTAACAATGCGTGCTGATCCAGACCACAAAACAATATCTGATCGGAGGTTAGTGGTGGCAATCTCAAGTGGAAAAATAAGTCGTTGATCAAGATCGGCCAGCATTTTCCAGTCCCTAGCAGCTTCCAGTTGTCCTGAGCGAGAATTGGTTTTAACACCTCTTCTTGGTGGTTGCTCGCCTGGGTGGAGGAATATTGTCTTCTGTGTGAATTGTTTTGCTAGAACAGGCGGCAACTTGTTGGTTATGTTATGTTAGCCTTCCGATGCTAAAGCCAAACATCGCAGTACATGGTCAAGATGCCAAGTAAATCAACCTTGGCTAAGAGCTACCATGCATCCTGTCAAAATGTGCCTTAATGTGGCAGGAGATGAACACAAAGGACAAGAGGGATCCTCTCCTACCCAGAGGTTTAGGTTCTGCGGTGATGGGAGAACATCATATGTTGACCTGATAAGGAAACTGATCAAATAGTGTCTCCAAGACCAAAACCATAGATATATTTATGCAACTTTGTGCAACTTCTGCATCAAAACAAAATGATGAATCGCATTTATAGATTTCTCATCCAGATGGGATTATTATTTTAGCCTCAAGTGTGTTTCCAGCTGTTAAAATGGGGATGGATCCATAAAGACATGGCCAACCATCCCACACTAGCCATTAGGTGTAATGACAGCTCTGCTGGGCACTATAACTGCCAAGGAATGAGGTTGTTTTTCACGACAGTAAAAGCACTGCTCATTCGTGTGTTGATATTCACAGAAAACCAATGTTTCATAGACCGCAGGATGAGCGAAATGCTTGGTGGCATATACAATCGCCAGATAATATCCTGCTTGAGAACAATTATGCAATGTTCCCTACAAACAGTTTAGGACTTGTAGGACTGCGTTCCAAGAAATGAAGCTGTTCTGAAAGGAAAGGATGTGCCACCTTCCCATTGGGTCCTTTTTATTAGTATTTTATCAGTAATTTGTGTTATTTCATTTTCTTTAGTATATAGTGTATAGGAGGACTGTATCTCCAGACCTGGAGGAGGGCTGAGCTTGACTCCGTTCTTTAGACACCACTGCGTGGGGAAGATTCCCGGACTGTCCTTGTGACAAAGAAAAGAGCGTCCACCTCCCTCTTTCTGTGCCTCATCTCTCATATCGTCCATCCGTACCAGAAAGAACTGATCATTGAATACCTGTCTCACACACATAAACAAACAGGTAAATCAATACAGCGTATGTACATGAATGAAGTTAAGAATAAGGGCACGGGTCTACAACATATACACCCAGACACAAATCAATATTAAATGTACATTCATTTTTACACTATATAATTAATGTTCTATTTATTAAAACCAAGTGTAAATTTCATCTAGTGTTTTTACATTTATTCTGAAATAAACTAAAATGCAGTAACAATTTAAAATATAAATTTTTATTTTTTTTAATTTTTTTATGTTTTTCAATAGTCAACTTATTTTCATCAGTCATCAAGCTCACAAAACACTGATCACAGACACAAAATGTACCCCAAGGTGATCACTCAATGAAAAAAACCCAGTCATCATGTTTTCAGGCCATTTCAAGTTTGATTTTGAAGGAACATAAAGTGGTGATATTTAAGTGGGTGAGTTGTTTAAAGGAGGCAGGATTAATTGCATGAACCAATCATATCCAATTATAACCGATCATATCCAATCATAGAGCGATGGAGGCATTGCCTCTTCTCACTTCATTTATTCTCAATTACCAAACCCACTGCACCCTATAGGGGGTCTGTTAAAATTCAATGGGCTCAGGGGAGGCAAAAGAATACTGTTGGACAGTGTAACTTTAGGAAAACAAGTGAGTAAAAAAACTACATTAAGCAATATTTGCATTGTTTTATTTTTGTAATATCAATTATTTTCTCATCCAATTTTTTGAGACACTGCCTCCCTTGCCTCCTTGGAGGTACATATATACCCCTGATATAGCTTACGCTACGGGAAAATCCTTTTTTTACGAGAAAACTGAAAATAATAATAATAATAATAATAATAATCCTTTAATTGTAAATGTAAAACGCATTGTTGCACAGAGCAGAGCTAGGCGAGGCAGTTCACGCGCCTATTGGTCGGTCTGTGGCAAATGCTGCAACCTATCGGTGGGCTGGTCATGACGTAAGCACCAATGAGGGCGCAGGCCCTTGTGTGCCATGTCCCACCAAAATAGGCATGGCTTATCCCTATAAGCCAAGTCCAGATACGATGTTCTTTGATTTTTCATCTCTTCAGTGAAGTGATCTCTTCACGTCACTGACTCTCCAGAAGAAGCCGCACCGTTGACAATTATCTCAGAAGGACGAGTCAGCTGTGCTGCAGCTCAAAGCCGCCATCGCCACTTCATCGCAGTTCCTGCTGCACTATCCGGCACCTATATCCCGTATATTTTCCCGTAGATTAAGCTAAGCTTACACAACACTCGTTCCCTCTTCTAGAGAGAACCGAGTGTCGTTTTATGACTGAATCAAATCAACCCCGAATTTGTCTGTTACTGATCTTTACTTATTAGCAATTATTTTCAGCAAAGGATTAAGGTAACAGTCCCAAACTACAGCAGTTTAGTGTGTTGACCACATTTTGGAGGAAATGAGAGGACAGGGGAGGTAATTTAGAGTCCGTTATGATTACCTTAGCCACAGTGGCAGGACTGATGGTGAAAGGAGTTGCTGGGTCCACAGCTTCCAGCTTCATCCCATCAGTAAAGCAGTGCGGAGTAATGGCTGATCTGTCCTGAATACAGAAACAAGCATATATAACATAAATATGACTGAATAAATTAGAAAGAAAAAATAAAGTAGAAAAAATAAAGTAGAAATATAGCTGCACGCAGCGATGCCGGGCCCAAGCCGGTGGCACCGCAACCCTAGTGGTGGCAGTTCTCCAACCTTTTCTGTGGGCCTCGAGATTTCAAGTAGTGTAACTGCGCAGCGTTTCTGGTTGAACGTCACACGCATCACACACATGACCAGCGTCGGCCAATAGTGAGCCTACGTGTGACGTTCAACCACAAGCCCTGCGCATTTATACTACGTGAACTAACTCGAGGCCCACAAAGAACAAAATGAATAGTTGAAGAAAGTCGATTTTTTTTTCTTTTTTTTTTTTGCCTACAAAAAGTATTCTCGTCACTTGATAAACTTAAGATAGAGCCACTGTAGTAACTCTGACTATTTTAATGATGTCTTTAAAACTTTTCTGGGCAGGCAAGTTTCAATCTCATTGAATCCTATGGAGGAGAGATCCAGCTCTCAGATTTAATCTAAAAAATATCTTAATTTTTGTTTCGAAGATGAACAAAAGTCTTGCAGGGTTGGAACAACATGAGGGTGAGTAATTACTGACAGAATTTTCATTTTGGGGTGAACTATCCCTTTAACAATTCCCACACGCTCTACTCTTCAGCACAACGGTAACCCCAAAAAACTCAGACATATCAGAAAACCTTTAAAATTACAAAATAATACAACATTAAAGACAAACAGATCTCCCCTCTATACTAATATTGAGCAACACACATTAAATAACACTTAATTTGCAGATTTACTCTCCTTTAACAGCCAGAAGCAAAGCATGCTGGGAACTACAAATCTGTTGTAACTCATTCCGTGTATATTTACTATAACTTACACTTACATATGGGAACATGTACAGTATGTGCACAATAAAGGATAAACCTGTGTGAATATTACATGCAATGCAATTTTTGTCTTCATTTATAAATATTTTAAATGTATTAATATATAGCCATACATGGTCAATGCAGATATTGCAGTATATTGAAAATTATAAAACGGTTAGTTTCTATCCTTGTTTCTAATCCTATGTTGTTTTTATTTGAGCTTTCTAGGAATATTTAGGGACTATTTTTTTTAGAGGAAGGAAGGCTTTTAGTGATTTTACTTCATGAAAGTTTAATATGTACTCGAGGCAAGTGCTGTATTGTGAATAAGTAACGGCTGAAAGGGGTTGCAGGCACTCTGCTTCGCGTCATGCTTAACAATGCCATTCAGCCGATAGTTATTCACGATACAGCACAGCCTCTCGTAACTTATTGCTTACATACAAGCAATAGTTTCCCATATATCAAATATATATATATATATATATATATATATATACACTGTGTGTTCCGGGTTTAAAGTGTCGTTCACACAGAATGTTTTTTGAGTTCAAAGACAAAAGGCAGTAGAATGGAAAAACGCAACATGCATGAGTATACTTCCTTTTACGGGTTCTGTCTAGTGCACAATTAAATGTGCAACTCTTTTGAACGTGAGCGTGGATAAACAAGTTCGGTGCATGCGCACTACCTAGTGGACCTTTAGTTTTTGAACGCTCAAATCACTCATGCTCCGCTTCGTGTGACGTAATTTCCGTCATCAGCACAGTCCATTGATGTCCGTGCACAATGTCCCGTGCAGCCAGGTTTTTGTGCCCAAACAGGGGACACTAGAACAATCAACCTGGTTCAAACTGACGTTAAGTGCTTAGCTCAAGGGCACAAAGGTCACAGTGGATCTTCATTAACTCTCCAGTTTATGAATCACACCGAGAGGGTTCACACAAGCAAACTTAAGGTCAGAGTCAAGTTTTAGCAAACATGTGGAAGTTAATCATTATTTACAGACCCTGTAAAACTCCTCGCTGATGCTAGAGTCCTGAGTCTGAGAGAAGACCGTCTTCTTCACCTCCTCCCATTCAGCTTCAGTGCGCAGGGAGAGCAGAGCTACAAATAAACATACACAAACACACAATCAGCTCTCTGCTGACCTCATCATAAGTTTATCTTGTAAAAGCTAGTGGACTCTGATCTAAGCCCCTGTAAAACCTTCCCCCATCCACCAATCCCTACTATTGATTAGCTAAACTGTAATATGTGGGTCTCCCAGGGTAAAAGTACTCTAGAAGTGCTTTTGAGGACAATTCGAGGTACCTACCTCCTTTTTAAGCATGATCTCAACCTCAGCATGGAGCAATCTAATTGATTTGCAAATGAATAGGTCAGGAAGATTCAACTGTGAGTCCTGTTGGTCTATTCACTCACCTATTCTGTTATAATACCACAAGATCTACATTTATTATCAGCTTCTGTTTCCATGGTTTTAGCTGCACTGACCACTTACATTTTTCAGAAGCTACCTTTCTAAAGCTATACTATGTAGTATAGTGCCAAGCAACTAAACCTTAAAAAAGGCCATGCTTGTAACAAAGACATACACTGTGTAATGCTTCCTATTGTAAAAAACTCTATAGTACAGAATACAAAGGTTTGGACTTTATTAAGTTAAATTACAAAGGTCTTTTAATTTGATGGGCATTTCCAATATTCATAACATTTAGAAATGATGAAACCCTCACCTGCAGGTGGTCTGAAAGTGCAGCTGTGCTCCTGTGCCCAGCCAGGTAGATGAAGCAGGGGGTCCAGGTAGAAGACCCAAGTGATGGATTTGGAGTCAGGGAGACCGTCTGTGCCGGCATATCGAAGCCGCAAGCGCCCCCCTACGTTCTCCTCAATCACTGCAAACCAGACCACCCCGGCATCTTGACGGTCCACTAGCTCAACGTTTAGACCTTGACTCAAAAGATCTATAGGATTACAGCCACGCTGGGCCTACAAACACACATGCACAAGAAAAAAGCACAGATATACAGATAAAGTAATACGTAACAACCATCAGTTAAAACAGTGTGATAGACAATTGACCTATGGTAAAGCCACGCCCTCAAACGCGATGAGCCAATCACAGTGCGCAGCTAACAATACACTCGGATATTCTCTGCTTCCACTTCCATTGAAATGCATTGCAGTTAGTTAGTTTTCATTAATTTTTTCTTGTTATTTTAAGTTTAAAATGGTCAAACGGTGTGCATGGTGTACGTGCAACTCCGACACTAGGTTCCCGAGAGGCTGGGCGATGGTGTGCATTTCTTTTACCCTGTCCCAAGCTACATCTTAACCGAGATAAATGTCTGCTCTGGAGCAAGTTATGCAATTAAGTTATGCGGTAGACAACAACACCAACTAAACACGGATAAATTAAACGAGGATGTCTACATCTGATCTAAGTTAAGTCAACAACGTATTTGAACGTTATCTTTAAAATCTCTAACGCAACGTTAGACGTACATTAGAAAACGTTAACGTTAGCTTCTAGCTGCGTTGTACATCATGTCACTTAGCTTCCTTAACGTATCTGTAAATAACCGAGATTAGAAATGTTAACAATGTTGTACTGAATGATTAATGTAAATACTGTAGCACCAAACGGTAATGGCAACGACATGCGGTTTATCTCGTTTACACTGTGACCTGTATATTTTTGCCTGGAGCTGAAGCTTTTCATCAACCTTCTCAACAATAAAATTATTAATATAACCCTCCAATGCATAATAAAGGCCCTTTAGGTGACTTTGAGATGATATATAATCTTTCTGTCTCCAAAAATCACCAATCGCCTCCAGTGAAATGTCTCCTACTGTGACAGCTGCCATAGCGCCCATGTCCGAATGTTGATTGTTTGTCCGAGTGAGTGGAGGGGGCGTGGCTTAGCCATAGGTCAATTCTGTCAGGACCACGTCAAATACGATTGGCAATTGCATAGAGTTAGGATTGGCGGTATGGTTCTGTTCTGGGTGAGAACTCCACTAGAATTGACGCTACCCTTAATTTTTTTTTTACTCTTTAGTTTTTAATACCGTTTGAGGCTGGATTAAGTTTCAAATAAAAAACATGCCCTTTTCTACCTTTTTATGCAATTATTAATAATATGATTTTAATAGGTGGTGATGGCGCAGTGGGCAAGACACATGCCTTTGGTGTGAGAGACCAGGGTTCGAATCCACTGTGAGACACCAATGTGTACCTGAGCAAGACACTTAAAGGGTTAGTTCACCCAAAAATGAAAATTCTGTCAGTATTTACTCACCCTCATGTTGTTCTAACCCCGTAAGACCTTCGTTCATCTTCGGAACACAAATTATTTAAGATATTAAGATCACTCCTGCATACTAGTCCATAGGCTTCTTGAGGGAATGACTTGCTGTCCTCGAAAAATCATTAAAGACATTGTTAAAATAGTCCAAGTGACTACAGGGGCTCAATCTTAAGTTTATCAAACGACGAGAACACATTTGTGCGCAAAAAAACAACAAAAATAACGACTTTATTTCAACTATTCGTTTATTTCTCCCTCTGCCTCGAGTCAGGTTACTAGTTTAATAGCGTAAGCTTCTGTTATTGTACGTCACACGCATCACACACATGACCAGCGTTGGCCAATAGTGAGCCTACGTGTGACGTAGCTCTACGCAATCACACTACGTTAACTGACTACAGGCCCATGGAGAAGGAAGTGAATAGTTGAAATAAAGTCGTTATTTTTGTTTGTTTTTGCGCACAAAAAGTATTCTCGTCGTTTGATAAAGTTAAAATTGAGCCACTGTAGTCACTTGGACTATTTTAACTATGTCTTTAACGACTTTTCGATGCCAGCAAGTGTCATTCCCTCAAGAAGCCTATGGACTAGTACACAGGAGCGATCTTAATATCTTAAATAATTTGTGTTCCGAAGATGAACGAAGGTCTTACGGGGTTGGAACAACATGAGGGTGAGTAAATACTGACAGAATTTTCATTTTTGGGTGAACTAACCTTTTAACCCTAGTTGCTCCAGAGGCGTGCGACCTCTGACCTATATAGCAATTGTAAGTTGCTTTGGATAAAAGTGTCAGCTAAATGAATGAATGTAAATGAATGAATGAATATTTTGTGTTAAGAATTGTAGAGCACATTGGTTAAACCTCTGCTTATATAGCAACGTACACCACCGGAAGTTTGTGGTCGGCAAGTTGTAAGTTTGATCAAGAAAACAGTTAAAACAGTAATATTGTGAAACATTACAATTTAAAAAAAAAAATCTATTTTAATGTAATTTGACATTTTTTATTTATTCCTGCGATGGTAAAGCTGAATTTTCATCAGCCATTACTCCAAAACAGTTTAAAATGTTTGTAGAAACTGTGATACAAAATGTTCAGGATTCTTTGATGAATGGAAAATTCTAAAGAACAGCATTTGTTTTAACATTACATTCATTTATTGAGTACTTGCTGAATAAAAGTTATTTGATACTTGATTCTGATTGGCATTAACGGTAATTGTGTGTAACGACTGTTAGCTGTATATTTCCATCACTCTGAGGTCTCACTTTATTCATACCACTGCAAGTCAAAACATTGAGATACTGATGTAGTAAAAATGGCATTAGTGTTATTCATTTTAAATTAACCCTATCAGTTTATTTTTGCAATAATGACAAACATTCTATACATTTTTCATACATTTAAGGCATATCGCTTACCCCTTCCAGCAGACTAGCAGGTACACTGCAGGATTCAGCAAGAGCTTTCTCCAGCAACGCCTCGCAGTCCTCGTGCTTCTCACGGACACCTGAGCACAATTCAGGGCCACATTTAAGAGACATATAGCAGCAGATCTTCTAACAGGCAATCCTGCTGACAGATTTATGCCATTTTGCACTTATCATGGCTTCACCACTGACGTGGTATTTTGGGCCATAAGTGCAGCTGTCAATAAAGCACAGACAGCCGGAAGCAAAATGCCAGAAGCCATCTGGACTCCTGTACATACTGCACTCTATTCCAGGATTTTATTAATAAAAGAAGCTTTAAGTATTAAAATGGGTCCTTAATAATTTCAGAGGAGTAAAGGCGGCAAGCTAAATAAAAGCCACGACATAAACACCCTTCCCCCATTTCCTGAATATGCCCACAAATCGACTGTGAGCAACCACCTACAGGAATTAGCACTACGCTGCAAGCAACACGGCATTTGAAGTACATAAAGAAATATGCAAATGTGGATGATGCATACACAGCTATTCAGACAAGAGCATAACCTCTGCAGAACCTATCTACACCTACAAATCCTCAACATTCAATTAAGGTCTAATTATCATAAATTAGAAAGCATAGTGATATTGCTCAGTCGCCATATTCACCCTCAGGGGGTCTCATCGGTCGGCCCTGCTGCTTGCTCCATCCGATGGGGTGCAGGTCGGCGGTCATGATGTCGCACCAAAAGTCGGCACGCCGGTCATCCTGGTAACCCTCATATCGCAGCAACAGCAGCTGTCCGCAGGTGGTGATTATCGTGGCCACCCAGTACGTGGTTTCTGATTCGGTACGGACACCCACCTCTAGCTTCATACCAGGAGTCAGACCCGTCTCCAGGCCCTGGTCCACCTGCAAAGAAAATCACTACTATTACAGTATTTATGAATAGTTTCAATTGGCTTTAGCTTTTATATTTTCAGTTTAAGTCATTTTATGCTCCTTTGTCATTTCAATTAGTATTTTTAACTAGGGCTGGGAAACGATTAATCGCGATTAATCGCATCCAAAATAAAAGTTTGTGTTTAAATAATATATGTGTGTGTAGTGTGTATAATTATTTTGTATATATATATAAACACACACATGCATGTAAACATTTAACAAATATTTGCATGTATATACTTTATATATATTTATGCAAAATTAAAATTATGCATAAATATAAATATTTGATATATTAATAACACATTTTTCTTAAATATATACATGCATATGTGTGTATTTATATATACAAAATAATCATACACACACTAAACACACATATATTATGTAAACACAAACTTTTATTTTGGATGCGATTAATCGTTTCCCAGCCCTATTTTTAACATTTCTATTTAGCTTTGATTTTTTATTTATTTAAGTTTTAGTAATATTAGTACAGTGTTATTTTAGTATTACTGTATTTATAAACTATTGTATTATTTATTAGTAGTTTGAATCGGCTTTTACTTAAATATTTTCAGTTTTCATTTAAGTTTTAGTCATTTTGTTATGTTCTTTTGTCATTTTGTAATATTTCCATTTAATTTTAATTCATTTTTTTAATTATTTTTTAGTTTCAGTACTGTTGTTTTAGTATTATTTATAAACTATTACATTATATTATTTATTAGTACTTTGACATAGCTTAATAGTAACAACACAAAAATAATAACTTTGAAACAGGTTTCACAAACAATCCCCTTGTCTGAAATTGGCCGGCTTACAGACTGTCCCGCCCTCAACTACTGTTTGGGTTGGCCGGGCAATGCACAGACAAACCTTCACATTCAGTGTGAGAGGCAATATTTGCATTTATAAAGACAATGGGGCATTTTTTTCTTTTATGGTGACTTTTTGTCGCATATTTTATCCAAATAAACACATTGATGTCAAACATTTCAACTGAAATACATTTTTAATGTGAACCACCGGCTCTCTATAATATAAACACGAAATATATTCAACAACTTTAGGCTCTGCAACAGACAGCTAAAGGTATTTCAGTGACCTCTGCATTGACACTTAATCCATACTAAACCATAGTATTATAGCATATAGAATATGATGAAATAAATCAGGTTTAAAAGATTTAAAATCATAGGAATGGACTACAGAGACTTTTTTACCATTTGACTGACTATAAATACCTGGGGAATGTCTGTGGTATTATCAGTGGAATTATTTCTCCATGCCCTAGTTAATTCCTGACCCAGTAAATAAATTCTTTAAGATGTAAATGGTCACTTATTGGTCTTACAATTCCCATGAGAGTAGGAATATATCACTAATGTATAGAGAGTTAAACATTTGACCTGTGTCATAAAGCTGAGTAAAATTCAAAAGGTGAATGACAGTTTTCTTGCGTATTTTATTAACATTTCTCACATTGGACGTGACCGAAAAGCAATATCTCAAGCTAATTAAGCTGAATGAAAGACATTCAGTAACACCAAGGACATGAATTTGACTCCCAGGGAATGCATTAACTGATAAAAGGTTTACCTAGAATGCAATGCAAGTTGTATGTAAATGCATAAAACTGTATAATGTATCAGTCTACTCCAGCTGGCTGCTTCAGCATAATGGAAAACACGATTTTAAGCAGCATTTTATCACTTGCAAATCAAATTAAAAGCTTTCAACTTCACGACAAGATTCAGAATGGTGGTGAAGAACAAACACAAGCTGGCCACATTTACTCACGTGTTTGAACACATGATGAGGAACAGAAAGTGCCCCGTTTTCCTCCAGGTAGTCATCCCAGTTAAACTCAGACACATCCTGACCAGAGTCAGCATCTGAAACGTTAAACGACCAATAGCTCATACACAGCAAAGTCTGCTCGGCTCTATCCACACAGCCTCATCACCTCAAATCAAACCATATCAACAGAGCGTGAAAGTGAATGCTATATATATATATAGTAGTAAATAGTAATAATAGGTAGGAACTCCTTTGCATCCACCACTGTGTGTCGAGGTAAACATTAAGCCAAAGGACTTTAAATATATGCGATGCAAGCCTCAATTTTGTATTTTTCAGGATCAGAGCATGGACTACAGAATTGTTTTACTGCGATTTATTTAGCAAAGGAGCACAAACAACATAAACAGCTTACCAGACTCCTGCGCCTCAAGGCTCATGTCTGAAGCCCCCGGAGGACAGTCAAACCGCTTCTACATGAATAATGGGGGGGATGAGAAAAAAAAAAAAAACATTGAAACAAAGAGAGATTAATCATGATATTAGGATTACATTTAATATAAACGTTTCTATAAGTATTTGCCTGTGCGAGAGAAGCTGTGTGCGCATGACAAGACAGAAACATGAAGAGACTTGCACATGCCACATTTTACACAGCCTACTTCATTTAACTAAGTGGGAGGAGGAATCCTTAGTGCGTAGCTGCAAAGATAAAAGCCACTTCTGGCTCTCAGACTCCCCGCATCACCTTTGAGAAGCAAAAATGCACCAGTATGGCTTTGGGAAATGATTTGTTAAAGAGATAGTTTACCCAAAAATTTGCTCACCCTCATGTTGTTCCAAACCTGTATGAGTTACTTTCTTCTGTTGAACATTAGATACTATATTTTGAAGAATATGGTTAACCAATGGGAAGAAATTACATGGTCAATGGGACTTAACTGTTTAGTTTCTGACATTCTTCAAAATATTGTGTTCGGGTTTTGAACAATGTGAGTGTGAGTAAATTATGACTATCCCTTTAAAATCACCTAAACAGCACAGTTAAGTCTCTAACAATGCACGCAACAAACCATATAGAGAGAAAGGGAGACCAAATAAAGATATTCAGCTATAAACTCAACTAAAAAAAGCTAAAACAACTTTGAAAGTTGTTTAAAACTGAACATGCAGTCTGAAAAATGCAAAAAGAAAGAAAACGGAGCTGACAAAGTTGCATTAACACCGCCTATTCATCCGTAGCCGTCAAGCTGTCTTTGTGAAAGTTGACGTCTCTATTAAAGGGAGTCCGACATTCTCCCTGACAGCCGTTGGCGGGCCACGACCCTCCTGCTCTGCTGGGATCAACCCTTTCAGCCCACCCCCCTTCACTCCAGCACCGTCCCAGAGCCCTGGAGCACAGCCCGGGCCACGGACACAATGTGCTGGGGGTCACGCTGGTCTCCAATAGGGATTGAAAAGAGCAGCCAGGGCTGTTTAAAAAGCCATGTCGCTGTCCCTCAGTATGATGATTTTGAAGCATATTGAAAAGGAATTACCCTTACAAAAAAAAAAAAAAATACCATGGTAACCAAGGTTTCAGCTCAAATAAAAAACGATTTGTATTACTATCTTAACTGTAGAGCTTAGTATAAGCCTGTATGGTCATCAAAACAAAACATAATAAAGTTTAGGTTTCATTTATTATGGTTTTATTAGAAGTAAGAGTAAGAGAGTGCTACAGATATTGTAGTAAACTGTGGTATTTTTGGGCAGAAATTACAGTTGCCACCGTGATGATTTTGTGAGGGCAGAATCAGGGGGGGTGTAACACTTCGTTTCAACATCTGTGAGTAACTCTGTGTTTTTGTGCTATATAGTAGGTCTCAAACTTTGATAGAAAATTTGCATATTCATCTGTAACAACACAAAGCAGTTTAGGCCAAATTCACACCGCAAAGGTGGCGTATAAGCACTTTTGAAGTGGCATTTAAGTGTCTTAACACCTCTGACTGTTTAATGCAGCTCAGAGGTGGCATTAATGCATTTACTGTACTCAGAAATTACATCTGTATGATTTGATAGTAGGGGGTGAGGTGGCACAGAGCAGGCATAATTAAGCTTTTATATGGCATTGCATCTTCACACTGAATTTTGAGCAGCCTTAACTTGTCTGTGTAAGGATAGCTACTACAAGTCCCTAAAGTGTAAAATAATGTCAAATACAAAGAGTGCTGCTGTTAGAACCAATCCTGCTATTTTTTTGTAATTAAAATTATTCAAAATGATTACAATCCCCTAACTATCCCTTCCTCTTTGCATTAGAAATATTTAAATAAAAAATTACAATCATATGGAAAACATATGATTCAAACACACACACTTGACAATGATTTTTAAAGTTTATATAATATATAAAACAGTAATCTATCCCCACACTAACCCTACCTCTAATAATACCCATCACAGAAAACTTTCTGCATTTTTATATTTTCAAAAAAAAAAAAAAAAAAAAAAAAACACTCAGTATGATTTATAAGCTGTTTTCTTCATATAGGGACCAACAATTTTCTCCATATGGACAAGGATTTCGGATATTGCCAACTTTGTGGGGACATTTTGTCCACATTAAGTAGGGTTTACCTGAACCAACCAACTAAACAAACACACAAATACACATCCATCCATATTTACAGCTATACTCTTTATATTTCTGAACAAAAAATGACAACTTCTACAATCATATCTGATAATGATTTTCAGCCCTGTAGTGTTATTGGTGTCACAACATTACACATGTAATGAATGAGGAGACTCGAGGACAGCGGAAATCTATTTATGTTGTGTCTATGAACCATCAGCACATTCCTGCCAAACTCTGCCGCTCCATCACTTCATGCTAAAGACAACTTCCCTCTAGTAAATACATACAAAAACACGCGAAATACGGAAGGGAACATAACCGACTTAAAGCAATAAGGACAGACAGACAGAAGAAGAAAATTACGCAGTGACCGCTGTCACGTGCACCAACAACAGTCAGGTCCTCAAACTATTCAGAGTTCATGGACGTTTAGACTAATTAATTAAATTCTTTTGCGAAATGATAGGGCATTCATTTAAATAATATTTCAGATTTGTATACTGTATAAATCAACACTTTTTCTATTTAAGAATAACAGTATAATGGAAAAAAAACAGTTTTTTTGTGACAGAATGAGGGTGATGACTTACAACACAACACAACTTCTATTATGTAACACGGCCAGAGAATGAAACTGTCATCAATTTCTGAAAGTGCTTAGGCTTCCATTTAACTTTATTATTTACACATGTATGTTACTAAAACAAAAATGTTCAACAATAAAAATAATGCATCAGCGTTATGTACAACCAAACCCCAAATAAACGCCATTTAGAAGGTAGCGATACATAGAACTGATAGCTGATAGCTATAATTTGATTCGATTTAGTGAGTGTAATTCATAGAAATCGCCCAATAATGGATGATGATAGTTGGCTGGACAAGCGCGGTGTGTTCGGCTAGCTACATATAACTGGATAATAGCATTTAATACATTCACGCCGATCGGGCAACTTTCATTCCGAAAGACACATCGTGCAATTCAACATTATTAGACATGAAACATTTTCTGTGTACTGATTCGCGAGGATTTTTATGTTGATATGAGTGCGGCTGATTTCGTGCACATGCTAAAAACGCCAGTAACCAAGTCAAGTTACTGAAACGTCATAGCTTAAGCAATAGAGCCAGGCAGGCACTCATACGAGCGAGCACAAGTCACCTTTTTTTGGAGACGGGAAAAAAGATGCAGGCAACGCAAAATCGCTCGTTAAAGCCAAGGTTGATTAGGGCAAAGGGTAAAATACATAAATATTTGGGAATGCATTTCGTTTCTTACCAGTGAGGAGTTTTTCAAGTCGGTTTTAGATGCCGTGTCTTTTTCCGCCTAGTCGTTCACGACCTCATTCCAATATGGCACAAAGCGTAAGTGCGCATGCGCCGCCTCTCGCGCGAGCCTCTCATCCACCACGAGCACGGGGATTGATATTTTGTTGGCTTTCAGCGATTAAAAAAAAGGCGAACTTGCCACATATTTCAACACAATGTTTACAATGCCTCACCGAACCACTACAATAACGTCAAAAGAGCACTTTTATCGCTTATTACAGCTTTTATTTGTAATATTCCTAGACTGTGAACAATAAAAACGGTGGGACGCAATATTAAACGATTTCTTAGCTGTCATAACCTGTTCAGTCTTATTGTGCAGAGGTTAACGACTATTCTGGCTTATTTAAGTGAGAATGCTGTCTATGTTGCGGGGGTATACAACATTTGCCGCCCAGCCTCACTGCCGTTTTGTTCAGTACAGAAAGTGTTTGTCCTATTGGCTAGAAGAGCTTAATCTATCGCACAACTGCGCCACGCTGAGCAGCCAGTTCCTCTGTGTAAATCATCTTTCTGGATCCTTCTATGTTGTGAAAACAGCGATGTAACATTTTATATTGCTATGATTCATTCCCATATAGCACACTGAATGTAAATATTTCATTCAAAAACTTGTCTGTTTTGAACAAAACCTGGCTGGTGTATATCAACATTTAACCAAACAGAAAATAATAATCATCATGTTTATTATATGTTTGGAAAATAGTGAGCTTTGATTACCTTGTCAGGGACACATCCACATCTTATTATAAGACGATTTCCTCTCTGAAAAAAAAAGAAACAGAATCTAAAAGGCTTTTAAAAAGAGCTTTGGTTTACACACTTGTCTTTGTTTTATAATGCTTTTTTGTAAATTATTTTCTAAGACCATATCTTTTCTCATATCTTCTAAGTGAGAACATTATAACCCTGAATAGACAAAAGGAAACAATCTGTGCCTCTTCTAAAAATAGTTAAAGTTGTAGAAGTACATAACCCAATGTGATTTACTCATGATGATTTCAGTTCAATTTTAACTACTTGGATCTATAAAGGTGCATAAAAGGGGAGAAAGTAATTTAATCAATCAGTTGCATTTAAGATTTCCTGATCACATAGGCCTATGACAAACTGACATGTTTACAAGTTGGCATGATTTATAACAGAGAGAGAGAAATGTTAATAGTATCAATACCTCTTTTAAATATGCCTTCAATGTAGTTACATCATACTAAAGTGTTTACGTGCTTCCTTCATTGGAGCTTTGACCTAGACATGTTTCAGAGGGACAAACTGAAATTAAACAGCTCTGGTCATGTGACTACACCCGCCATGTAAAAAAAAAAAAGACAGTCTGCTCTTTCATTCATAGTTGGCACCACAGTTGGGATATAAAATACATGAACAGCTTTTTTAGATACCTTAGCTTCAAAAGTAAACTTTAGTCACGGACATAAGCGGTGGGTCTGAATTTTGCTGAAATGCTCCGTATCTTTAGGTCAAAAGAGGCTTAACATGCAGTTTAAAACCATATCCGCTAGATGGCAGTAATTTCAATCCTTTCGAATTAGTTTAAGCGTCTGTGATGGTCGCTGTTGATGATGGCTCAGCACAAAGTACACTGAACAAACTCATTGTGTCACTTCCTTAGAAATGATCAAAACAATACGTTTTTGGACCTAAATTAAAATACAATACCTTTAAACCGTTATTTATTCATTTATTTTGATTGACCGCGGTCGCCACAAACAGTTTACAATTTGTATTTCAGTAACATTTTGGCATAAGCTATTATTACTATGGTAAAACTTTATAATAAAAACATACGTAACACGTCAAAACTCAAAATGATAGTTGAGGAAACCTTTAATGGTGTGGAGTTCTGAAGAGTAAATTCAGTAAAAAAAGAAGAAGAAAAAAAGATTGCCTCCAGTAACAGCAAGTTCAGAACAATATACATATACTTATGTACAGTATTATACTTTATTAAAATACCAACATTAAATAACTGTATATATATCACTTTCTCAGGAGATGTATATCCTCCATCTATCAATATTCTGTACCAACTACCTATTACAGTACCATAAAAGTAAACCTATGCATGATCAAGATGTCTAGCAAGACATTAATATTTCTAAAGTTTTCATAGTGCAGAGGTTTTAGGTTCACCTACACAAGACATCCATTATTTATACATCCATAGTGAAAAAAACCCCACAATTTTTATGTACACTCAGCAGAGCTTATGCCAGCACGCGCTGGGAAAATCAGCATCTTACAATTACACTGTAAAACTTGTTTCAGATCAACAAGAAAGGATAGATACAAAACAAAAAGGCCAAATCATCCCACAAATGAACCTTAGTATGAGAGTCTATGTTTAACAATGAAACGTTGTGAGAGCGAACAAGGATGATTCAAGAGTGTTAAGGCCACTATTCAATCAAATTGCAAAGTCCCAGCGTATTATACAGTCTACAATATACAGTCCCTTTCTCTCACAGTCCCTTTTTGTCAAGTTGTGTATATGCGTGTCTGATAGTGAGGGTATTACAGTATTCAATCCCATGAACATACATTTCTATGTTAGGGATATTAAAAAAACAAAAACAAATATAGTACATGATTAAAAGAAGTTCTTTTGATTTGAAGTTTTGATCATTTGATTAACAAAGACATAAACACACCATTACCTATTTGGACCATCCAGAAAGTATAACAAGTTTAACACTGGTTGAACTCCTGGCTCCTGTATGCCATTTTTGATTTCGAGAGGATCCTGGCTAGAATGTCTCATTTCTCCAGAATGGTGTCCATTTTGGGGTTAATGAAAGAGAAGCCATTAAAGGCACTCTGGTCCATAGAGTCAATCAGGTTCTTGTCGCCTAGAGAGAGACGAGGCTTCTCGCTGAGGAACTCCCGGTCAAAGTTGCTACAGTCACTGGCCGATTTCTACAAGTAGAGGAAGAGAGATGGCAGAAGTCACTTTTAATGGGTCTTTGAATGCAAATTTTCAAGGGGGAACACAAAACACAAAAGCACTGACTTTTTTTTTATTATTTTTTTAGGGACTCCATGTATAATACTATGACTAGGCAGCTCAAGTTCCTGAATACCAAATATGCATTGTTGACGTGTACTGTAAATGTCGCAATCTGCAGTATGACATCAGTGGTAAAGTTTTCCACTTGGACTGGGGAGGAAGTTTTGCTTTCTGAAAGTTGCAGTATTTTTTTCCATTGTAAATCCACCTCTTATCTCAACAGATTAGGGAAAATCTGATTCCTCATGACATATAACCTCTTTAAAAAAGATTTCCTGTTATTGTAATGTCGTCATAGGAGCACAGATAAGGCATAGGTTTTTAGTTTATCATTAACTGTGGTTTTCAGCCATGAAAACTACACTAGCTAAACATTTATGACAGATATTTTACTATTCATTTGTTCATTTCTGTTAAACACACAATCACTTTGCAATCAGATTCAATCATGAAATAAATCACGCATGTACTGTAGGCGAAACCTCTCTTTAATAACCCTTATAGCAGTGTAATTTAAGTATTGTAAATAATATTCAAGTTTTTAATCATATTTTGAATTTGTCTTTATTTTTATTTTATTTCAAATTATTAAATCAAAAATTTAGCTTTTTTGTTGTAAGCTTTAAATACTTCTAATAAGATAATTGTTTTCTCTATTTTAGTACTGTACTTTACAGTAGTGGCAAAAGTGATGTCCAGCCAAGTAAAATTGAAATCTTTACCCTTTTTTTGTTTTTTAATTATTATTAAAAATGTGTTAAAAAAATGTTTAATTTGGGATAACGCAACTAAAAATGCTAATTTGTGCCGACATCATTTTTGGCCAGGCTGTCATACTAAAAAAACACATGAAAACACAAAAAAACAAACAAAATATGAATAATGTTGTAGTCAGTGTATGCTTTTGTATTCATTTTGTTGCATAGCAATATCAAACCTCTATCTGTTTAGTATTTTGTTCTTCTCTCATATTCACAATATTTAAAAAAAGGCAAAATAATTTCTTCATATTTTGATGATTTAATTGAAAATGTAGGATCATTAAATAGAGAGAGAAAAATAAAACGATTTTTAATAGTTTTCGTTTTAGCTATCAATAACAAAACTGGCTTATAGAAATGAATACTCAATCTGTCAAAGTGATGTCACATTTTAAGGAGCAAATAGCTTCACAAACTTTTACTCAGACTCTTACCACTTTTGGCTTGAACGGTGGAGACACCTCTCGTTTCTCCAGTGCAGGCCAGTTGATTGTCTTGAAGAAGGCATGTCCACGGACATTTCCCACAACACCAAGCCGTCGTGTTGGATCCCGCTCAAACAACTGTGAAAATGTAAAAGGCACAGATTTCATTTTTGAGAACATAAACTTCCTCCAAGAGCGGCAGGCCAGTACAAGTAAGTAAATGATTCTATAAAGCATCAACACTGACAGCATTCATCAAGATAAATCAGACTCACTTTTTCCAGTAGGTCTTTAGCCTCCTTGGTAATCCATCGTGGGTAGTGAGGTGTATCCATACGGATCGACTCGAACAGCTCGTCCTCATCATCGCCCTGGAACGGCGACTGGCCAATCAGCATCTCGTAGAGCAGCACGCCGAATGACCACCAGTCCACAGAGAAACTGTATTTCTGTCCCAGCAGGATCTCGGGAGCAATATAATCTGGTGTGCCACAGAACGTAGTAGCTCTGTTTTCTCCAATTATGTTCTCTTTGCACATCCCAAAGTCTGCAATCTTAATATGTCCATCCTTGTCCAGCATCACATTGTCCAATTTTAAATCTCTGATTAAATAGAAATAAAAAGACATGAAGTCGTCATGAGAGTTTTAAGTTATATGGTTCAAAAGTTTGAGGTCGGTATTTTTTAAAGAAGTCTCTTATGTTCACTAAGGCTGCATTTATTTGTTTAAAAGAACAATAAAAACAGAAATATTATAACAATAAAAAATACAAATTTTCCTTTTAATATATTTTAGAGTGCATTTTATTTCTGATATGGTAACGCTGAATTTTCAGCATCATTACTGCAGTCTTTCAGTGTCAGATGATCCATCAGAAATCACTCTAATATGCTGATTTCACAATTGTGCTAAATAATATTTTTGTGGAAACCATGATACATATTTGCAGGACTCTATCATGAATAGAAAGTTCAAACAAAGAACATTTATTTAAAATACAAATATTTTGTAAGATAATAAATGTTTTTACTGTAACTTTTAATTAATTTAATGCATCATTGATGAATAAAAGTATTACTTTCCTAAAAATTTTTACAGAACTCACTGAATATAATAAACAGTCTGTATGTTTGTATGTATGTATGTATATATATTATATATTATATATATATATATATATATACACACATATATATACACATACACAAACACACTGTTATTTATATATGTATTTATATATATATATATGTATATGTATTTATATATGTTATGTATGTTTGTGTGTGTGTGTGTGTGTGTGTGTATATACTGTATATACATGTACATTAAAACACAAACACACACACACACACACACACACACACATATACACACATACTAATAATATATATTAAGCAATTCTAAAATAAAACTTTAAATATATAAATATATGTGTGTGTAAATGTATATACAGTATATATATATATATATATTTATATATATACATACACACAAACATATATATATATATATATATATATATAGACAAACTTTTATTTTACATCGATTAATTAATTAGACAGCACTATATATATATATATATGAAGAGTTCAGATGCAAAAGCCTCTAAATGCCATTTGAAATTTTCTTGTAAAATGACCATTTTTATCAAACTTGTATATTTAAGTTCAGTAATTTCACTTAAATGACAATTAATAGGTAATCTCCATTGCCATTTAAGTGAAATTACTGAACTTAAATATACAAGCTTGATAAAAATGATCATTTTAGAAGAAAATTTCAAATGGCACTTAGAGGCTTTTGCATCTGAACTCTTCATATATATATATATATATATATATATATATATATATGTATGGGCGTGTGTGTGTTTTTGTGTGTGTGTGTGTGTGTGTGTGTGTGAACATATCCTCATGAAAAATCCTCACATAAATATGGTTTCCTAGACAACAAGAGTTGTAAGAGTTCTTCAATATGAGTGAAAATATACAATAGCAGATTTATCAATTTTAGGAGCATCTCTTTGAGAAAATCCAGTGTCATCAGACCACAGGACCCTTTCTCTCACCTGTATATAATGCCTTTAGAGTGGAGGTACTGTAGTCCACAGATGATTTCAGCAGAATAGAACCTGGAATAAGAAACAAAGGATTTGAGCAAAACACTTGCTAATGTTTAACAACAAAAATTATACATGTATCTTGATTATGGAAACTAAATCATATTCTACAGTAAATGTTTAACTATTTGAAGATCATTTATTCAGAAGTCATGTCACTCACGTCGCTCTGTACAAATCAAAACGCCCCTTATCCTGAATGTGGAACATCAGATCTCCTCCATTCAGATACTCCATCACAAAGAATAAGTGCTCCTATTGATAACCACGCAGATCAGCATCATTAATCAGCGACAGTGGATTGTGACAATACATTGACCACAACACATAATTCTAAAGCAAATTGTCTTGGTTAGACATATAAAACTGACAGTGAGGTAATTTCCCACAGTAATCTTTTGTGTAATTCCCCTCCATACATTCCCATCTTGCACAGACACACATATTTGCATATCTGCTCAAGACTACAGCATTGAACATGTTGTTTAAAACATTCATGTGATACAACATTCCATGCCATTCTCATAATGTTCCGACGTCAAACCATTGTTACGCACACATGCCAAGCAGGCATGTTGATAGATATGAAACATAGCAAGTATAATGGGGTGAACTAGTTCTTCAGCATGCTTTACTGAAATGATAACAAAGCATTTCAGATGCTTTACTGTAACCTTGATTTATGTCGTTTGACAAAAAGAGATTTCACTTTGTTGGGCCACATTACATATACCCAATTCATTCGAATTTTTAGTACTTTTAAAATAATAAAAAAATATTAGACATAACATAGTCTGCTAGATAATTACAGCAACAAGGTGTAAGGTAGTGAGTGTCTTTGTATTTCCTTTGCATTTTGTCTATTATATTTATAGACTGCCAGTGAAAAGTTCAGGTTTGGCAAGATTTTATAATATTTTTGAAATTAGAAAAAGTATTTTATGCTCACCAAGACTGCATTTATTTTTATGAAAACACAGTAATACTGTGAAATATTATTAGTTTATTTTTTTAAATAACTGTTTTCTATGTAAAATATTTAAAAATATTATTTATTCTGTGACGGCAAAGCTGAATTTTCATCGTTACTCCAGACTTCGGTGTCACATGATCTTTCAGAAATAATTCTAATATGATGATTTGCTGCTTAAGAAATATTTTTTATTATCAATTTGAAAACACTTTAATTCTTTTGTAGAAACTGACATAATTTTTTTTTCAGGATTCTTTGATGATTGGAAATTTCAAAACAGTATTTATTTAAAAAAGAAATCATTATACATATCTTTACTGTCACTTTTGATTAATTGAATGCATCCTTGATGAATAAAAGTATTACAAGTAATTTCTTACTGACCCCAAACTTTTGAATGGTGTTGTACGTGTGACGTTATTATTTGGAAGAACACTTACCTTCGACTGAAAGGTACAGTAGAGGTGTGTAAGAAAGGGGTTTTCCCAGGCTAATGCCAACACTCTTTTTTCCACCATCGTGCACTCCACGTCATCGTCCATAAGCACGACATCTTTCTTCAGAGCCTTTATGGCAAAATATTCCCCCTTTCCTTTGAGCTCAGCCAGTATCACCTAACAAGGGAACTGTTTAAAGACAGGACTAATAATTCAATGCAGAAATCTGTACACTGTTTGTTTCTTACCTTTCCGAAGCTGCCTTTTCCCAGTACCTTATGGAACACAAAGTTGTTCATGGAGACCCGGCATGGGATGGTGGAGCTGGGAGGGCCAGGGGTCGTTTCATCCCATTGTTTTCCATACTGAGAGGCTTCAAACATTAATAAACACAAAACAGGGTTACAAAAAGCGTTATAAAAAACTAAAACAAAAACCATTAGAAAAAACGTTTCCGTTGTTTGAAATAAAATAATTGTTAACTGAAAAAAAGTAAAACATTAAAAAACGAATCTTATTTAATTTCAGCTAGATGCCAAAGCAACATATCTTATTTTATTTTTTTTTTACTTATTGTAATAAAATAACTCAAACTAAAATATACATTTTTTAAAATATTTTTTTGAAAGACAAAAACACAAAAAGATTACTACAAGTTTACAAGACATTAGAGCTGTGCAGATGTCACAGTTAGATATTTTCTAATTAAATTAATTGTATGAAATATTTTAATTGTGACAATGATTTGAATACGTTTTGGAGCCACTGACTACTTTATTAAAATCAAAGATGATCTAATAAAAATATAGCAAAGCTTAAGGGGAACAAAAATGCAGCATGGAATATATGCAGTAATGGAAACTCACCACTAGGGTCCACTGGCATGTCTTTATTATCTATGGCTTGATAGATTCCAATTTCCGACAGAGTGGGATCTGGACGCTTTGTGGAAGATTTCTAAACACAATAAATGAAAATAGTACGCATGTCAGATTTTGTCTACTTTATTTCTGGGAGTTTGTTGCATACTAATAATACAGAGAACATAACTCAGTATGTCAAACATAATTCATAAACATGAAAAACATCATCTTTAAGGTTTATAAAATGCGAATGTTATTGCAGATGCCCTGAAAACGAGCCAGGGCAACTAGTTGAATCACTTACCAGGCTGACTTGAGTCAAAGCCTCAGCCAGGAGCTTCTGGTTGATTCCGCACAGATTGGCAACCTTGGTCTGGCATTTATGATGGATGTTCATGCAACATTCTGAACAGAGAGAGTTAGTTGCATTAGATACTAAAAACAAGGAAAAAAGACATTGCAAAGGTGAGAGACAACCACCAATAAAACAAAATCTTCCTTACCTTCGCACTTGAGGCCTTGTTTGACCATTCCCCACAGCAGACTCCCACAGTGGTCACAGAAGGTCGGGCTCATGTAGTTATGGGTCTTGAAGCGATGTGGCATGTCAATCTTAAAGCGCTCCTTCTGAAACTGTAGAGGTACCATCAGCACCAGACTGAATCCAAATGCTTGTGGGCAGAGATGCAAAGTCTAAAATGCCTCATGATGGATCCTCATGGACCCCAGAACTACCCACTGGGACTAATGTAATCAAAGACTCTGGACAAAAGTATCGCTAAAAAACTTTTGTTAGGCTCCATGCCGAGATGTTAAGAATGATCGATAGACTATAAGCCGGCAAAATGGGCTGTTTATGAGTTTAGTGACCCTGACAGAGACATATTTGCAACATGACAACTCTGCTTTTATAGTGTCATGAGCTTCTATTGATTACTGACAGACTCTGATCCCTGCTGTTCATTATTGGAATTGGAAACTGAAGGACCAGCCCTTTGGAACTGTAAGGGAATTTCCCCCCCCTTTCCAAGTTATTGTTACAATTTGACCATTAGACCCAAAACAAGCAGGCATCAGAGAGGTACATTTTTATGATATTTACAGTGCCAAGCCAAAAAAATAATCATATACTATAATATTTATTTACAAATGAAATCACAATATCATAAAAAAGGTTCATACATTTAATGAAATGACTTTTAAAGCACTACTTGTTTCTGGTTTTCAAGGACTTCAATCGGAGTAAAACAATATCTTGATTATTTCAAACTCTAAAACGGTAAATATTAGGGCTGTCAAACGATTAATCGCGATTAATCGCATCCAAAATAAAAGTCTGTGTTTACATAATATATGTGGGTGCACTGTGTATAATTATTTTGTGTATAAATACAGTAACACACACACATGCATATTTAAGAAAAAAAATATTATTTATATATAAAATATTTGTATTTATATATAATATAAATTATATAAAAATCTATATACAGTGTATACATTAAACATTTCTTAAATATATACAAGCATGTGTGTGTGTTTGTACATATAAAATAATTATACACAGTGCACCCACATATATTATGTAAACACAAATTTTATTTTGGATGCGATTAATCGTGATTAATCATTTGGCAGCCCTAGTAAATTTATAAATATTAAAAAATAAATATTAACTAATAAAAACAAAATGGTACAAATAAAGTGCAACACATGCAAAGATTGTGGTCACTTTAACCATTGAAAGGATACTATCGCTTTCCTTATTCAAACTGATGTTTTATTAATGAATATATGATTGACTTGAAGAATGAAAGCTGTATCATATAATTGGATATTTATATGAACAATTACTTTATCACAAATATGGCTGTTTTCAAGGTTTTTACAGGACTTAAATGTCAAAAAGTCAAATTCAAGTATTTCAAGCACATTGTGCGAACCCTGATAAAATAATCATTATTGATGTACATTATACATTCTATATATGCAGTCAATTATCATAGAAACTATGATATATATATATATATATATATATATATATATATATATCATAGTTTCATGTTTTTTTGATATATATCATATATATATATATATATATATATCATAGTTATATATATATAAGGTTTTAGCTCAATGAACAATTGGAAGACGCCCTACAGAACTGCTTCAGACCCTCTCATGATGATGGACTTCTCCTTGTTGAAGAGGACTCTAATGCTTACCACTGTATCTCGACTGTTGGTTGCTGTTCCTGTGCATCTCCCAATGATCTTATCAATGCACTTCTTGTGAATGGCCGCATTGCATTCTAGAAAAGAGCAAGGGGGCAAAAAGGTGTAATGTGTTCAAATTACCTTCTGATTAATCTAATGGTACAAAATATCTTATTAAAAACAGATTTCAAAAGAGCCCATTATGTTAATTCCACACATGAGGATGATTTATGTGCCACACAGAAAAAAACCTATATTATATGACTGATTTTTTTGTTCAAGGAACAAATCTACTAATATGTATAATGTGTGTTCTTACTAAGAAACATATGCGAGGGTCAGGGTCTACAATATATTAAGAAAAGCTGTGAAGATACTTACGCCTACATTTGTAGCCCTGCTTGTTGAGACCCCTATAATGCAAAAATATAAAAAAAAAAATAATGAAAAATGTTGGATTATTGCTATTTCTACATAGACTATATAACAGACTGTTAGTACACAAATGGTATACATTTGAAACACTTATTAGGGAGACTTTGGATAAATAACTCTCTATAAACAGTGTGAACAAAGCACTAAAGCAATCTGTCTCATGCTGCACAGGAAGGAGACAGCCCAAGGGACTCTGCTGAGGCGGCTGAAATATCAGAGGAAAGTCCAAGTGCGATTGCGCAAACAAACACAGATGCTATCCAATACTATAACTTACAAAACACACACACCAAGATTATTACTGCCAGGCGTTTCTGGCTACTTACAGATATTACTTTCTTCTGCCTATATGAGATACAATTAATAATTTAAAGATTTCTAATGGTGATGAAATAATATTTCTAATTGTTCAATGTTAGTCATGCAGTGACTGGCTTTTTATAATGCTTTTTTTTTAATTCAAAGTGACTCATCTCGCTGGATCCCATCTCCCTGGACTAACCTGTTATAGTACGCCAATTAGAGGACTTTGCGTCATTTAGACCGAGAAGTACATTGCTTAAGGGCACATCAGTGCTGCATTGTAATCTCAGTAATTCTCTAGTTTCTGGGTCATTTCGGTTCGGTATCGAACTTGCAAACTTTGCTTTCGCAGTCTCGATCATTAGCAACTACTGTTGCTAATACTTGGGACCAGGTCTAGGGGCATCGCTTGACACTTTTTACTGGGGCATGAGACCCAGTGAAATACGCCTGGGTTCTAATAATGATACAAATAATAATAATTGGTTACATTTATATAGTGCTTTTCTGGATATTCAAAGTGCTTCGCAAATTATATGTAAAATGGAGATTACCATAAACCAAACTGAGAATAGTTTTCTAATATTCAAGCAATCAAGTCTATGTTTGTTTTCAATCAGAACTAGTATAGTGATGGCAGATTTGTGAATGAAATGTAGAACCTGATTTCACCAAGTGCAACATATTTGTTGATCCTGGAACAACATTCCAATCGACCAATCAGATTCGAGGGACAAGTTTACAGTTTATGCCAAGCATCTTCACCATTGTTACTCACCTATCATTTCCCTCTGACTTTTCAGAAGGAATAGGTTCAGGGGTTTGGAGACGTCTAGAACTAAATTTTAGAAATGTTGTTCCCGAATCAACAAAATATGTTGATCCAGAAAAGCGTCAAACCCGACACAATTAGGATACACCATTCAGATGGAATCGTTTCTATATTATATAAGAATGAAAGCAAAAATAATGCTGGATGAGGTGAATATAGGAAACAAAACTTGCAAATATTATCTATCTTTTGTGAACAGCAAAGAAGTTGAATGATACAGTATTACAGGATTAATTAATTAATAAAAAAAATATTAAATATGGACAAATGTTTTATACTTATGGAAAGCTTTTAGATTTAAAAGCAATTAGATTTACAATTTTTTGCATGGCGGTGGACATTAAAATATATGTAGAGGGATCTAAGTCACATCTAGGGATCAATCCAGAATATCATATTTAATATTATAACTACTTATAAATGCCCTAGAAAACACATAGCAATGCACTAAAAAAAAAAGAAACCCTAGCATCCACCTAAAACAAATGGTGGTGATGAATGGCGACAAATGTATTCTCTAGTTATAAATATATTTTACCGTCACTGTGTACAAGCTGTTAGATGTGGGATGATTACTGTGTAATAAATGTGCATCTGTAACACCATTTGTTTTTCTTTAATTCATTTATTTACTCACCACACAAACTCCCTGCACACCGAGCAGAAGGTGGGCTGTTTGAAGAAGGTGGCTGTGAACTCGTGGTTCTTGATGAAGTGAACCTTGGCCTGTTTCATGGCTCCTCTCCTTCGGTTTATTGTGAGGAGGCCATCATCCTCTTTCATGGTCATTGAGGACTTTGATTCTGTGAAGCAGGTCAAAACAGAGTCTTTTGAAATAGACAACTCTCTCTGTTCTGAATAAAAATGAGCTTTACTTGCATATTAAAAAGACATTAAATAGCTATATGATATTTTAACAGAAAATTAAAATTGTCATAATCTATAACCGTTTAATGAAAAGTCATTTGATTTTCTTTTAAAGTCATTTTGTGAACAAAAAAAAGGAATCAAGAAAAGATCACATAGAATAGAAATTGTAAATGGCACCGTGCTGACTAGCGTTTACGTGTTCCTACGCAAAATAAAAGATTATTTTTTTTAAATGAACGTCCCTTAAATGGGATATTTATTAATAACTAAAGCCTAAACATTAACTTCACTGGCTTTTGGATACTAAATATGTGCTACATAAGGATAATTCTGTTTATGATGTCTTCAGCATTTTAATAGATTACGATCACAACTCATTCCCTGCTGAGAGTTAGAAACAAAACTCTCACGGTGTTGAGATAAATGGTTTTGCCCTCTGGCACAGTGCCAGAGTGTATGACAATTATAGTTTTAAAAGACAAGTCTTTCCAAACTATCACTCTGAAAATATGTTTTTTACAGTAAAGTAACAACCAGTATATTTGGAGAAATTATAAGCAAATATGCTATAATGTCTAAAAAATAAATGAATAAAAAAAATAGATAGATCAAGATAGCAAGAGAAGGTGGAATGAAAAAATATACCAGCATGAAAACATGAGTAAGACAGGATGAGTAAGCAAAAACAGGACAAATACCAGCTGACATGACTAAGCTGATATCTGAGGGTGGTGACATAATGGAAAAAAATACTAAATTTAAAGGGATAGTTCACTTTGAAATTAATTTTTGATACATTTTAGCTTACCTCAAGGGCATCCAATATGTAGGTGTCTTTGTTGAAAGACACCTACATATTGGATGCAAGCAGTCTGCCGACCTAAGCGACCTTGATGGGACATGTTGTTGTATAAGGTCAGAAAGTTAGGTCGGGGCTAGACTATTTAAGGATTTATAAGCAAACACTAAACTTTTTAAATCAATCCTAAAAATACTGGAAGCCAGAGAAGGGCATGGAAGAGCTTAATTCTTTTTGCCCATTATGGCAGAGCTTAATTCATTAAAAGATAATTTGGTTCATTCAAGACATCTTAAATTAAAATAGATAAATACAAAAAAAAGGTTTGGAAGAGATTTTCTTTGGTTCAAAAGTTGGGGTCAGTACATTTTTTTAAAAGAAATGAATACGTTTATGCAATTAGGATGCATTCAGATGACCAAAAGTGAGAGTAAATGCATTTATGATGTTACAAAAATTTAATGTATAACGGTTTCAAAAAAGTAGGCAGTACAATTTCAGCACTGATTAAAAGAATTATATCAAATAAGCAAATTAGAATTTCTGAAGGCTCATGTGACAATTAAGACTGAAAACAGTTTAAAAGTGTAATAATATTCCACAAGATTACTGTTTTTTACTTTTATTGATCAAATAAATGCAGCCATTGTGAGCATAAGAGTTGTTTGTTTCTTTCAAAAACTTTTTAAAAATCCCCAAACTTTTGAACGCTGTATACATGTTTACCTTTACATGCACCCACCTAGGTCTGTATCCTCGAAAAAGAACTGGACAGACATCATCACCTTCCCAGAAGGCTGCAGGTCCACCCAGAACTCCGCATGACCATTGCCTTTTTTGCAGCGCTCAGCAATGACAGAGACCCCGACCGTGGCCTCCGACAGAATCTCCTCTGCTGTTTTCATCAGGACCACTTGTATGACGCGGCCCTCGTAGATGTGTGCGTCAAATGTGGATTTCCATGCAGGATACATGGTGGGCTTCCTCTGGACCAGCGTCTTCCCTCGCTCTGGGTGGACAAAGAGAGGAAGAAATGCCAATGAAATTATGATGCCATCTAAGATTCCACATTTTAAGGCAGCACTGCATTCTGTAAATCTTGAGAAGACAATCCTAAAGTGAATTTTACCTTGCAGAAAGCATTATGCTCCGTTTGAAAGCCACACTGACCTGTGCTGAGCGATTCCTTCATTTTGATGGCACAGAACGGTGGCTCTGTCATAGGAGGAAGGTCTCCCAGGTTAAATTCATTGAAGGCAATCCGCAGGAACGGAGCCATGGTGAGAGATCACTGTGCCTAAATAAAAAGAAAAAAATTTATAAAGAACAGAGGGCAAATGAAACCTCAACCTACCAAACTGGCAGGCGGTTCTCATGTTTTCCTCCCTTACAAATAGCAGAAGCATCACTTGCTCTGACAAAAAACCCTTTTAGGCAATGATATAAGGCAGTATTTCTGATGAGCAAAATATGATGTGTGCGATGTAGATAAATTAAAAATAATTTCTTTACTAAAAATTTGTAGTATATATAATATATTCCTTGACATCTTTAACAAGCACTGTTCATAAATGCCTCAAAATGTACTAAAGCTTCAGCCTCGTTGCTTCAACTTCCTATTGCAAAACTGTGTGAAATCTACTCTTTTCCGATAGTTCTTGCATAACACTCACTGGGGATGACCAGCTAGCTAGTTTTGTTTTCCTAATAAGCACAATGGAAGAGTTAGAAACTAAATAATTAGTTGCTGTATTTGTCATAGCCGCAAAATTACATCATTTTCCAATCCCAGCCCCTCAGGTAGGACCAGATTCCTGCTGGTATTACTGTTCACACAATGGCTTCCCAGAGCTTTGCCAGGATTCTGGGACACAATTGGCCCTTTACTTGGTTTCACAAAATAATCATGGAGATTAAGGGCTTAAATATGCACTGCGCACACACAAACACAATGGAAAATAAAGTGAATGAAAAATAAAAATGACAGAAGTTCTGTTTTGTATTAAGTTATCTGTCACAATAACGCATTAATCTTGTACTTATTTAATTAGATTTATGTAATTTCTGCAGCTGTAACAATCAAAATGGACGTTGGAAAAAAATTCCTGAACATTCCACTCATTTGTCATTGGTCAGACAAACAGATAGCTCCACCCCAAAATCATGCCATTGGTTGAAACAGTGTTGCTGTTGTCAGGAAATTATTAAACAAACAGATTCAAGTTTTGAAAGCACCACAGAGCCACAGTTTTTACAGTTTTCATGAAAATCAACCTACAAATGACTTTCTGGTCTGTTATAGTGTGCCGAAGTGATGACGTCACTTTGTAGGACAACTTGGAAGTTAGCGGCGCATGGGTTCCCTCGATCGAAAAGCTATGCATTTTTCCCATAGATTTTTGGAAAAATCGCAAAAAATAAGATCTGTGATCTCAAACAAAGAACTGTGACCATTACCGGTTTTGTTTATCAAGATAATCTTTACAAGTTAATCCAAAATTTATACATTTTGAAGCCTATATAAAGTTTTTTTTAAAAAAAAACACAAAAAAAAGCAGACACAATAAAGTTTAAAAAAATCACAAGCAGGTTATAACTGTGTGTTCAATGTCATAGATCAAAACGTGAAAATATTTAGAGGCTTTGTTCACCACAGACCTTATTTCAGGCGATTTAGCAAAAACCCATTCAAAAATCCCATAGACTTTAGCACGAGGGAACCGGTAGTGCTAAAACGCTAACTCACTTCCAACAGAGTGACGTTGTAACTTCGGCACTCTATTGCATATAATTAAAGCTGCAGCCCTGCGTTTTTCCTCTTTGTCGCCATCTCTGTTTGAATTCTGCAATTGCAGTCATTCGTGGAATCATCAACATTACGTGAGTTGTACTTCAACACCCTCGACACGGCACAGCGTGGATGAACACAATGTTTGAGGAAAGCGTGAGGCTGTCAGTCACCGCGCCGGTGTGGATACTGGCGTTCTGACATTGCAGCATCATATAACGCAAAACCGTGCAAATTATACTTTGTTCCCAAATTGTTAAAGTTAACAACATCAGAATTGCGTGACTACATGTAATGTCCTTCCGACATTATACTTGTTTTCGCATGGGTCCGGTTGCAGTCTCTTTTTTTCTGTAGCCACTCCAAAGTCCGAACAAAGTCTTTTGCATTTTACAGCGGGTGAATCAGTTGTCACTGGTGATTGTCGTTTGAAACTTTCTGGATCCGCCATCAAATTGATAAGTTTAATTATATCAAGTGCTGTGAGAAAAGGCTATAAATCTCCACCTCCAGCATCCTCACAGTCAATATAGCCTACTAGCCGAGACTCTTGTTTATGTGTACAGATGTGACATAAGGACGCAAAGACATGCTCGAATCGCCCGTGGAAATCCACCAGTACCACTGAAGTTAAAAACATTATTACAAGCGTTTTGAATCGAGCGAAGGCAAGCAGAGAGTTTTGAACACTGGCTGGTTGTGTATTTTCTCAAACATGTATTTTGAATTTTTAACCCAACAAAAAGCTTTAAGTACAAAAAGCAAAAGCTTTAAGTACAAAAACACACACATACACACTTCCGCTTAAAACACTGATAGAGCAACTTTGTGTGTCTGGATCGCTCGGACTCATAATCGCTAAAAGATTAAATGTTGAGCAGGTGAAGTGGCCCCATTTGTAATACCACCCATGATGGAGTACTGAGAGACTGGTTGATTTGCAGATCTGTCACACTTGCATAAAAGTGTTGAAACCATTCAGATGAGTGACTTGTTTACATCTGCAGGGAGGGAAACCAGAAATCTAAGTCTGTGTATGTAAAGCCACAAAATGGCAGAGGACATTTAATAGGCTTCTCAATAAGTTTATACGATTGATTCTATTTTTATTTAAGCCGAAAGTAATCAATCCAAACATAAAATACACATGTACCAACACAAAATACAAAAGCTTTCATTGTGAAGACACTTCACATGGTTTCATAGGTGTGTTATATCATGATTTAATGCTCCGAAACACTTTGAAATTGCATGCCCTAAAAAAATTGTTATCTGGACTAATCTGTGTCACACACAGTATTAAATAATGATACAGAGAGAGCCGATTTAGATAATTGCTGAAGGTTGTGACAGAGCCTTGCTCCACAAATGATATAATACATTAACCATATCATCATAAAATGCTCAACTGAGTTCATTGTAAACAGCTGTAAAAACTCCCACACAAAACTCTCAAGTATAGAGGGGAAAAACCTGGTAATATTTATCGCCATTATTTTTCCTGGTGATGTGTTACTCAAACATGTACAGTGTCATCAATAATAGAGAGAGTGAGAAAGATCAAAAAATAATATGAGACCACACACACACACACACATACTCAAACGCATATTATGACAAAAATGCATTAATATCAACTAATAAAACACTTAATCTGTCAAACATAAACCTCTTACACTCAAAGGCATATGACTGCAAAAAAAAAAAAAATGTTTCCCTGGAGAGAGTGGAAAAAATGAGCCCATCCAGCAAGGGAGGGGATGGAGAGAAAATGAGGAAAATGTAGAAAGGGGGGGATGGAAGAAAGAAAGCATTGAGTGGCATACTGGAAGTTTAATGTGCTTGCTAAAAATCCAGACTCTAACACCATTTATATACTTGACTGACAGCCTTTCTCTATTAACCACTCAATCTAGTCTACAAATCATGATGTGAGAATACAGTGAACATGTCATTATGACAAGATTTTACGTCATCAATATTAATGTGAAAAGTGTGCTAGTCTCAGCAGACATTGTGTGTGTCTCATTTCAGTAGCCTGGTTCCCTTAGCGGTCTATTAATCTGTCAAGAGAGGTCACCTCCATCACACCCAGATCGGTTGCTGCTTAATTAACACACTCTGGTATGTGTATAGTATATGTGTCTTAATGTGCATGGCACTACTTTTAACTCATATGATGTTAAAACTAGCAAACCACCAGCTTCTATTTTACACAAATGGAGTAATGTGCTCAGATTGAACAAATGTGATGAAGGTAGAAGGATGAGGAACAGACATGATATCCTAACTAATAGGCAACACTTCATCTTCAAGAACGGCCAAAAATGAAGGCCAAAGCAGCTAATGATACACTTACTCAGTAAAGTCATGGCCACAATATCTATACTGTCTGCATATGACGTGTGGGGCCATATGAAGTAGATATGAATTAGCCGTTTAATCCACCTCCAACAAAAAAACTCATTTTGGATAACTGTGATTGGATAACGGGACTAACCTGCAGACCAATCGCATCGCACAGCATCTCAAATGGTGGTTTGAGCCAAATGCCTAAGCCAAAGTCTGATATCAAAATAATCAGGTTTAATACCCACCCAGAAGCATCTCACATGATTGCATTCCCAAACAGCATGAATCTGAACACAAGAAAACGTGCCAGCGTTTATTGAGTTTCGTCTGAGCGCTCTGAGAAGCAAGTCATTTATGATGTGGGAAAAAAAAAATCCATGCATTTTTATTACAGATATTTCACGGCAATTTCCCGGGAAGTGGCAATTTTGTTCTCTAGAACACAAGATGGAAACGGTTCGAATGTTTTATGCAGTATTCCAATTTTGCGCATTTTGAACGTAAACACAGCTATTTTTCCCCATGTTAAATACTTTCTTCAATCCCAGTTTAACGTGCAAAAATAACTATAGGCATAAGTTAAGTTTAGCTGATTTCCCCCAAAAATGTAAACAAAAAGAGTCCCATTTCACATACTTCTGTAATATTTCACTCTTTTTGTAGTAAACTTAGCGTGAGTATTGTGTTCACACTGAAAAACACAAACGTCTGTGGAGATGACACCTAACAAATGTGAGAAAGCGGAAAGTAAAAGCTTTAACTTATAACATATTTGTTCAAGCCGACATATTTACAGCAAAACAAACAGGATTGTACTATTCGTTTGACCAGTCAACACTGGCCTAACACTGGAGTGTTCAGGAAATGTTAATGCAAAGTTGTACATGAAATCCTTAGCTCTTCTATTATTCTGCCCACTACGCCCACCATATAGCCTATTTTTTTTTTAATTCTCTCTCTCACACACATTGTAGAATTGTACCTTTTCTATGAGTGATATAAGGTAAACATATTTGGCTTTCATGCTGGAAGCACTTTGACGGATCTCACATCTCCATATAGATTGAATACATTAATTATCTAAATCTTCACCCTCTATTGCGTTTGACTTTCCCCAAGTTTTATCTATTGGACACATTCTGTTTTTCTTTCTGTGTGGTATTATTTTCAGCTCACACAGGCTGTGTCTGTTGTGGGGATCTCTCCCTGTGTGCAGGTGTTTGTGTAGAAGTAATTGGACAAAATTACAGTGTGTGTAGTAGTGCCAGCCCTGTATAAGAGTCTCGCTCTGTTCTCTGTCTTGCGTAAGGAAGCTGCTCTGCTCACCTTTTCTTTTTTTAACTCTTAAATTGTTCTCGCTCAATACGGGGATGAAAGTAAGCACATATATTTCAGATGATTTCACTAGCCTATAATACAAGTCAAATGGAAAACAGGTTGAAACTGCTAAATAGATACTTAAAAAATGGTTTTATTCCCTATTGCAATGTATATGTGAAACAGCTTCTCAAAAAAGAAAAGATTTAGGGACTTGATTTTGTCCATTGGGAATTGATTGGATTGTTGGCAAAGTCATGGATTGTCGTGTAAAAGTGGCGTAGAGAACCCGGAAGTTTGTAAGAGGACACCCATGTTTCGGAGAACACTGGGAAACCTGTTAGTCCAGATGGTGCAGTTGCATATTTCTAAAATCACACATGTGAATATATTTGTATGCATGGAATTACAGTTCATTGTCAGAGTTCAAGGCATCATGCTGCTGTTTGTACTTTGCTAAAGCAGCCCTACAGCAAATATAATCCGCCAGGCTCCAAAATTCCCCCTCTGTGCATTGCAGTCCTCATAATACAGTTAAGAAATGCGAAATCCTCTCTTTGAAGTTAATAAAAATACGTTTGCAATCCATTTTACTTCTGGTCCGCAGTATTGCCCACCCACGAATGTTAAACTGGATGTACAAGAAAATTATTTGGATTATAAAAAAATTATCACTACATTTGGAGGGAATAAAAATATTGAAAAATAAAACTGCTTGGAAAAGTTGTTTTATATTTTGAGAGCCAGGTTATGGTAATTATATTTTGTTATATTTAATATATTTTTCTTTTAAGATCAGAAACATACATTAAGAAAGTAAATTGTCCTAATTTGTCCCAATTTTAATGCGACAGACAAAAGTAAGATTTTTTAATAGGCCTATAGCTATATATATATATATAAGAAATGCTCACCAAGGCTGCATTAATTTAATCAAAAATATAGTAAAACAGTACACTGTAAAAAAAATATTGTTGATTTAAATTAAAAAAAGAAGTAACCTGGTTGCCTTAAAATTTTAAGTTCATTGAAATGGAAAAATTGAGTTAATACAATGAAGAAGATTGATTTAATCACCAGAAACTCAAAATATTATTTAGTTTAAAAATATATATTTTTCAGTATATTTTAAAATACAATTTATTCCTGTGATGGCAAAGCTGAATTTTCCGCATCATTACTCAGTCTCCAGTAACCCTTTAGAAATAATTAAATGTCGATTTGATGATTAAGAAACATTTCGTTTTATCAATGTTGTAAATAGTTATGAAATGTTTATATTTTTTAAAATATATTTAAAATGTTTTATTTGAATAGACCAACATGCACCAATGAATCGTCCACCATAAGACAAGTAATGTTCATTAAAATAGTAAATAGTGTTCATTTTCATTTCATGTTGAATTTAAAGTCAAAATTTGGTACACAAACTTAAACAAGAACACATTTGTCATGTTAAAATTTGACAAATTGGTCTTTTTAAAAAATACAAATGTGCATTCCCCATTTTTGCAATTCCATGTAAATGGTCTGCAGGTGAGTTTAATCAGTTACCGATCGATGGATGCAAGAACAAAAAAGTCATTGTGAGTGTTACATAACACCAAGGATAACCATTTCTTTTTTTAAACGTACTGTATGTCACAGGGTTATTGGGTTAAAATAACATGCATCAAGGAAGCGTTTGTGTGCAGAGCGAGTTAGTGCGGGAGAAAAACATGGAGAGCGGGAGATCAGTGACTTCAAGGTCAGATGAGTGCAGAGAGCCATGTGACATTCGTTTTAGTGTAGCATTGATTTCTCACCCCTCTCTTCCCTTAGGCTAAGAAACAAGAGACCCTATGCCTCTATCTTTCCCTCGCCTATAACAAACACACACACGCACACACAATAGTTAGTCAAGGTTAGTGTGGAAAAGCCAATTCCTCTCTGAAACAGGGCTTACTGTGTGACTGCAGGCTTGCTATCAAATGTGTGTGCGATATTAGGGCTCAAATCTGCTGAACTGCACGGTTTTGGAGAAGAAATTTGGGCACAGACACACACTTGTGTTGTGTATATTGGCATGTCGACCTAAAGGTGAAGCTGAGCTTGCCTCTGTCAGCCTGTGCAATAAGAGTGGTGTCCATTTCTGCCTTACGCACACTTCACAAAAGCTTCATTAATCCAAGACCAACAGAGAACGGCCTGTGCGCTTGCTCGCTAGCATAAAAGCATGCAACAGACCTTTTGTTGCTGTGTGTTCAAAAGCGATACAACAATACAAAATGAATATGACATGCAAAACATAAGGAACGCAAACAATACTTTCGGGGTGTTGGGCTCTAAAGCTTTTTTTACAAAACAATTGTGTTTGCCGGAGGCACTATGAGCGAAAAACAACTCAAAACAAAGCCGATGAGAGATTTGAACACTACTAATGGTGTTTGCTTGTAAAAGAGCCGTGCGTATAACAGAGACGACATAGATGTTGGCAGACGGGGTGACGGTGCACCATCATCACTACTTTCTTCTCTCCTGCAGTTTGGTTGATAAATAATTCAGAGGCGATGCATGTTGTTGATTAAGACCTTTACTAACATGTGCCTTCCGGCTGAGCACAATGTGTTGATTTGGTTCACTGTACAGGTTGTGGACGTACAGTAGCGACACACACGTAAGCTTTAAACACGAAAAACACCAGAGACAAACTAGTGGAAACCCTGGTTAATGTCAAGAACAAAGCACCCAGTGACTGTTTGTAAAAGAGGGAAGAAAAAAAAGTGTGCCATACAGTGGCTTGTGTGTGTGTGTGTGCTTTAAAATGAAAGATTAAAAATGATTAAGTCTGTGAATGTTTCTTGTGGATGCATTAAAATAAAAATAAGCGTTCACAATAAGCCTTATTTACATTATATATTATCTATGGGTCTGAACTTCCTTTTGAAAACTTCCTTTCTTCTGTTGAACACACAAAAAAAAAAAGTATGTTGGTATTCAAACAGTTGACGGCACCGATTGACATCCATAGAAAAAAAATGCCATGGATGCCAATGGGTGCTGTGCTATCAACTGATTGATTACCAACAATCTTTAAAATATCTTCTTTTGTGTTCAACAGAAGAAAGAAACTACCCAACACCAACAGCTTGCAAATATGGCATGGATACTGAGTATACGCCATGCAAATACGCAAGTTCTTTTGTACATAATAAAAACAAACACAGCAAGTGAATGAAAATCTCATAACAAACCGCATGTCTGTCTCACACATTGAGGCCTACAGATATTCCCCATGTTCTGTTGTTTTTCAAGGGTGGATGGAGATAATGTGAAGGAACTGTTGTCATACTGAATGGTTTGGTAAATATTGTCACTGAGATAATAGTCTACACAGCTCATTTTGCGGTAGCAGTTAATGCTTTCGAAAAATAGATCATATGCTTTAAAAAATTGGCACAGCTATATGTTTTGACTGTTAATAGAGACTGATCCAGGTGGGAGGATCAAATATTTTATCATTAGCATCTGAAGAACTCGCTAGTCAAAGCGGTAACTATGGAAACCATGATTAAGACGCTCGTGAAACATTGGTCAAAGTGAATCCTGTTACTTTTATCGTGTCAGCCGAATAATGAACATTGTCAAGACTAGTTAGTTTGTATCTCTCTCTCTCTCCGTCTCAAAAAAACTTGAAAAACAAGACCGTACAGTAACGTTAAGCCAACACTTTCTGTTTCCCGACTAAAATAGCCTACATAATAAAATGACATACTAGAGTGTGGAGGAGCAGGAACGGGAAAGGGTTGTCAGTATGGTCTTTCTACGGGTTATGTGTTTACAAAACTGGGTTATGTGTTTACAAAACTGTATGGCAGCGCATTCTATGAAACAATGTCGAAAAGTACGGCTGCTGCTGCTTCCGCGTATCTGGAGAAGTGAAGTTGAATATTAAAAAAAATATTTATCAAGTTTCTTTTCCTCTCCTGAGCTTGAGTGTTTAAGAACACACGATATCAAACATTTATAGGACTTCCTGTCCTAAAAAGGCTTGATATCTCGTTACCAAGTGTTTACAATTGTTTCCATTAAATCATAAATTGATTTGTTGGAAATCGTTTGATGCTCGCGGCGACCGAGAGACAAACGTCGAAAATGCAACGAAATCTATTGGTTGTTGGTGGACAACGTGGACGTTACATGTTATACATGTCTGTCATTTCTACGCTCCCGATGGGCGGATTTACAAACGCCTACAAAACGCGCAAAAAGTGAAAAGTTGTTAGCAGAAAACTTACCAACTTCAGTGTCTGAGAAGTTTCAATAATTCGTCTCTTATCCTCACTGCTGCTGTGTAAGTTGAGAGCAGAATGAGCAACGCGTTTGAGGAAGTATTTACCCGCTCACTGTGCCGTCTGGGGTTGACAATACTGGAAGAGTGACGTCGAGCAGGTAGAGAGGGGTAGAGAGAGAGAGAGAGAGAGAGAGAGAGAGAGAGAGAGAGAGAGAGAGAGAGAGAGAGAGAGAGAGAGAGAGAGAGAGAGAGAGAGAGAGAGAGAGAGAGAGAGAGAGAGAGAGAGAGAGAGAGAGAGAGAGAGAGAGAGAGAGAGGGTAGGAGTGTCTAAATGACTGTAAATAATAAAATATTGCCAAAGCTTAGAATACTTAGAATAATAATAGTCACAATGATAGAAGAAAATATTATGCCTTAACTTAAATAAACAGTGTAACAAATTAAAAGGTGTGAACATTTGAAACAGTGTAACATAAACACACACACCCACACACACCCACACACACACACACACACACACACACACACACACACACAAGGGTTACTATCTATCTATCTATCTATCTATCTATCTATCTATCTATCTATCTATCTATCTATCTATCTATCTATCTATCTATCTATCTATCTATCTATCTATCTATCTATCTATCTATTTATCTATCTATCTATCTATTAATATAGCTATATATATATATATATATATATATATATATATATATATATGTCTGTATGTCGGTCTGTCCGTGTGCGTGTGCGCGCGCGTGTCTGTCTGTCTCTTTTCTTTTCACAAAGTAAATTCACTAGACCTATCTGACTGTGTAATGTCTCAGGCTGTGAGTTGTCATAATGTCTTTGACAGTTTTAGATGATATGATGTCATATTTAAAGATTGATAGATAGGCCTATGCATATCATAATTTTCTGTTGAAAAAAACAACAACAACATGTTTCTCATTTAACCACCTTTGGACTGGGTTGTGAGTTACCATTGTTGGTGGTTAACCAGGTGCTTTACTTTCCTAAAGGCAGGAGACTCCCGATGGAAGCTTTAGGACTTCATTCAGGCCCGCCCTCACACCTACACAGTACACAAGGAATGAGTATGGACAAAACACACACAGAGACACACACACAGTGTCATCAATCACATGATGTTGACTCACAGACTGCCCCACCCCTTCAATAGGTCTGTCAGTGGTGTATAAAGCTCGGAGTTTCAGTGTTTCTATATTTAGTATAGGGTGAATTGCCAACAAATGACCGTTTACTCTAATCTGACATTTTTGACCATGTAAACTGCAATCCAACAGATACCCTTATTGTAGAAAAAGTTCTGAAGAACAGTGAAGACTTATCGCGTGGGTTTATGAAAGATGGTTTCACTTCTCTTTTATTTTATAGAAACTGCATATTTTTCCTCTCCTCTCACACATTCTAATATAATTTACCAGTGTTGCCTCACTTCTCTTTCGCGATAACTTTCCTCTTCTCTCTTTTGTTTTAGAGCCTCTGTTTTAAGTCAAGTCTGTAATGAGTTTTAAATGAGAATGTTAGTTATTTTTCTAGCAATCCATTGCTAGTCTAGGTCTAGCTAAATTATGTCCTCACTGATTATGCCCTCGAGCCCATGTCCTTTTTCAAAACTAATTGAAAGTGCCCCTCTCAAACAAATATCAATGATAATATTGTTGTAATTAAAACAAAAATGCATTTGATTATAATTAACATGATGATTTGTACAGAACTAAAGTAGCCTAAATTCACGTTTATTTTTACGTTTCTGTCAGTCTGAGGTGCCGTTGCTATGGGTTGCATTGCGTGTCTTGCTTCGGACTTGACTGAAGGGGTCAGTCTCCGTTTTCGAGGGTCTGAACTCCGGAGTAGCCTTGTGTGTGTGGACAGCAGCTAAAATTATGGGTGAAAATGTGTAAACGTAGGTTGAATGTCTGCTGGGGAACCGATGCTCTCGATTCACATATGAAGAACAGCATTAGCTAAATTAAAATAGAAATTCGTTAAAATTTAAAGTCTTAACTATCACTTTTTAGCAATTTAACACATCCTTGCTGAATAAAAATATTTATATATATATATATATATATGTAATGATTCACGATGCACAGAGGAATCCATTTGCAGCTTTTATTAAACAGGGTCGTACAGGCAGGGTCAATACGAGGCAGACAGGGCAATGCAGACAAGACAACAGGATCAACAGGAGACAGGCAGAGATCAGGGCAGGCAGCAATAATCGTAGTCAATAACAGTCCGAGTTCAGGCCAGGCAGATATCAATCGTAGAAGTGTCAAACAGTCCAAAGTCCAAAACCAGAAAACCAGAATCAGGATACAAACGCTCAGAAATGATCACCGGGGCAAATCAAGACTTCGCACTGGTGTGGTGTGTGGACGTGGCTTTTATGTGTGTGTGTTAATGGCGTGCAGGTGTGTGACGCAATCAGTCCCAGGTAAGCGGCATGATGGGAATTTGAGTTTGAAGCCAATGATCAGTATTCTGGTGAAGGCTCCCTCTGGTGGCGGAGAGGAGACAGAGCGGGAGCCTCCACTGTAACAGAGCCCCCCCCCTGCGAGCGGCTCCTGACGCGAGGAGGCGGTTGTCGTCGGGGTCTCCCACGGGGTCGAGGGGCCGGTTTCTCCGGGTATGTCCTATGGAACTCTTCAGTGAGAGTGGGGTCCAGGATATTCCTTGAATTGACCCAGGACTGTTCCTCCGGACCGTACCCCTCCCAATCGACCAGATATTGGAGCATGTTACCCCGACGTCTGGAATCCAGCAACTTGTGCACTCTGTAGGCCTCCTCGCCGTCAACCAGAAAGGCAGGAGGGCCCTGAGAGGCGGCCCCCTCCTCCGTCTCTCCCCTCGGACCACCAGCGGGTTTTAACAGGGAAACATGAAAAGTGGGAGAGATACGATAGTTAGCGGGCAGGTCTAAACGGAATGAAACAGGTGATATTTGTCTTATAATTTGGAAGGGACCAACATACCTGGGACTGAGTTTGCGACATGGAAGTTTGAGGCGTAAGTCTCTGGTTGACAGCCATACCCATTGACCACTCTGGTATTCTGGGGCAGGACGACGATGACGGTTGGCTTGTTGTTCTTGACGCCTGACAGCATGCCTCAAATGGGTGTGTGCTTGGTCCCAGACCTCTTCGCTCTTGTGCAACCATTCCGTGACAGATGGGAGTTCAGTGGGTTCACCGGACCATGGAAAGAGAGGGGGCTGAAAACCCAGTATACATTTGAAGGGGGTGATACCAGTAGCAGGTTTGACCAATGAATTTTGAGCATATTCTGCCCAGAATAAATATCTGCTCCAGTCATGTTGGTGTTGCTGGCAGTAGGTTCTCAGGAAGCGGATGATGTCTTGATTTAGACGTTCGGTCTGACCATTGGACTGGGGGTGATAACCAGAAGTAAGGCTGATGTTCACGTTTAAATGTTTGAAGAATGCGGACCAGACTCTGGAAGTAAACTGAGGTCCTCTGTCAGATAGTATGTCCTCAGGTAGTCCGTAAAATCTGAATACTTGGTTGCATAAGAGTTCAGCAGTTTCGAAGGCAGTGGGAAGTTTAGTGAGGGGAATGAGACGGCAGGCTTTGGAAAATCGATCCACTATCGTGAGGATTGTGGTGTGTCCTTGAGAAGTGGGAAGATCTGTGATAAAGTCGATGGCTATGTGTGACCATGGTCGTTGAGGTGTGGGGAGAGGACAAAGCAGGCCAGCGGGTAATTTTCGGGGTGATTTGGAAGTTTGACAGGCGGTGCAGTTTTGAACATGGTTTGTGGTATCGGATGTAAGCGTGGGCCACCAGAAACGATTTTGGAGAAGATGGATTGTGGCATTGATTCCGGGATGACCTGAGCTGGGATTAGAATGGACTTGATCAATGAGACGGGGTCGAAATATTTCTGGAACAAAGAGGAGGTTGGCTGGACACTCAATGGGGGCAGGAGTCTGAAGATTGGCCTGTTGGATCTCGGTTACAATGTCCCACTGGACTGGAGCTACTAAGAGATTCTCATGGATGATGTTTTCGGGGTTGTCTTTGTGGACTGTCTCTTCTGTTTGGCGAGAGAGGGCATCGGCTTTGACGTTCTTGGTGCCTGGGCGGTAAGTGACAGTGAAGTTGAATCGTGTGAAAAACAGTGCCCATCTTGCTTGACGAGGATTGAGGCGTTTGGCGGATCGAAGATACTCCAGATTCTTGTGGTCAGTAAGAATGATGAACGGTTCTGTTGCTCCCTCCAACCAGTGTCGCCATTCTTCCAGAGCCAGTTTCATGGCTAAAAGCTCGCGGTTCCCAACATCATAATTCCGCTCAGCTGGAGAAAGTTTGCGGGAGAAGAAGGCACACGGGTACATCTTGGCTGGATCTCCCTGTCGTTGAGATAATATGGCCCCGACTCCTGTGTTCGAAGCATCTACCTCCACAATGAATTGACGCTCTGGATCGGGATGACGTAGAATGGGTGCAGTGGTGAACCGGGTTTTCAACTCCTGGAAAGCTCGCTGTGCTTCGGGGTTCCAAGAAATTCGAGAGCTGTGGCGTTTGGTTAGAGCTGTTAGTGGAGCAGCAATGAGACTGAAGTTTCTAATAAATCGTCGATAAAAGTTAGCAAATCCCAAGAATCTCTGTAATTCTTTGACCGTCTGAGGTAATGGCCAATCCAGCACTCCTCTCACCTTCTTGTCATCCATGGCCACTCCCTCTTGACTGATGATGTAACCCAGAAATGAGACGCTTGTTTGATGAAACTCACACTTCTCTATCTTGGCATATAACTGGAACTGAATTAGATGTTGAAGCACTGCTCTGACATGTTGAATGTGTTCCTCCAGTGAGTTTGAGTAAATCAGAATATCATCGATGTACACGATCACCCATTTATCCAGCATGTCACGAAACACATCATTCATGAACGCCTGAAAGACGGAAGGACTGTTTGATAAGCCGAAAGGCATGACCAAGTATTCATAGTGCCCACTAGTGGTGGAAAAGGCTGTTTTCCATTCATCCCCCTCACGTATGCGAATCAGGTTATATGCATTGCGTAGATCAAGCTTGGTGTAATATTGAGCCTGTCTCAGCTGTTCCAAAGCGGCTGGCACCAGAGGTAAGGGGTAACGATATTTGATGGTGATATCATTTAACCCACGATAGTCAATGCAAGGCCTGAGTCCCCCATCTTTCTTCTTGACGAAGAAGAAACCAGCAGCGGCAGGTGAGGTGGAAGGTCGAATGAATCCTTTGGCTGTCTCTTCCTCAATGTATTTTTTCATGGCCTCAGACTCAGGTTTTGATAGGGGAAAGATTCTACCTTTAGGAGGTGAAGCGCCGGGCATTAAGTCAATGGCACAATCTGTTGAACGATGTTCAGGGAGTTGGGAAGCTTTTTCCTTGCTGAAGGCTTCCGTAAGATCAGAATAGACTGCCGGTAGCTCAGCTAGCTCATGATTTAAGGTGTCTGGTTCTGGCTTGGAATTGGTCACTCGTTTGACTTTAGACAGACATTGGTTGTTACAGGTCTCACTCCAACGAATGATTTGTCCCTCCTTCCAGGAAATGTGTGGATTGTGAGTTTGCAACCACGGGTGGCCGAGAATGATGAAATGATGTGGAGCGTGAATGACATAAAATTGAATCTGTTCAGAATGAAGGGAACCAATCTGCATTTGGACCTTCTCCGTTTCACACTGGATTTTACCGTCTCCGATGGGATGACCATCTAACGCCTCCACTGACAAGGAAGAATGACATGGATGAAGTTTGAGCTTGATTTGTCTGGCGAAAGTTTGAGAAATGAAATTGCCAGCTGCTCCGGAGTCTATGAGGGCTGTAGATTCAATACATTGGTCTTGTATAATTAGACGAATGGGGAGAGTGAAACTGGATGGAGATCTTTGATATTGGTTTACAGAACTCACCGAAAGGGTGCGAGTTGGAGGTCGGACTGGACAGGAGAGCTTCATATGGCCGGGTTGACCACAGTACATGCAGAGACGATGTTGCAGTCTGCGTTCCCGTTCCTCTGGAGTGATGTGCGTGAACCCGATCTGCATGGGTTCGTGAGCGTTAGCTGCCTCGAGTGAGTGACGGATGTGTGCCCGGGTAATGCGTCTGGAACGCATGAGATTATCGACTTGAATGGCCAGACTTATATACTCATTCAGGTTTTTTCCCTCATCTCGACAGGCTAATTCAGATTGAAGTTCAGCAGTGAGCCCTCTCCTGAACAGCGTTTTTAATGTATCTTCGACCCAGTTCGTCTGTGCAGCGAGGGTGCGAAACGTAAGGGCGTATTCGGCGGTGGTACACCTTCCCTGGGTGAGATTTAGAAGCTGTTCTCCAGCGTCTCCTCTTTCTGAAGTATGCTCAAAGACTTGACGAAACTGTTGAAGGAATTCTTGGAATGTGGTGAATGAAGACCCCTCTGGTTTCCAGACTGCCGTAGCCCATTCCAACGCCTTGCCGGTGAGCAGGGAACAAACAAACGCAATGCGACTGGCTTGAGTGGAATATAATGTCGGTTGCTGGTCGACAAAGAGTGTGCATTGCAAAAGAAATCCCTTGCATTTAGTTGGATTTCCGTCGAATTTGTCAGGAAATGCGAGTCGAGGATTTACTGCTGTACTCACGGTTTCAGAGGGAACACTCGATGGTGGTGATGGTGTAGCAGATGCGCTTGGTACAGTACCAACAGCGGTGCGTAACTCCTGCATACCCTGTACGAGCTGTTCAGTGAGCGTGGTCAGGTGGCCGAGCTGATAATGATGTAAATCCAGACGAGAAGCCTGGGAGGTGAGTTCAGAGGTGAGTTCCATGACGGCTGCTGGATTGTTTAGCGGCGAAGTCTTCTGTAATGATTCACGATGCACAGAGGAATCCATTTGCAGCTTTTATTAAACAGGGTCGTACAGGCAGGGTCAATACGAGGCAGACAGGGCAATGCAGACAAGACAACAGGATCAACAGGAGACAGGCAGAGATCAGGGCAGGCAGCAATAATCGTAGTCAATAACAGTCCGAGTTCAGGCCAGGCAGATATCAATCGTAGAAGTGTCAAACAGTCCAAAGTCCAAAACCAGAAAACCAGAATCAGGATACAAACGCTCAGAAATGATCACCGGGGCAAATCAAGACTTCGCACTGGTGTGGTGTGTGGACGTGGCTTTTATGTGTGTGTGTTAATGGCGTGCAGGTGTGTGACGCAATCAGTCCCAGGTAAGCGGCATGATGGGAATTTGAGTTTGAAGCCAATGATCAGTATTCTGGTGAAGGCTCCCTCTGGTGGCGGAGAGGAGACAGAGCGGGAGCCTCCACTGTAACAATATATTACATATACAAATTTAAATTTAAAAAGGACTAACTTAAGAAGGACCAAAGCAAGCTTTTGCTTTGCGTATCAAGTGATCACCCAACAAAATACCAAAATTGTTTATTGCACAAAAGTAAACAAAATATGTCCTTAAAAACAAATGTCCAAATTTAGTAATTTAAAAAATATTCTCATGTGAACGCGTATTTAATGAAGGGTTATTATCGTTGACTAAAAACTAAAGCTAAAACATTTATGTTAATTGAAATAAAGCTGAAATAAAATAAAATATGAAAAACTTAAACTAAATGAAAACTATAAATGTTGCCTTAGCAGTAAACTGAAAGAAGTGTGTTAAAGCTAATATTACTAAAATTATTGACTGAAAATAAAACTAAAACTAAAATAAATTAAACCTAAACAGCCTTTAAGGCAAAATCACATTACTAAAAAGTAAACTAAAATGATAATAAAAACTAAAAAAAAAATTTCAAAATATAAATAAAACTTTGAATTGTTTACATCAAACTTTTCAAGGACTAGCACGCATCCTGACCAAGTTGTCATTCACATTTAACATCTTTCTCTGCTGTCGGAACTAGTCTCGACCCTACTGTTTTAAAAACCACTGTCTTTACAGTAGTTTCTATCTTTACTGTCTCCGTCGTAACAGGAACAAGAAGGGCTCTAATAGTTATGGCTTCCCTGACCGTCCTGCTTAATAAGCTCTTGGTGGAGACACTCTCACTGTGTTAGTGTGTTAGTGAGGCTGATCACTGGGCAGTGGAACGACTGACAGAGGGTGGACTCAGTGTCAGTTTCCCTGCAGTGCCAGGGCAAACAGTCTGAGTAATGACAGGAACCCAGTAGGCTAGGGAGGAAAGAGGAAACCCCCCCTCCAAAATAACATGTCTGGTTATCGACTCTATCTATTCCTCACTCTGTCTCTCTTACTTTCTGTCCCTTTTGCTATCTTTCTGTTACATACAGTACAATTGGCACCAAAGGAAAAGACATTGATTAAGTACAGAACATAAACATGACTAAAACAAAGAATAATACAAATTCTAAGACAGAATGTAATTTCCAATGGACAAGTCATTCTGAGACATTCCAACCACTACATTTCAATAAGTGAATTATATTATTATTATTAAATATATGATCAATAAGTTATGACAGCATATGTTTTTACATTACTTTAACTCATCAAAATAAGTTGAGAAATTTTCAACTTTTTTATAAGTTATACAAGATTCAAAGTTAAAATGACTTAAATAACTAAGTTGATTTTACTCAAAAAATTAAGGCAGCATTTTGTTTTTACAGTGGTATAAACTGGTTTGTAAATGTTGTACCCTGTTGTTAAATGTTGTCCTCTGCTTAAAGAGTAGACAGGAATGTTAATGTCCAGGCTGTGTTCTCCAAAAGAAAGCTTGATAATGGCAGTGGCCTCATGAATTCAGCGATAGCGCTCTGGAAATCTGCCCTCCCACCTAAGAGATAAATAGCACATCTGGCCATGTGCAAGGGTGACGTAAAACCAGGAAATAAATATCCTGCTAATATCCTGGAATACATGATCTTGGTTTGGGAGAGCATGTTAACAGAACCTCTGACTGTTTGGAAACAAAAGACACTCATTTACTATTCAAATGTATTTCGAACAGGCAAATGCACAAATGAACAGAGCACTCCAAACTCTGAAGTTCTGAAGTTGGAGCCAGTAATGAAAGTGAAACTCATTCATGAAAACACAAAAGCTGGGTATTGCTGAACACGAAGTCATGCTTCACCGGGCCTAATGGATCTAATGTTTGTCATATCCTCTCAGAATTTCCATTCTAGAACTATAAATGACCACTTTATATCACGCTTAAATTAAATTTGTATCAGTAGGGTTCATTAACTGATGTATAATTATTTAAAAAAATATAAAAATATTCACTTAAGCCGTTAGGATCAAATAGCATGACCGTGATTACTTGCGGCCTTGTACTTGCAACACGAACACCTTCATTATGTAGCCCCGCCCCTTTTCAGCGTTGCGCACGTTGTCTTTTGACAACGTCAAACATCTTGCATAGGTATGAATGAACTGCTAGTAAAAAATTCCCGTTCGAAATTTGTTAAGACATCTGCTTTACAATGCTTAGGATAAACATTACAGTGCTCATGATAACTTTTGTTAACTCTACAATAAGTAAATCCACTTCACCAGCTAATTACTCCTCAACAGCAATGCCATAGAAATATACAGAACCGGAAGTTCAAAGACAATATTCTAAAGATGACGGCGCCCACGTTTCTCTGGTGCATAAGTTCTATAGTTAGTGCAGCTGTGCATAGCTAATGCCAATTAAGCACTCTTAAAGGGATAGTTCCCCCGAAAATGAAACTTCTGTCGTTAATTACTCACCCTCAAAGCCTAAATGAAATCTCTCCATCATATAAAGCGATCAAGTCTCTTAAAAAAAAAAAATTGGACTAAAGTGCTTCATTCATGTGGATTAGTTTTATGATCCCTGGGTCTGTAAAGATTGAAGGGTATTTATTCTTTTTATGATGTCAATTGTTCAGTAACCATTAAATGAGGGATAGGCAGTCGTTGTCTACTGCACTGAAATGGTTTGATGGTCATAGTACAGACACTTGAAGAGAGGAAGTGGAGACATAAAGGCAGTTTGTTCTATATGTTGAAAGTCTCTGTGTCTGAACTTGGTTATGAGTTCATTTTTCATCAACCTGTACACGTAGGCTACTTCGCCACAACCGACATGGTAACAAAAAAGCAGTCCCTGATCTAATAAAAATGGCATTTCAAGCAATTAAATGCTTCGAATTTATCAATTACTCTTTCATTATTGGGTCAGGGGAACTCAAGGGAGTGTGGCAACTAGAACAGTCCCATTTCTATCTCACTTTCCATCTTTAACATCCTTTTTCTCTTTCTTGCCACATCTTCATTACCACTTTATTGTGATGTTCCCTGGATCCTCTTTTTCAGTCTTCGTTCCTGTCCTTTGCTTTCTTCTTGTATATCTTTTGTATCCTGGATGACCTAGTAAAGCTCAGTCTAATGAAGTCTACTTAGTCCCGACAACAGAGACTATTAATGAAATGTTTGCTGATCTGGCATCAGTACTGTGCTTTTTTTCTCCTACAGCTTTATAGTCTATTTAAGTTTAGAAAACTGATCAGTGTCTAACAGATCAGTGTCAAAATAACAGAGGGGCCTACAATAGCAGTGTGTCATTAATATTTCAAAGGATGAAAAGAAATAGGGCGAAATGTTTTGTGCTGCTTCTTTTTTTCTGTAGTATCAATTATTTATGCATTCTGCTAATCAACCTTTCTTATTTGGCCAAAGTGCCACAGACCACTTTATTAAAGCTGATTATCTTGATCTAGTTATATCGCATTACTAGCTGCAGTTTGATAATAGAGCTCACACTCAGGAAGATTACTGAGGTAATGATGAAAGGGTTACACATTTGACTTGAACAAGCATCATTACAGTTAAGTTGTCCGTTGCTACTAGGTTTGAAATTGTCATGAAATAATCTTTATTATGAATCAAAAAGATCATAATAACAGTAGAATAATGAGGAGAAACTAAAATGGTATCGAAATCTGACCTTATATTTAGTACCACATCACAGACTAAAAGGTGGTTGTTCGTTGTTTAAATATGTGTCGCCCCCTAGAGGCTGTATATGAATAGCTGGAAAGTCTGTGAATTATTTTCATAATAATATTAAACATATGTGTACATTTGTTTAGTTTAATTGGGTTGGAGTGCCATGGGGAAAAAATCTACAAAGGGGTGCCATGCTTTCAAAAGGTTTAGGAACCACTGGTCTAGGAATAGACCAGTCTATGCTGGGGAATATTGAGCCTAGGCCTATATGAATATGGAAACAAATGACTGAGAATGAATAGGGGAGAGTGGGGTAAGATGAGCCAGTGGGTAAATTCACCCACCCCCTTTATCTTGGCAACAGTACACTTTTATTGTCATGTGATCATATATTTTGGAACCACCCATCATTTGACCAGATTGTGAAAAAACACGGTGTGGAAGGCACACATTTACTGTGAAAAAAGTTTTTGGCTTGTCAAAGTAAAATTTTAGTGAGATGTTAAGGCTGTTACACCAAAACAAATTTGGCCAGGTCTAGAAATATTCATGATCCATATGTGGAGTTAAATTGAGCCTGGATTTTAACTTACCCTACCATAAGGCAGTTAAGTTAAAAACTGCCTAGAAGATGCTATTTCACCTATATATATCTGTAGTCCATAATGGCCTAACATAATGGCCTCACAGAATACAGCTTTTTTCAAATGTAACATTCAAAGAATTAAAAACGAACATGATATAAAAAGAAAGTGTATCGCTTGGCATTTTAAATATAGAAACTGAAAAAATGCTCAGTTATGTAGTTTCTTTCCAGAGAGATGAATAGCCTATAGGCAACAATAACACTCACCTCAACACATTCAAAAATGCAGGTTTGTGCATTTATATGATGTTCATGTTTTTAAAAAACAGACATTTTTAAACATATTTTCGTGGAATAATGCAACTTTTGATGATGGCCCAATTACAAAACTGCTTAAGGTCGATACTCTACATAATAACAATTAGTTATTTTTAATGAAACGTTCAACCGACACAGATGTAGGCTACAACATTTCCATACTGATCACATCAATGTTTCACTGGACAATGCCATAGCATGCGCTGTGCAAATGCATGCGAATATGAACCATACGCTGTTATTTATCACAAATTCATGGGCTATAGGATCATATTAAAGCAATGTTTGTTATGTTTATGACGCCAATGGCTAAAGTTAGCACAGCTTCACAATAGTAACAACTGTAGTGGTATTACAGAGTCAGATGTTAAATGAATCACAGCAGATGATAGCAATATCTTAATATAGCTGCAAATTAAATACATTATGGAATTGTAAAATCTACAGCTCGTTCCAGTTAGGCTATACAATTCTAAATCCGATCCATATATATACTGTAATCACATGATGTCATTTATATAAAAAACATTGACTTTTTAAATCTGAGATGGTAGGATATGGCATGCTAAACATTCAGCCGTTTAATGAAATTAACAATATATTGTCTAACAAGCCTGAATTTGCTTAATCATACTCATCCAATGCCTTGTACTTTAATTGCCTTGTAGATTAATTTATTTTGAAACAATGTATAAAATGACAGCACTGAATTATATCTGCATATAGAAAGGTAGTTACAGTTTCTAGAAAACGAACATTCTCCTTTATTCGACACACGTGAGTAGTTTCAGGACAATCATTCACTGATCTGCACTGTTTACATTTGGCACTTTTTTTAATTAGAGGCACAGGGCAAACAAACACCGAGCATGACATGCCTTGTGTGACTGTCCTTAAATCCAGCAGCCAAAAAGAAGATAGAGATTTAAAAAACGAAGGTATTTGTGGTGCGATTCCGCTGGTTTCTCAGGCACAGGTGACTCTGATGTCATAGGTGTAAGCCCATAATGGGTTTAGCTGTCTGGGGAACCCTGCCCAGAGTCCTCTTGTTATCTGGGCAGATAGCTGGATACTATAACACTGTGGCCTCTTCCATGGCGTTTACCCACCTGCAAAATAACAGTTTCTTTAACACATTTCTGTTGATTTCTTTTCAATTTCTCCATCTGGTTTCTCTAAACGTGTGGATATTTGGAGTGTTTTCATGACTCTTGTGTGTCATACCTGTGTGTAGTATGCTGGTCATCTGCTCTGAAGGTGTAATACAGAGTTTTTTTATGGTAGAGCTGGAAAACATTGTCTGTGTCTTCCCCTTCTGATCGATCAGGCAGCTTCACAGTAAAACCCTGCAGAGGAAGACTTTCAGAAGCCACTTTATCCTGCAGACACAGAAGAGAAAGACAGTTCAAATATGCGCAGGGAGGGGTTGTATGCTACACGGTACTAAAAAGTATCATTATTTTGCATATTTCAGTACCTGAATCATGAAAAAAATGTGCTTTTATTTAGCACAGATCAGTTCAACAACACTGGATAAATAAACATTGTTCCTAAAAATTTCTAAAGGATCATGTGACACTGAAGACTAGAGTGATGATGCTGAAAATACAGCTTTGATCAGGAATAAAATGCATTTTACGAAATATTCACATAGAAAACAGCTATTTTAAATTGGAATAACATTTCAGGGTAACACTTTATAATAACTACACGCTAATAATCATTAGTTAAGCATGAGTAAACCATTAATTCATCATTCATAAAGCATTAATAGACATTAATAAGCAGTTCATAAATACAGCTATAAATGCTTTCTTCTTGATTTAAAAGCATATCTATAATTTGTTTAATAATTGTATATTCATCCTTTATTAATGATCAATTTATCATTTCTAAATGAAGAATTGCATTTTTTATGAACCAGTTATTTAAGAGTTTTCAGTGGTTCATACGATTACTTAGAGCGAGTAAGTAAATGATTAATAAACTGTTTAAATGTACATTCATACATCTTATTCTTCAGACATATAGTGATGGTTACTTAATGTGTTAATAAATGCTTTATTAACATGTATTAATGCTGTAATTCAGGGTTAATTTGGGTAGTTATAAAGCATTTATTAGTGGTCAGTTAACTATGTTCGTGAGCTCATCTAAAGTGAGGACTAGTCATGCAATGTAAAGCATTTTTAAAGGCTGTTAAATATTTCTATGTTCTGTATCACTGCGTTGTGTTTGTTACATTTTACTGTTTAGAAGATTTACGATTCTTTAAATCGCCTTTATAAATGCTTTACAAAGCATGAATAGTCCTCACTTCAGATTAGGTCACAAACATAGTTAACTAACCACTACTAAATGCTTTATAACTCCCTGTATTTACTACATTTACTTACACTTTCTAAGTGATCTTATGAATGACTGACAACTCTTAAACAACTGGTTTGTAAATAATGCTATACTTCATTTAGAAATTATTAATTGATCATTAACAAAGTATGAAAATACAATCATTAAACGCATTATAGATATGCTTATAAATCAAGAAAAAAGCATGTATAGCTATAACTGCATATTAATGTCTATTAATGTTTTATAAATGATGAATTAACTGTTTACTCATGCTTAACTAATGATTAATAGTGTGCAGTTATTATAAAGTGTTACCCATTTCAGAATATTACTGTTTTTACTGCATTTTTATTAAATAAATATAGCCTTGGGGAGCAGAAAAGACTTATTTCAAAATCATTAAACAATTGTATGAATGTTTCCAAACTTTTGACTGGTCCTATATATTTTCTGCCTTATTCTGTGATCAATTTATTTACGTTATATGAAATCCATGTGGATTTAATGCACAAGTGTTTGCAGTAACACTATTATTTACTTAAATATTACTAAAATGTTAGTATTATTGTTCAGCAGATTATTTGATTTCTTAGTGAATTAAAAGCAAGAGATAAGATAAAAAATAAGAAGCTAATCCCTTTAAACTCTAAAGTTGTGGCTTCAAGAAAGTCTGCCCAAAAAAACCTCCTTAAAGTGCACAGCTGTGTCAATGTGGAGGAGACCGTGAAGGAGACATTGGAGAATAGGTTCAACAGCAACAAAATGAAACAAACATGTTTCTGAAATAATTATTTCTAAAGTAAATCTTTGTGTTGGACATTATTTTTAAGCTATGTTGCTAAGGTCATATTACATTTTCTATTCTTTACAGTTACTGTATTGTCAAGGTTAACTCAACACATGCATGCAACAGACATGATATTATAAAATCTAGCCTAGGTTCACAGATACTGTGAATATTTCCTTTTCACAAACCTGAATTCAACATAAACTGTTCACCTAAACAGTTTAAGATGTTGTACAGTATGTAATCCTTTACCATCAGAGTAGGCCCAAACAGAGTTAGACATCATCATTTCTGTGTTATCATGTTTGATTCAGGAGATATGATACAAAATACATCATTCGGTTATGGTGGGAAGTAAAACGGCCTTTTTGAGATGGCTTCATTTCTGAAAATGTTCATTCATGTTCATTCGCACTTACAAGTTCACACTTCCAAATAATCAGTATGCGTTTTTGGCGTGCTATCTGAGGAGAGGGGTCCAAACTCTGTACTGTGGCCTGAACCCAGAGTACTCCCCTGGGTCTTTGGTTAGGATACTGTAGTAACCTGGTGTAACCAAATGTGGGGAAACCGTCGAGGAACATAGGTGAATCGGCTGCATATATAGCCTCCTCTCAAGATGATTGGATAGATTATTTGAACACATTCCTTCCTAATATAGTTTGTTCTCTAAAATATGAGTCACTATAGAATTGTTTAAAAATGTAGTGTCTGTGCTGGTGTGGGAGACTCTGGGTCCCCTCACCTCTCGTGCTTTAAAGGTGTAGAGCACCTTGTCTTTGAGCAGAAACCACAGCCTCTTCCACTTCCTTTTGCTCTTTTTGCGCCTTTGCAGACTGCCACTGATAGTGGACCCCTCTGCACCCACAGATACCTGCACACATTGTGTAATCATGTTTTAGACAAAAATACCATAAAATGATTCAGATGTGGAAGTGAAGGACCGGGGGAGAGTCTCACCTGTGTGAGAGTTGAGCTGCTCTTTCTGTTCCTCCACAGGCTGGGCGGCTGTAGGCTCTGGAACACAGCAGAGAGAGGACGGCTGGCCCTGTTTGTGCGGGGACTGGCGCTCCCACATGATCCAGGAATATTACCCCCTACATTGACATCATACACTGATATTAACTAGACAGAAATCAAGATTATTTTAAATGTTTCAAATGGAAATAGCATATTTTGTTCAAACAATCAATTGTAGATGAATAATGATGAATATTGAGGAATACATTTTATTTTGGATAATATTTACAAAAGAAACTAACTGTGACACTCCGTATTAAAGGGATGGTTCACCCAGTTAGGAGGGTGAGTAAATGATGACAAGATTTTCATTTTTGGGTGAACTATGAAGAGTTCAGATTAGCATCCAATCAAAGTGAACAGTTAAGATTATCAATTTCACTACAATTTCTAATCCTAATTTGTGTAGCACACTGCATAATTTTGGAGTCTTACCCCTCTTCCTGAGCTCAGCATAGCAGTGATCACAGACTTTAGCCATCCTATCCTTCAGGTACTTTAGAGGATACCTGTTCCGCGAGCAGGAACGACACACAACCTAAAAATCATACGAATAAAGAAGAGATGCTAATGTCAATAACTAGAATGTAGGGTGACAATTTAATGCTGATATTTAGTACTGTGTAAAAGATTGGGTCAGTAAGATTTCATTAAATTGATCAAATATGACAGTTAAGACATCTATAATGTTACTCATCTTTTTTGTTTCAAATAAATACTGCTATTTTGATACTTTATATTCATTCAACATTTTAACAAATGTTTTTGGAAACCGCATTTTATTTTAAACTGAAATAATATTTCACAATATTAGTTTTCCTCTATTTTGATCAAATAGATACAGCCTTGGTGTGCATAAAATACTTGTTTCAAAAACAAACAAACAAAAAAAAATCTTACTGACCGCACACTTAATCTGTTTTAGTAAGTATTTTCTTTAAATGTTTTATTTTTAAATTATTTATTGCTTATAATTTAACTTTTTTTAGTATTTTATTAATTATTAGCCTTTCCCCTGCTCTTTCTTTCCAAACTCTGGTATGGGAAACCCTGATGTTATGTAATGTTTAATGTACTTCATGTTGTTGATATCAAAAAAAGGGAATAGTTTCCCTTTCTTTTTGTATTTTATATCATTATGGTACAAGATTATACTATTCAAACCAATGATATTAAAAAAGTTAGGTCAAAAGAAATCTAACAGTAATCAAACACTAATCAAAAACTACACACTATTACTGCGAATCAACTAAATAATAAACAAAACTCTTTCCTGACACAAGAGGGAGCTAACACTTCTTTTAACTGACCAAGTACACGTTACAGATCTTTTACCTTTCCACATGCGTTGCAGTGATGCCGTCGCAGTGTCAGGCTGAAGTCCGACGTGCAGTTCATGCACATCATCACATGTGACACAGGAACCAGAACAGGAGCAGCCTCTCCCAGAGACATCCATAACTTCTCTCTCGCCTGGAAACGTGGACAGTGATAGCAAATGTGATATTTTAACACATTTAATCATTTAGGTTCTTTACAGAGGACTTTTTATTCATTTTAAACTTTCTTTAGAGTGTAATGTTGCTGTTTGAGCATGAATAAGGCCTGCAAAGTTACAAAGTCACTGAAAAGGGAGATGTTCCCTATATCATTAAAGGGTTAGTTTACCCAAAATGAAAATTATGTTATTAATGACTCACAGCCCGTTCTCATCCTTTAACATCATAAAGAACGCTATATGCAAAAACGGCGCTATACTACGCACATGGCACCCTTTATCGTTAATATAACATGCGAACCCAAGACGTCATAAATCCTTTAGCGTGAATATGACACGCAGACCCTACCCCACACCTAAACTTAGCCCTCACAGCGCGTGTTATATTAACGATAACGGGTGCCATGTGCGTAGTATTGCATATAGCGTTCTATTTGACGTTAAAGGATGAGAATGCGTTGTGACTCACCCTTATGTCATCCCAAGCCCGTAAGACCCCCGTTCATCTTCACAACACAGTTTAACATATTTTAGATTTAGTCCAAGAGTTTTCTGAAGATGAACGGAGGTCTTACGGGCTTGGGATGACATGAGGGTGAGTCATTAATGACATAATTTTCATTTTTGGGTGAACTAACCCTTTAAGCACTGATTCTGACCTCCCTGAAACACCTCGATTGTAGTCTTGAGTTTTCTTCTGGGAACGCACACGTCACAATATACCCCTCATTTAAATAATTCCTGCCTAAGGCATACACAAAATAAGGGGTGAGGCCTGGTTGAGGTGCTTTAGTAGTGTGTTGTTGCCATGTCTAAATGATGCTGCTTTTTCCGCCCTGGATCTGGATCTAACATGCTTAAGGTTATGATATTTCCAAACAAGCTTGAAGCATTTGACCAATCACAACACACTGGTCCAGCCAACCAATCAGAGCACATTGTGCTTTTTAGGCAGAGGGGCTTCATAAAGAAAGGAACTAAAAAGAGTGTTACTGACAGACTGGGAAAAGTGCTGCAACAATAAAATATGTGAAAAATAATGCTTTTTTTTTTGAACAGTCAAGCATGAAAACCTGTTCTAGTAGACCCCAAAAACAAAAGGACATATTATTAATACTTAATACTAATGCAATAAACAAAAGCTTTGTGACGATGTTCCTTTTGTTGCTGGTTTTATAACTGTCAATGTTTTGTATGGAGGCAGTGTATAAAATCTTCACACCTCACTAGAGCAGCTGAAGGTATTGAGGCCTGCAGCGTGATCCGCTATAGCCCGGCTCAACGTGTGGAACCAGTCTTCTCTCTCTCCTAAAGAACTATCAGAGACAGAAAGAAGCCATGCTTGAAGTGACTGAATGACAGTGGATATCAGTAGACACATGCAAAGAATTATGGAAATGCTCATTACCTTGCTGAGAGGGTGATGGTAACCTCGCTGACTTCTATTCTGAGCGTGTTGAGCACATTGTCTATGACAGGTTTACTGACCTACAGACACATGAAAACACACATTTGAATCACACCTCATCCAATGGAGTCAAGCATTTTATTTCTTAGCTCAAACCGATCTTCTGAGAAGCGCTGCTTTCTTACCTTCATCCCACTTAAAGTCAGTGTGTTCTTCAGCCTGTATTTACCATCCTGCTGAGGGTAGGTGTACAGCATCACGTCATTCATCTGCAACACACACAGTCACTTAGTTAAAATGGGTCAATTCCAGACATTTATACAGTTTTTATCTACTTTATTGTTAAACCATTTCCCTCCCTCTTGCATTGACATATCTTCTCTGATAGAGAAGCTATTTTACTCTGACATACATCACAATAGGGAAGAAAAGACTGTTTAACTTCTGTTTCATGGTGACTAAATAACATGAGAGTGATGCGGAGAGCTTTATTATTCAACTAACATGATAATGTTTAGATTAGATGTTTCGGTAACGCTTCCTTTTACAGTACAGTACTTACAATGTACTTACCTAGAAAGTACTGGCTAATATAAGGTAAGTACATGGAACAGGGGTAGGTTTAGGGGTAAGTTCAGGGTTAGTACTAGTTATTACCCAGTAATTGTAGTTACTAAAATAAGTACATAGTATTTACATGGGTATCTGGACTGTAAAAGGAAGCGTTGCCGATATTTCAATTATTTCATTTTAATTTGAAATATAAGTATCATTATTACAACTATAGGCAATAACAATACTATAACCCCTAATCTTATGTATGAGCAAAAGTAATAGTAATGCTTTCCTTCTATTATTCGGTTGTGTTTATTTTCACCAGGAGGAGGCAGTAAAGCTTTTAAAACAGTGGTTCTCAACCTGTCCACACCCCCCACTACCCTATTTAAAGTGGCACATGGCAACTATTTCAACTTAATAAAAGCGTTTAGAAATAATTTGAATGGTTTTATAACTTGTTCTGGAGAGAATGGTGACTTTCCCCGCTCCCCCCAGTGTCAACAGGTGGAAAACCAACTTTGCAACATGGGGACTAACATCCCGGGAAGTTAGAAATAGGAAGTCTTGTGAGAAGCGAGAACGAGAGAGTAACACAAACTGCTTTATGGCAATTCGACATATTTCTATGATACTGAGTATGAGGTATTACCCACTCAGGAGACATAGTTGCACACGATAAAGCTCGATGAGTAAACATGCGACAACAAAAGTGAAAATCAGCAAAGAAATGACTAGATTACGGTTGCAAAGTGCCCCTTTGAATTACAGAGTGCCCATAGATTACAATAACTGTAAAACCTGTTTTCATAGAGTCCTTTTTACACATGTACTTACTATAGTTATAACAGTAAACTATGCCTAATTACAACCCACTAATCCTAACCCGCAACTTCAGGTTGTGAATTAATATTACTCAGTACTTATTTGTATAGTTATACTGTAACAAGGACACAAAAAATAAGGTGAAAAATAAAGGTGTAAAAATAAGGTGTAAAAAATGTAAATAATAAAAGATTATAAAAAATAAAACACAACTAATGACCTTTTTGTTGTGTAGCTTATTTTTTGTAATGTTGAGGCTTTGTTTGAAGTTTGCTGAGGCCCCCTAGTGGCCCCGGACCCTTGGTTGAGGATCACTGCTTAAAATAGCTTTCACACAATGTATTTCATTCCTGCCTTTGCAACACACATTCTTCAACAAGTGTAGCACGTTCGGTTTCAACAAAACAATTCACATGTTCAATTCAATAGGTTTATGGGATATTTTTCCGCGCTTCAGTCCTGACAATGAAGTAGCCGTGATAGGAACACAAGCTCACGCCCACAAACAGACAAGCCCTAAAACTTCAAACCATTGTGTTTGCTTGACATATATAGCACCAAACAAAAGTGGTGACATCATCAGAAATGCAATGTGCGTGCCCCAAACATCCGCAGTTCACAGGCAAGGTCCAGGAATTCAGTCCGGATGCTCCTGAGAAAAGCGGGAGGAGGCCTTTTTTTTTTGGGTGGAGGCAGCAAGACAGGGACAACAAAAACGTCAACACTAACAGCCACAACAACCCCGAAATGCTACAGATTCTCATGTAACTAGTGAGCGTGTCCCTTGAGACTGGACCAACAAACAACTGGTCCTACAGTACGTAAACCCTCCATAGTGATCTGATATGATTACAGTATCCGTGGTTCTGAAAAAACTGCACCACAATGTTACTTAACTAAAATTGTATGTCTCACACAATAAAACTTATCCCAGATGAAAATGTCACAGTAGGATTCTTATAACCTTTGAACAGTGAATTTTACGCAGACTTTTCCAGTTGTTTATGATAACTGGATAAGGATTTTTGATCATTTTAATCTCATGTAAAATATTTTTTTACATGAGATTTTTTTTTGGTTTCCAACAATGTGCAGCTCCACCTGGATGATGCGACGGCAGCCATATTGCACCAGAACGCCTAACAGTTATCCCTGGTTAGTAGTCCCTGGTTACTTTTGATTAATTTGTGAAATTAGTAGCTTACACAAATTACAAATAATAGTACTAAAAACAAAATAATCATTTTAAATCACTTTTCCAGGCCTGTAAATGCATTTTAGTATTATTTATTTACTATAATAGAATTGTTCATATTTTAAACGCGCTTTTATTTTTTTTATCTTTTAATTTTAGTAGTTTTCGTAATTTTATGTACATTTTATTTTGTAATATTTTTATTTAGCTTTATTTTATTTTATTATTAATTTTAGTACCAAAGCAGCCTTTGTAATATTAATTTAAGTTTCACTTTTTTATTTAATATTTATATATATATTTTTAGCTTTATTTCAATGACCAAAAATGACGTGCAACACCTCCATGATGGTGTATTTCTGAACCAGAGGTAGTTCTTCAAAGACACTGACAGCTTTGAGTCTTCCCTGTTGTAGGGAAGAACTGGCAGATTAGTACAGGCAGTGATGGGTGGTTTTAACAGAGGAAATGGCCCTCGAGCATCAGTGTGAGAGTAATGGTTTGTTGGCAGGATTTTTGAGCCGATTCACTTATTACTCCATAAATTAAATCCAGATCTCAAAGAGGCATCATTACCAGGGGACCCTCTGACATCATATTGCACCCAGTCAGTGCTGGAGTCTATGACATCAGTCACAAGCTCTCATAAAAAAACATCAGTCAGAGCTTGATCGATTCAAGGAGGGCAAGAGAGCAGGAAGGCGAGAACAGCAGCAGGAAAGATGAGAGAAGACCATGAAAAAAGCCACCCAATATCTAGGGTATCCAGAGCCAAGAGTGTCACGAATTCAGAAAAGTTTTGTGTACATATACAAATGTTTAGGGGTTCAAGCACAAAGTGCTGAAACCCTATAGTTATTGTTAATTTTCCCATGACGCAGCATTCTCCATATCAACTGATCGGGCGAACGAGCACACGGATCATTTCTCCAGAAACTCCTTTCACTAAATCATGATTGAACGGGAACTGTGTACTTGGAAACTTTGGATGCGTCAGGAGTATCGTCAGAGAGAGAAAAGGAGAGTGGAAATCGAAGGATCCCAGAGTGAAAATCTGTATTGAATAATCTTCTTTAAGTGAATATGTATATGAAAGATATAGGTATGTCAATTTCAGAAATTATTTGATTTGATTTGAGTTGAGTTGAGTAGGCCGCACACACTGAGCGAGCTGAACTAGTTAGCCAAAGCTAAAGCTACCAAGTATTATATGTTAAAGACAATAAGTGATTTATGAGTGTCGATGTGTTCTTTAAATGTCGAAAAGATAGATAGGTAAATGTGTCATTTGAAATGCGCATGTATATTCACACAAGGTGAATCAGAAAAAAAAATCATATAAATATAAATTATATATATACTGTATATTCAAAACAAATTTCAAAAGAACAGCATTTATTTAAAATAGAAATATTTTGTAACATGTTACTTTTGATTTATTCAATGCATCTTTGCTGAAAAAAACCCCCCGATTTGTACTGATAACTCAAACTATAGTGCAAGTTGACAATATTTAAAGCATCTTAGCAAAACTCAACAATACCTAGATGTCAAATCTGTACAGCACTTTTCTTAAAATCTCATCAAGACATTCAGAAAAACAGGAAGTGGTACTTCAGTGACTCCACGCAGGGCAAACAACTGACTGCTCAGTCTAATGGTTCTAGTGTTATTTTCAGCTGTGGTGGCTCGGTGTTGTTGATATGTTGTTGTTCTCTGGGCCTAGTCCTCAGTGTGCTGTCAGTACAGTCCCAGCACAGGAAGCTGGCATCCACTGACCAACAACAGACATCCTGAGTGGAAGTACGACCCTCGAAAACAACAGCGGTACAGAGACAAGTGGGGGTATCCTTGTGCAACAGCTAACATAGCCTCTAGTGTCTGGAGAACACTTATATACCGGCTCACTTACTCTCTAAGAAACTGGCTGGAGTGTTTTAAATGACCAAATATCAGCGATACCGGTCTATAATTACTCTATAGTACTCAAGGGGGCGATAAAGGATGTCTGTCACTGAACTGAATGTGTAACGCAGCTAGCTGTAAACATGTTGACAGTTTAACTAAACTTGCCAAGCAAGATTCCCTTCAGACTGTTGCTCTGCAATGACAGAATTTGGTTTTAAAGGATAAACTGACAGTAGAAGTGTTTATGCTAAATCCAGCTCTTTCTAATGATCAGAATGCAACACATACTTGCCATCAGACACATTTCTGAAACGCAAGAAAAGTCTAACTGAAAGAGAAGCTGTGCCAATTGGTCTGATCAATATTCGTCTTAGTTAAGGGAATAACATAGTTTAAAGGGTTAGTTCATCCAAAAGTGAAAATTAAGTCATCAATTACTCACCCCCATGCCACCAACCCCGTATGACTTTCGTTAGTCTTCGGAACACAAATGAAGATATTTTTGATTAAATTTGAGAGGTGGATCACTGCTACATAGGCTCCCTAAGGGATTGAAACTTGACGGCCCAGAAAGTTTAAATATTCCATGTGTCTACAGTGGCTCAACTATAAGTTTATCAAGCGACGAGACTACTTTTTGTGCGGATATAAAACAAAAATAAAGACTTTATTCGTCTATTCCTTTTCTTCCTTGTAGGCCTGAGACGAGAGTTCAAGAGATTTCCACAATGCACGCATGAGAACTGAAGTGAAGTTGTTGAAGAAGATCACAATTCTCGCACATGCGTCGTGGAAATCTCTTGAACTCTCGTCTCAGGCCTACAAGAAAGAAATGGAGTAGTTGGATAAAGTCGTTATTTTTGTTTGTTTTTTCACACAAAAAGTATTCACGTCGCTTGATAAACTTATACTTGAGCCACTGTTGTCACATGGAATATTTAAACATTTTCTTCATTGACTTTCTGGGCCGTCAAGTTTCAATCCCTTTGGGAGCCTATGTAGCAGTGATCCAGCTCTCAAATTTAATCAAAAAAATCTTCATTTGTGTTCCGAAGACGAACGAAGGTCTTACGGGGTTGGTACAGCATGGGGGTGAGTAATTAATGACTTCATTTTCATTTTTGGGTGAACCAACCACAAATGAAAATTCTGTCAGTATTTACTCACCCTAGAGACCTTCGTTCATCTTCGGAATACAAATTAAGATATTTAAGATATTAAGATCGCTCCTGCATACTAGTCCATAGGCTTCTTGAGGGAATGACACTTGCTGGCATCGAAAAGTCATCAAAGACATTGTTAAAATAGTCCAAGTGACTACAGGGGCTCAATTGTAACTTTATCAAAAGACGAGAATACTTTTTGTGTGCAAAAACAAACAAAAATAACGACTTTATTTGAACTATTCACTTCCTTCTCTATGGGCCTGTAGTCATTTGTGTAGAGCTACGTCACACGTAGGCTCACTATTGGCCGACGCTGGTCATGTGTGTGATGCGTGACGTACAATAACGCTATTAAAGCTTACGCTATTAAACTAGTAACCTGACTCGAGGCAGAGGGAGAAATAAACGAATAGTTGAAATAAAGTCGTTATTTTTGTTGTTTTTGCGCACAAAAAGTGTTCTCGTCATTTGATAAACTTAAGATTGAGCCACTGTAGTCACTTGGACTATTTTAACGATGTCCTTTAATGACTTTTCGAGGCCAGCAAGTCATTCCCTCAAGAAGCCTATGGACTACGTAGTATGCAGAAGCGATCTTAATATCTTAAATATCTTAATTTGTGTTCATGAGGGCAACATGAGGGTGAGTAAATACGGACAGAAGAATTTTCATTTTTGGGTGAACTAACCCTTTAATACTATATTATTTACATGTACAGTTTTTTATATATACTTTAAGATTTGAAGTACACTACAAGTGCACATTCACAGTTGAGTACACTTCTTTTTCACAAGAGAAGTAGAGAAGCATGTTACGATACCAGGAAGAGGTGTCTGGGCTGCCTGCTTTTACGAGAGACCTTCATCAGGGTGCCCTCCTTCACAAAAACCTGCAAAACACACAGGTGCCAGAGGCCAGGTGAGTTATGGGTAAATGTGTTATTCACTTGAACTTTTGACGTCTAATAACTGTTACTGATCTTTCAGGTTTTACAGCCAGTAAAAACGGTAGTAAACTATAAACATGAAACCATAAATACAGTGTATGGAGTAGAATTTACCCTTCCTGGTTGGAGAAGGTCTCTTTTTCCTCTCACGCTGTAGTCAATATGAACCAAACGAAGCAGGTTCTCCTGCGATTGAGGGAGAAAGACATAAATGAGTGAGAAACGGAAATAGAAAAATATTATTTCTTATATGTGGATGAGAAGAAGAAAGCTGTTAAAGGGATACTTCACTTTTTTGGGAAATAGGCTCATTTTACAACTCCCTCAGGGTTAAACGTTTGAGTTTTACCGTTTTCTAATCCATTCAGCCGATTTTCTGATATTTAAAAGAATATCAGTAACCACACCGTTTCTGGTCTCATTGACTTCCATAGTAGAAAAAAAAATACTATGGAAGTCAATGACACCAGAAACGGTCTGGTTACTGATATTCTTTTAAATATCAGAAAATCGGCTGAACACATTCGAAAACGGTAAAACCCAACTGTTTAGCTCTGGGGCAGTTGTAAAATGAGCCTATTTCCAAAAAAAGTGGAGTATCCCTTTAAGAAATGAATAATAGAGATAGAGGATTCTGTGTCTGTCTGATATGTGTGTGCGCGTGTGTGTTTGGGGATGCCTCTGTCCCGCTGATTTCACACTGCTCTCTTTGTTTTTAGACACCTGGACCACTTTGATGACAGCATAACCCCTTTCTCCATTTTTATTATGTATTAACAATACACTCTCTCAGAAACAGAGACAACTCACCCCATGTTTTAGATTGTCATTAACCTGGTCTGCGACTTCAGACACGATTACCAGCGCAGCTGTTGATAAAAAGTTGCAGTTACAAGCATGATTATGTTTTCACGAAGGATCAAATATGGTCAGTGTTCATCACTGTGTGACAGAGAAGACAGACAACAATACCTTGTGTGTCTTCATACTCTTTCGAATCAGGGGAGAGATTGTTTAAATAGTCTGAAAAGAATGAGATAGGAACCACATGAAGGATAAAAAAGACAAAATTATTTTTACAGTCTTATACACACTCTTATGTTTTGTTTTGTACAAGATCCCACATACACAACCTCAAGGTTGAAATGATAACAGCCTGCCTTATACTCACGCAAAACAATCTAGACACAGAACAAAGTTGTTTTTCTTTTTAACACGTTTATTCAATGTAACATTAAAGCTCATTGACTTTATATTATAAGTGCATTTAATCATCAAAGCTCATAAAGTGACTCAAGAGTGAAATTCCGGTAATCAAAATGCAAACACGAGGACTGCAAGAAAAAAAATTCTCAGAAATAAAGGTACAAAAGCTGTCACTGGGGTTGTACCTTTTCAAAAGGTAAACTTTTGTCCATCTTAGATGCTAATATGTACATTTTAGGTATTAGGTGCTAATATGTCCATTTTAAGTGTTAATATGTACATTTTAGGTTCTGATATGTACATTTTAGGTGATAATATGTCCATTTCAGGAGCTAATATGTACATTTTAGGTGGTAATATGTACATGTTAGATGCTAATATGTAGATTTTAAGTGTTAATATGTACAATTTAGGTGCTAATATGTACATTTTAACTGTTAATATGTACATTCTAGGTGCTAATATGTACATTTAGGTGATAATAAGAACATTTTAGGTGTTAATAAGTACATTTTAGGTGCTAATATGTACATTTTAGGTGCTAATATGTAAATTTTAAGTGTTAATATTTACATTTTAAGTGTTAATATGTACATTTTAGGTGGTAATATGTCCATTTCATGAGCTAATATGTACATTTTCGATGGTAATATGTACATTTAGGTACTAATATGTACATTTTAGGTGTTAATATGTACATTTTAGGTGCTAATGTACATTTCAGGTGCTAATATGTACCACTAAGGTACCAATATGCAGCCTTTGGGTACAAAAGCGTACCTTTTGAAAAGGTACAGCCCCAGTGACCGCTTTTGCACCTTTTTCTCTGAGAGTGTAAGATTAGGTCCATGAACTGTTGAGAAAGTAGTTTTATTATTTAATTACTGTATTTCCTGTGTTTTGATGCACTTTGATAAATATAGACAAAAATGAACCTCTGTCCAGTGTCTTTATATACAGTAGATATGCATATAGTTTGGGTCTTCCACATATACAGAACTCATCTGTGTTATTTTAGCATAATTTCTATACTATTATAGTATGTTAATGCTTTAAATAAGCTTTTATTTTACATTTATATTTTGATCTAAGGGATAGTTCACTAAAAAAAGGTGTTCACCTGTGAGCAGCATGCGGTACTGGAGCACACGCACAATGACCCGCATCAGCTGGTGTTTCAGAGGAACATGAACACCTTCTGCATTCTCCGTCTGGAAGACACAAAAACACATGCAAATGAGAAATGGCACATGAAACACAATATACAAACATGTTACAACTGAAGGCACACAAAAGGAGGACGTGAAATATACACAAAACATTATGATTAGCACTAATGCTGCGTTCATGTAACACAGGAATTACAAAATAATTATTTTTATAGTACACTCTTTAAACTGTTCAAGTTACCTTTCAGTTGTTTACATGATATATTTTAGCTGCCTTTTTAGTTGTTTTTACATGATGTATAAAGTAAGAGAAATTCATGAGTTTAATGAGGATGTAAACCATTTTTACTAGCCAGAAAATCATAATTACAGTAATTTCATATGCTTTGTTAAATAAACAGACCTACAAAGATGTTCCAACCCAAAACCACAATCATACACAAACGAGAGGCACTGTCTGTTACACCTTTGCTCTCTCTATCCACCCACAAGATACAGTATTATAGATCACAATGGCCCCACTTAGAAAAGCCCATTTCAAGGTTACTCATTGACCTTCCCTTTCCCCTTACACAAAAACCTGAGTACACCTCATTCCATCCAATTCCAACCCAATTATATCAATCACTGGGAGAAAAAGTGCACAAGTGAATCAGTCAAACACGCGGTGAGAAGAAATCAATCAAGGCCTAATTGACTTTGACACATCATTGTTCATGCGAGCTCTGAGGAGCCTTAGGGGACATGAGAGGTCAGTAGAGGGTAGATGAGGGCAAATAACTTTAGACTTCTGGACAGACATGGGACAATGCTTGAGATCTACAATGAGAAAAGGAGAACAGAAAAGCCGTAAATGACCTTGTGTGAGGAGTGTGAACAGAGGGAGTATTGGCATCAAGATAAAGAAACAGACAGCGACTGTCCAGTTTGTACACCTGCCACAACATCATTCCCACAACACCCCTGATAGACACCATTATCTCTTTCACACCACCTCTCTCATTTTCCCTGTCTTTCTACCTGTATTGTAACCTTCATCATCATCCTAATTCACCTGTTCTGTCATTACTTTCCTTATTTCTCTTCACACTGCAGTTTTTCTAACACAGATCTGTTATTTGGCTGATAATGAACATAAAAAATCACACAGAATGTGACTGTTAAATTCGAATGATGTACTACATCTAAAATACTAGATATACAACTTGAAATTATGACAAATTTTTAATTCAGTTTAATATTTCAAAAAAAAATTGTTTCGAAATGAATAGAACATCCGGATAATGAATAAAACACATTTTATAAAATATTTAATGTAATGTGACCACTGAAAAGTGATTTGTTTAAAAAAACCACACTGTTAAACATACTGTTAAAAGTGACATTGGTGCATTAAATATGTATTAATAATACAAATTAAAAAGTTAATGATAATGCACAAACTTCTAATTTCATATAACATACTAAGTGTGAACAGAGCACAACATTTTAATTCAATATAAGATATTAAATAAAAAAATAGAAAAACGTTTTAAGTCAAATCACATTTATTTTTACTGCACTTCATATAGTACAACAACGGTGACAACATATTGTTATTATAATAAATTAAACAGTATTTAAAATTAAATAATAATTGGGGTGAATAAAATCTAAATCATGGCAAATTCTATTTAATTTAATAAACTATTACACTGAGTAAATGATAAAATAAAATATAAATAAAATATTTAATATTGAAGTATTCAGTTATTAAATCAAATGTATTCTTTTATAAAATAATTATATTCAAAATATTCAGCAAATTGCACTATTATGAAGTATATTATGCAAATTTTTCTTTAATAGTGATGCACTAAATCTATATTAGCAGATATATTGATGTATATACAGTATATAGCTAGTTAAAAATGTAATGCTAATACACAGACTTATAATATGATAATATGCCATCATATTAAAAGATTATGAAACGTGTTGATGTTATGTTGAGGAGTGATGTATTTGGAACCACATTTGGATTTGAGCAGAAATTCTACATAAGGCACTTTAAGGTTTTTGTGCGAAGGTATCCTCTCACTCTTCAACTCTAAATATCATTGCACCTGTCTTCAATTATCTAATTACTTCCTCTATGTATTGTTTCTTCACTCCAGTGAGCCTCATCCTGGCCATAAAGCCTGTCAGATTCCTGTGTTTAAGCACAACATGGCTCCATTGTTGAAGGCAGTAGACCAAATGAACAGCCTCGCACTGAATACTTGCACCAAACTGCAATCCAATTGACATTTGTGCTGAAGAAGTGGCCAGTCTTTGTGTATGTGTGCAAGGGTAGATATTTAACGTTAGCTTTCCAGCCTAGTTGGGAAACAGCCAAGAGAAGGAACAGTGGCTTGTGCCAGAGAACAGACAGCCTACACAAATCAGGCACTGGTCCAGCTGAAGCTGCGCCTGTGTGGACAGCTGATTTAATTGAGGGTTGTTTAAGAAGACTGCTTGGCTAATTAGCTTTTTTCCACCTCATTGCCCAAATTGCCAGATGAGTGTGCAATGTGTGTCAGTGTCTTGTTCTGTCTTTATCTTGTCCTTTCCACCAGTACAATTTAAGAGCAAAACTGTGTAATAGTGATACATGCACACAGAAATACCATGCTTGCAAATAGTGGCTATATGTTATCGTATGGAGTTTGAGTCAAGTGGATTTTTAATGGATCTTCCAAAAATACTATATAAACATATACTATCAGACCAGTCAAAAGTTTGAAACGATTAATGTTGTTGAAAGAAGTCTCTTATGCTCATCAAGGCTGCATTTATTTGATCAAAATACAGTCAAAACAGTAATATTGTGAAATAATATGACCAGTTAAAATAATAGATTTCTAGTTTATTTTAAAATGTAATATGTTCCTGTGATGCCAGGAATAGCTGGAAAGCTTTACACATTAAATTGATCAAAAATGACAGTAAAGATATTTATAATTTTACAAAAGATTTCAATTTCGATAAATGCTCAATAAATTCAAAATTCTTTTGAATCTTCTATTAATCAAAGTATAATGAACAAAATGTATCATGGTTTCGCACAAAAATATTAAGTTCTGTGCGAGGCGCGCCGTCCTTCACCCCAGGATGTGCACAGATTATGTGCATATTAATCATAAAATCATATTACTTGATTATCATTGTTACTTTTTGGAGGTTTGGGAGAATAGGGGAGTAGGGTGAGGAAAGAAAGGGTAAGAGATGTTAAATTACTGAATACCTTAAAACACTCAACACCCCCAAAGGATATATATTTCAAAATAAAAGGCCTTTCTTTACTTTTCTTTCTTTACCTTTTTTTTTCTTTTATTCTTCTCCTCTATTCTTATATTGTTGTTTATCTGTGTTGTTGTTGTTTTTTGGTTGATATGTGTATTTAGTAAAATTTCTGTATGTATTTCTGCAATAAAAATAATAAAAAATAAATAAATTTATATATATATATATAAATATATATATATATATATATACACACACACACATCAAGTGGCAAAAACTGTTTTAAACATTATTCATAATTATTCATACATAATTATTGCTAGTAATTGATAATAATTGAGCACAGATCAATATATTTCAATATTTTCTGAAATATTATGTGACACTGAAGACTGTAATAAAGCCTGCTGAAAATGTACCTTTACAATCACAGGAATAAAGTATACATCTTAAAATATATTGAAATAGAAAATTTATCGTTTAAATTGAATATAATATCAATATCATGTTTTTGCAGTAATTTTATCAGGAAAATGCAGTCTTGATGAGCATATGAGACTTCATAAAAATAAAATCCTTAAAAATCCTAATTATTCCAAACTTTTGACTCATGGTAGTATAGTATAGTATAGTATAGTATAGTATAGTATAGTATAGTATAGTATAGTATAGTATAGTATTGAAGATGACAATGGATGGATGATGGATAGATGAATAGATAGATCTGAATCTATCTGAGTTTACACTCCCACGATTAAGTCACACCTTCTGCAGATCATTTATTTTAAACTGAAGGGCTAAAAGGACATGGTATGAAAATGCTGTAAAATGTTGAATATAAACATGAAGCTTGCAAAACAATCTCCTCTCTCTCTCGCGTTCTTCCAGAGCACCCTACCTTCGTCTCCTTCCTTCTTACACATTCTGCACGCACCCCCCCCAGATACTTATAAACACACACACACACACACACAGACACGTTTGTGGTGAAAACCCCTCGTAAACAGTGTAGCTGAACAGGATTTAATCCTATCAGGCCACAGTGGTGATCAGATCAGCTACTGTTGATACTTCATCTCTGTCATCAACCCAGCACGCACACACACGCACAAAATAAGATTACACAAGCTCGCATCCAGAGAAGAGAATTCCTAATACAACCTCTATCCTCAATGCATCCAATATCCTTTATCAAAAAGCTCAAATGCTGCTAAAAAAATGCCAATGCCAAGTGAAACCAATGTGGTACACTGTACAGTACAAGATAAATATAATAGATACATTTATATACCTGGTTGAGTCTCACAAAAGCATGTCCAGGTCACACAGCAAGAAAAGAAAAGGATTTTTTTCTTTTTAAACTATTATAAAGGGGTCATGACATGGATATTTTTTATTATTTTAATATATTCCTTGAGGTTCACTTATAATGTTAAATATTACTGTATATATATATATATATATATATATATATATATATATATATATATATATATATATATATATATATATATGCAGAAAAACTATTAGTTTCCATCTTTATTCTGACCCTCTGTCTGAAATGATCCGTTTTTAAGGGATGGCTCCTTTAAGGCGTGTCAGAAAAAGGCCACGGTTATGATCGACTATGTTGTTGCATAGGAAACAGTATCAACAAGTGCTTTGAAAACATTATCCATATAAAACTTTAATTTACAGACAAAGCATGGTTTGTGATGCAGCTGCTGTAAGATCAGTTGGCTGCTTCCTCTTTCTACAAAATGTTGTTTGCAAACTCTTCTTTGTGCCTCGTTTACAAAATAAAATTATCTGAAGCAAACATATAAAACTCTGACGTGATCCAGAAATCCATTTATAAACATTACATTGTATTACAATTGTGGTGTCGATCATGGTAATAAGAACCTGCTAGAGATGCTTTACTAAAATAAAATAATAAATTCGATGTATTTTTTCTTCTTCAGTATTGGTGTTAATAGATTGTGTGTTTCAGATTCACTGTCTGATTTTTGAGCACTTGTGTGCATATTTTCTTTAATTTATTTATTTGATATTTCATTTAATTTAATTACAAAATATTTGTCATTATATATATATATATATTGTTTTTATATACAAACAAATGTATTAACAATATAAATATAAACATATATGTGTTATTATCCCTTGATAATGTTTTTATTAAATAATGCGTTCAATAGCAAATCACATTTTGATGGAAATAGTTGAGAATCACAAAATCTAGTAGCATCGACTGCTGCAGTTTTGGTTGTATTAAGGACACAATCAGTTCACTGTACCAGCGATGTTCATGACAGAGTGAATCGTTTAATTGGTGGAGTCACTGACCACACATTTCAATGGTGATCGGGATCACCAACGACAGGAAGCCAGCTGACTTTGCTCATTAATATGCATGAGCATCTGTATTCAGAGAAGCCTTCTTGGGTGGTAGATTCAAAATTGGACCCTCAATGTTTAGCAGGGAGAGATCAGGAAAATGTCCTTTAAATGTGTGCGTTGTTATCAGCTGCTCTTATTGAAAAGTGGGAACATTTTTTTTCTTATACTCATTAATTTTGTTTGCTCATACGTTTGTGAAATGAGTAAAAGGACGTCTGTTTTATATTTTTTAGATCAAGGGTTGCATCTTTAATAATGTGTGACAGCCTGCCGTGGGTCTGTTTTCTCATGTGGCTTCGCAATCAATAGCTGAGGCTTATGATCCAAATAACCCCAGAGTAATGAAATGAGATTAAGATTTTTTTCGTATAGCAGCACATATTATTCTTTTCAACACAATGCAATTCATTTCTGGGTGTAAAATGTGCTCACTCAGTCCTCTGTGAGTCCTGGTCAGCTGCAGTAACGCTTATAGGCTTTGACTGGGTGATGTATGTACTGAGCATCACCGGCTGCCTCTGGTCACTCCGCACTAATGAAACCAATAGAGCTGACTCTCAGTGTTGAACCACTGCACAAACACACAAGTGAACAACAAGATAGGCTTTTTCTTACATTTCTCTTAACCTGCCAACCATTATTCTAGCCACTGCTGCCTTGTTTTATTCACCATTCTGAGCCCTGATGCTGCTCTCGTCTCATTTAATGGGAGAAGATGCAGTTGTTTTATTGATTGGGACCTGAAGATGTACATGTCAGGAGTTTAAACGCCTGCTTGACTTTATCAGTAGCCTATACCACCATTGTCAGCACTGCATAGAATATTTAGAATATTTTGTTGAGAATATGTCTGCATCATATTTCACCAAAAAAGAAAGAAATTAGAAATTAAATTATTCTTAAAAAAAAAAAGATGTCCGATTTAAGGCCTGTTCACATGAGGTCTTTTACCATTAAAACTACCTGCAAGTTTCATAGCTTAAAAAGTCTGACATTTGCCTACACTGGATATGAGAAAGCAAGTACCCATTATAATCAATGATGCTGTCTACACTGGATGGAGACAGTATACAGATGCTCATTCAGTGTCTAAATTTTGTGTTAGGGGAGTCTGTCGACAACAGGACAAATGTAAGAACATTCGCTTTGACACATCCAGTCTAAACAGCTCGTTTGCGTCTCGTACAGATTTCAGAAGGATCTCAGTGTCGAAAACAAGTGGATGATTTATTGTAATGCATAGTGTAATGGATAGTTTGCAAACAACATTTTGTAGAAAGAGGAAGCAGCCAACTGATCTTACAGCAGCTGCATCACAAACCATGCTTTGTAAATTACGGTTTTATTTGGATAATGTTTTTAAAGCACTTGTTGATATTGTTTCCTATGCAACAACATTAGTCGATCATAACCGTGGCCTTTTACTGACAAGCCTTAAATGAGTTGCCCCTTAAAAACTGATCATTTCAGACAGAGGGTCAGAATAATATACTAGTATACTTGTATAATAATATCCTAATAATATACAGAATAATATAATATACTGTATATATATAAAAAATAAATTTTATATATATATATATATATATATATATATATATAAATTATATATATATATATATATAAATAAATATATATATAAATATATAGTTCTAGTTTTTCTAGTTTTATCTAGTTTTTACCTAGTCAAATCTAGTTTTTTGTATATCTAACTTAATAACAAATAAATTTGGTATAACATCATCCCACCAGTCTTTTCAACTGAAAGATGAACTGAAATGAACTGTGACAAAGGAATCATCAAATTAAGATTATTTCTCAAACAAACACAAAATCCCAACATTTTCATCCCAGAACTCACCTCAAACTGTTTTACCACATCCTCAAAAGCTTTACTTTGTCTACAGCTCTCTTCCAGCAGTGACATGCTGCGGTCATAGTCTGAGATGTATGTCGCAAAGGATGAAAACTCAGCTCGGCGCGTTAATATGACATCAACCACTGATGGGCTGTCCTCCCTGAAGATGAATGAGAAAAAACAAGAACTTTTCAGAGGGCATCCAAGGACATGATGGCATTATAATGGATTGTGCTAATGCAACATCACATGTACTGGGATTAAAGAAATAAGAGATCCATATCAGCTTTTCTAGTGGCGTGCAGTGGTGTACAGTTTTTTTTAACAGATAATGTAAATTTAGGACTAGTTACACTTCATGTAAAACATTTTCCTGGTTAAAAAACCCCCACTACTTTATATAACACAAAAAGCAAATACAATTCTATTTTGTATTTTTACATTAACAATGTAATTAATGTTCCATGAATAAATCTTATTTTAAAATTATGCATTTTTATATTTATTCCAAAGTGACAATTTAAACACATTTTGAAGCAGTGCCTCCTTTGAGGAAAACGCCGCTGAGCTCGTCTTTATTAGCATGTGGCTCAGGTGGGAGATGCATACAGTAGATGTGGAGTGCATGCATTAGCACCTTGTAAAAGATGCACGTGTTATATATAACATATGGACTTTTTATGGAATGCCATCCTATAAAATATGTGCATAAGCATGTGTACATTTCATGTATGTTGATGTGCATTAGTATAGTGTGCATCAGTGTCAAGTGCTTGAGTGTTCTCACCACTGTTTAATGCGGGTCTCCAGCTGATTGAGGATCTCATTGTGCAGATGGTAGACCTGAGGAAGAGTGCTCATGATCTCGTCCAGCTTCACATTTTCAAACAGAGGTTCCTCATCATCTCCTACTGCTGACTCCACTGCTCCCCTGAAGTCCTGTAAAAAAGTCAGTTGGAGTGAGAATCAAATATCAAATATTTAAAAAAATTATTAAAAAATGTTTTAATAAATATTAAATGTTTTGGCTGCCAATGAAAGTGTACTAGTCACATAATTGGTCAATTAAATGCATTCCACAGGATTCTGTATTCCAATTTCCCAGAAAAATATCACTGTCTGAATGGATAACATTGGCAAAAGAAAAAGTTGAAACAAAATGCAGAGAACTTCTGTCTGGATTAGCCTCAGACACGACACAAGTATGATGACAGATATTGAAGACGAAACAAATGGGATGTTTATTGTAAGAATCAGCAGGAACAAACTCCAATGCAGGTAAGAACTAAAGAGATTGTTAATTAGCAACAATGGAGACTGATGATTCCTGGTTTTGTCGGTAACGCTTCCTTTTACAGTCCAGTTACCAATGTAAACACTATGTACTTATTTTAGTAACTACAATTACTGGGTAATAACTAGTACTAACCCTGAACCTACCCCTAAACCTACCCCTGTTCCATGTACTTACCTTATATTAGCCAGTACTTTCTAGGTAAGTACACTGTAAGTACACTGTAAGTACACTGTAAGTACCGTACTGTAAAAGGAAGTGTTACCGTTTTGTCTTAGGGTGCTTTCACACGGGGCTTGATTGCTGTGGTCCGAGCGCGAGCGCGATTGTTCCCAGCGCCCCCCGCAGCGTTGGTCTGGTTTCACATTCAACTCGATTCTATCGAACCCTGGTGCGTTTGCGTGCATCTTACATCATCGCAAACGTGCACGGCGCATGATAGAAAACAACGCAGGTCAACATATTGTGTTTTTTATTAATTCAGAGCTATTAAGCACAGCTGAGTGATCAACACAGGTTTATTGTGTGTGTGTGTGTGTCGCATAAGGTGGCTTTCTGCTGCTTGCAAATGGACTGTTTTGAGGAGACAGTGCATTTCAATTCATTTGTTGCCCTGATTCCACGCGCTATGCGCGAATACACTGCAGGCTCACTTTCGCTCGTATCCAAGGTAAAACATTAGCATTATCATCCCTTACATGTGCTTTATTTAACTAAATAACATCATAATCAGCTAAAATGCATGCGCAGGTTACTTTACTTCCTGAACAAGTGCGCACCCGAGTCCGTGCTGCTTTCACATTCACGCGAACCGGGCCACAGTTTGGTAGCAACCAAACTCAGACCACCTCCTCCAGGTAGTCTTGGCCCTTCCGAACTAAACTACCAGTGTGAAAGCCCCCTTAGACTCTTAGAGCAAGGTAATAGTGTTGCAGAAGATCACAAAAGCTTAAGGTACTATTTCCAGGTAAGTTTCCAGGACAACAATTGATGGTGTGCGTATATGTGTGCTTTAGTACTGGTCATGAGGGCTGATGAGTGGCAGTTGTGCGTGGTTAGTACTCTGTTGACTGTGAAGGCTGAGTGAGTGAGGTAGAGCCTGGCATGCTCGTGACAACTATACCAACTCCCATAGGCTTCTGTGCAAATACATCAAATAATCTGTACTTGTCCTCTCCTGCCTCTGAATTGAACTCTGACCACATTCATCCCTCAGGATGAGCATCTAAGGCTTAAGCTACTGGATTGAGCTCCACGCAGCCTGCGCACGAGCCTCGCTTTGACACAATCTTTGCCCACACACCACTTGTCAGGGGAACATGTTATTAGTTTCTGCTGAATGTATTTGTTTTGGCCATAACAGACAGTTAAATAAGCTGGTCTGTTTGGGTCCACTAGCCTAATGGCTCAGGATCCATAGAGGATTTATTTACTTGTCCCATTATACATACACATGTCATGTACCTTATGAATCACCAGGAAGGGATAAAATCCGCTCTGAAATGTCTCCACAGGCAAAGCCATGAGGGAATGTGAGACCGTTATGAGGAAAGTGATGACATAAAACAAAATCCATCATGAATGCGCACACATATGTGTAAGCGGTCATGCTGGGAGGTGATACAGTAAAATTCCTTTCTGAGCTTCACAATTGAATGAATGTGTATCGATCACAGCCGCGTCGGCATTTGTCAATGCTCTCATAAATAACTCAGTGCTGTTATACAGTTCTCCTAGGTGCTATGAAACTGGTTTCCTCTGATAGCATCTCAATAGCTGAAACTCCCAGACAACTTTCCAAATGTTCATTGCAATGAAATTGCTCTGTTTTACAGTTGCCTTCTTAAGACTCATTACACTTTTATTGCTTTCTCACAGTTCAGCTAGTGTTTGATGCATAATGACACAGGAATGAATTGGCTGGTGGGAGATACTTGTCTTAATTGTAATTGTTTATGCTTCTGCATGCTTTTCATTTTAGAATAAAATAAGCAAGCTGCAGTTTTGCTAAATCTCATGCCTATTCACATGCTTAGAAACCTTCACTACAGTACATTTAAGAGCATAACTTCCCATTAGGGACAGGTTTTAGAATTTATTTATATTTTGGTGTTATTCAATATCAAACAATGGAGCCACATATTTTTTCCTGTAGCATACCTTTCAGAGTATACAAAACAAATTGAGTGATAGAAAAAAAAAATCTATATATATATATATATATATATATATATATATATATATATATATATATATATATATATATAAAAAATACGTACTTTGTGCAACATTTCCCGCAACATTAAGAGATGTTAATGCGCACTTGGGGCCCAAGCGAGGGGAAGAAAAAAAAAATATTTTTTACATTTCAGATAACAGAGCGTATATTTGCATATTCTGTCTTTTTAGCAAAAAGACGCCCATCACGAAATAGTTACAGTGGCATAGGTCGTAGCGCGTGAAGTGCTTGAATGCAGCATTTGATGCGCTCGACCCGAGTTCGAATCTGCCTTTTGCCGAACTCTCCTCTACCTTTTCCCAAGACATATGAGATGTAAAATGTATAACCTAACATAAAGGTCTCTAGCGTTATATTTTGCGAACAAACTAAAATCTAAACCATTATATGGCTTTGTGCCTTTATAAAACAGCACAAGACTTTAAGAATAGGCATCCTGTTTGTGCTGGGTGATTTAAAGAAAAGTGTGCACTTTGCTCACGCGATCAGCATGATTATATGTTGTTTTCTCCTAAATAAAGCTCAAGGGTTTATTTTTTGCAAGTGAAGAAATTATGACAGAAGTATTTTAATTTTCCTATATTATAGTGTAATGTAGGCTAAAATATATTTTTGAAATATTAATTTTCATTTATATAGCACATATATACTGTAGGCTATATGGATTTTACATCATAGTAATAATTATATAAATCATTATTAAATTATAAAATAATTGTTTGGCATCCTAAAACACCATTGATAATGTAATGTAGTCTGAGACTCAGTACAGTAACTAAAAAGATCTTTGAGCACTTTTTATTGTCCTGGTACAAATCAATGCTTTTTCTTTGTTCAACGAGCAGTTCATGGGTTGAAGCTCTTAATTTTGATCTCTCAAAGAGCACGAGATTGATGCATTTAACCTTAAAATGTACTAAACTCAGCATAGTTCAACACAGTTCCTTTTAAGTCAGTAAAACCATAAATGCCACATTAAAATGTCCTTGGACAAAATACTGTATACATTTGGCCTGCCTAAGAGAGGCCTACAAGACATTGTGCCCAAGGGCCTCTGAACTCTTAATCCGGCCCTAATGCTGAGCCTAAACTGCACAAATCCCCATGCAACAGTGGGGAAGGTAACACCCTCAAAGTCGCCGTTGAGAGCAGCCAAACACTGATTTAATGATGTCATATAGTGGACAGAAAATCAAGGTGACTCAGATCCTCAAACTCATTAACATTCAGAACAGAGAGAGTGATTAATGACATCTTTATCTTTCCCACGTACCCCACTAATTGTTAAACGCAGTATAAATATTTATAGCGCATCAATATCAAACTAAACGTTCTCCCAAGTGAAAGCTAGACATACATAAATACTACAGCACTTGCTCTGATGGGCCTATTCATTCGGCTCCATTCAAAATCCACCCCGCTTATGCTGCTCAATGCAAATCTACAGCATCATGTAAGAATAGGGGAACTATAATTAAAGTTCTACTGTAATACAATACACCATATGCATACAAGACACAGGCATGTATATGATTAGCATTCTTTAGTCGTTAATAGGACAGAGATTCTATTGACTATGGCTTATTTTATTCAAATGAGGCAATTAAATGGTGAACATGAAGTATAGTAATTTACATGAGGTGCGTTGTATGAAGAACTTTAGTTCCTGCTGGATTGTGATAAATTGCTCCTTCAGCCCCGCCTCGACTTGATAATTAGGATACATATTGTATTAATCATGAAAACATAAGCGCTAAATCTGGTTATGAGGTAACAGTCTAGAGGAAAATGTTTAAAACAATAGGTTAATTCCATCACTCTCACTGACTCTGCAAGCCATGCACAAATCTGCAAGCCCCAGAGAACCAGGTTAGAAAGACACTTTGGCTGTCAGAAAGGGAGAGCTAATGAAAACAAATGATAACATGAATTGGAAACAGTACATCACAGAGAAATATTAAGTACAGTGTAAAGAGCCCATGCATACAGGCAAACAGTAAAACTAGACGTGAAGTCTTTTACACTGAGATATAGGAAGCAACTACAGCTAATGTCTTAATTAAAACCATATAAAAGAAAAACTTTGTCTTTTTTTAACCATACAATACAAGTCAAAAGGTTCCAATGTTGTTTTGGACTCACAAATAGTTCAAACATTCATCAAAATATATTTTTTATCTGGGTTCAGCAGAAATAAAAACTGTATGATTTACAGTCTGTATGAATGAAACGTATGATTTATGGAACAAAATGAAGGTAATGTTGGCAGTGAAGACATAATTTAAATGTTTAAGTAAACAATCCCTTTATAACCACTTTGATACTTAACAATAATACGTCTTAAACTGAGAAATTCTCAAAAAGTGAGGGAAGTTCAGTAAATTCACTAACCTTGAAAAGTTATTTGGGGCTTATAACCAGAACTGATGAGTTTTTATGTTTATAAGTGGCGAGGCTCACGAGAAGATACCCAAAACAAAGGCATGGTGCGTAGGTATTGCGTCACTCACAGGCTCACTTTTTCAAGACAAGGTTGTCAAGGGCAGGAAGTCTCAGTTACTGAAACAACATTGATAAAGGTTTGCTAACCCCCCACCCTGAGTGTGTGTGTATGTGTGTCTTTCAATGTATGTGATATGTGCATGTCGGTGCATTTGCAATTGGCTCCCAAGACACAGGTAGTGACATCATCAGCACAGATCTAATTTAGGAGCCTTTCTACATGGCATATGTATTTAGTGGCCACAGACGTCTTGGATACTAAGATAATTTTATGGGTATACATTGATAAACATAAACCTGATTTCCTGATTTCTCAGGGTGGAAGGATTTTCCAGCCATATTTTTTATTAGGTTAAACTTTTTTGCAAAAATCTCACCTATGATGACCACTGCAGTTGAAAATGTATATTTATATAAAAAATATTTCCATACCTCTTGAAGAATCTTCAGCGCCTTCACATGTCTGTAGATAATTGAAAAGAGGGGACATTATTTTACTCTTAAAGACAGAACAAAACACCTGTCCAATTCTGTCAAGCAGACATATCCCTGATCATCCAAGTAAAACCAACATTTAAACAGACAATTTATGAAGGCAGTTGAGATACATAAAACATACATTTGAAGGGCTTAGGAGAAAAAAGCGGGCTTGCTTATATCGGATCGCATTTAATAAATCCACACGCTTAATGACTCATTGAGGCGCTGCTGAAATGCAATAACTTAAGGCAGACAGTCCAGTAATAGGCTGTCAGTTTGAGTATCAGAGGAGCTGTTGAGTGAATGAGAGTAGACAGTGATAAAGATGTGGACGGGGTCTGGATAAAGAAGATCCCTGAAGGACATCACATGAGACACTGAAATGTGTTCAAATCCAGACAGAGACAAACACTTACTCTCTTTCTGAGTCCACCAGGTCTTTGGCAACGTAGTAGGCTCTGGATCGGCCATCAATCTGAAAGTGACAGAAAAGAAAGCCATTAGAGATAAATGAAGAGACCCAGTGTTTAAAGAGTACATAGTGCAGCACACCTGCAGCTTTTAGTTACAACACTGAAATAAATAGATGATATCAATACTGTATATAAATGTATTGATAGATGCATATATGAAGACAGAGTGAGAAAGGGATGGACATTTTGATCTAATTTCTCATTCGACCCTGTCAAAAGAAGACTGATTATTTCATTAAACCACAACATAATTGAGAAAGCTTTCCTGGACATGCCGCTTTAAGCACAGATGCATTATGGATGAGAGGCTGCGTTCATGGCAAGCACAAATCCACCATTGATTTGCAAGCTAATCACAGCTGTCTGAACACGTGTCTTACTACTGAATGGACATCTTTAGGAGAACACCACTGGAAAATAATTGCTAATAGTATACATATCTATGTTCAGATTTTAATAGGTTTGTAAAAATCTGGGCTAGGCTCATTTTTATGCATGCATACAAATCCATAATGAAACAAATTGTAAAGCGCAGCTGGCTTTTTTCCAACTTGTTGTTGTGCCGCGACAGGTTACTCCCAGATATTCTTTTCTTTTTAAAGACGAAGAAAACAAGGAAGCAGGCGTCACAAGGCCGGGGCCCCGGCTGATATTACAGTGGCAGAGGGAAGGGGTGGGGTCCGGCTCTCACTGCAGCGCTACACTGACTGCCAAGAGATGTATGAACCTGGATCTCAGACAATTGCACACGCAGGGAATTCCACTTCAACAGGGAGGGTCCTTGTTTTTACTTACTTTAAAGCTGTGATTATTCAGGTAATGGTGTAAGGGAAGGTTATAAGAGGTACTGTAGTGAACGTGTATACAAGATCGGAAAGTGTAAGATCAAACTGACATTTTTGTGTGCTATTATAACACAAGAGTTTATAAACGTTTTTGATATCAGGGACACAAAAAGGATGAGTTTAAGCCTTCTTAAAATTTATAAAAAATATAAGCAGCTAAATATGTTAAAGTATAAAGACACATTTATACTAGGGCTGTTAAATGATTAATCGGGATTAATCGCATCCAAAATAAAAGTTTGTGTTTACATAATATGTGGGTGCACTGTGTATAATTATATAACACACACACATGCTTGTATATATTTAAGAAATATTTTCATGTATATACTGTATATAGATTTATATATAATTTATATTATATATAAATATTCTATATATAAATAATATTTTTTCTTAAATATACATGCATGTGTGTGTATTTATATATATACAAATTAATCATACAGTGCACCCACATATATCATGTAAACACAAACTTTTATTTTGGATGCGATTAATCACGATTAATCGTTTGACAGCCCTAATTTATACTTGTTTATTTAAGTATTATAAAAACAACATGTTTGCAATATTAAATAATGTCTGATATTTTCATTGCACTAAACATTATATAATACTTTGTAGGGGTGGAAATCTCCTGGCATCTCACAATTCGATTACAATTAAAAGGATTGCGATGCGATGATAAAACGATTACTTGATACTTGTGATGATAAAACGACTATTTAGTACGGTGGCCGAGAAAGCTCAACGCGCTGCAACTGAAAAAAAAAACACACATGCAAATAAAAAAACGCATGCAAAATAAAAAAATAAAAAAACGCATGCAAATAAAAAAACACTCGCAAATTAAGAAAACACAGTCAGTTTTACAACACACGTGCGCTCAAAATACTCATATAACACAACCCAAATACAGAAAAACGCCGCAAAAGCTCACAACACAAATACAGAAACATGCCAGTGTGCGTTGTGAAACTGATGAAGTTGTTTTTTTTTATTTGCAAGTGTTTTCTTCTATTTGCTTGTATTTTTTCTATTTTCTTGTGTGTTTTTTTTCTATTTGCATGTGTGTGTTTTTTCTATTTGCATGCGTTATTTTCTTTTTGCACATGTTTGATTCAGTTGCATCATTATGAGCTCTCTCGGCCACCATAACTTAGTAATTTTATAATGACTTTACTCTCTCTACTGTCATTTTTTTTACTGTACAAAAGCATGAACATATGTTTGCAAAGATTTGGGAAACATGCTAAATTCAAATGCTTGTTTTGCGGAAAATATAGCATATTGCATTCATGAAAGGCAGCAAGCGAACTGGGTCAGAGAACGCATATTCTACAAGAACTAAAAAGCATCGGCACCCTACTAAAGAGGTCTATGACCAGAGGCATATTAAAAACACATAGCAAAATGTGGATAAATATAGAGTGTAAGGCTCATCGCATTCCATTGTCAATTGCGCTTGTTGCTGTTGCATGTCCTCAATCTAGCACCCCCCGTGTGAGCATTAAGTCTGAGGAAGAGGGAGCGGGGAAAACAACTCTCTCCAATATTTTGAATTTGGACTGCAGTATCCCATTTTACCGCTAGCTGTCAATATTACATAATGCACCTTTAACAAAAACATATCGAATCCAAACTTTTGAACGGTCGTGTATGTACCACTACTAGTAAGCATTAACAAATCTTTGATAAAATTGATAAAATTGTTAGCTAACCTGTCGGTCATGGCAGTGGTCTCCACATCCGTCCTCTTCTTCAGATGTACGTCCATGATCTTCCTCATTGGACACAGTGGCAGACACAGGACCAACTGGAAAAGGCTCAGTGTAGGCACTGAGAATAGATAAAAACATGAGAGATTGATGGATTATACTCATTATGGATTAGTTACTACTGTACGTATAGGCTTTTCACACAATTTTTTTTTTTAGTTTTGAAAAGAGATTAGCACCAATTTTTACATCGACTTATGAGTCCCTGCTTAAAGGATTAGTTCACTTTTAAAAAAACTTTTGCTGATAATTTACTCATCCCCATGTCATTCAAGATGTCCATGTCTATCTTTCTTCAGTCGAAAAGAAATTGAGGTTATTGATGAAAACATTCCAGGACTTTTCTCCATATACTGTAATGGACTTCAATGGACCCCAACATTTCAAGGTCCAAATGACAGTTTCAGTGCAGCTTCAAGCACTTTAAACGATACCAGACGATGAATAAGGGTCTTATAGCGAAACGATCGGTCATTTAAAAAATAAATAAAAAAAATTACGTTTTATAAGCACAAATGCTCGCCTTGCTCTGTTCTGTGATGCACGTTCGTGACTCTCCCGTTCGAATTTAGTTCGATCTTTTTTTCGAGTCATTTAGTTCATTTCGTTCGTTGAATGAACAAAATGACTCGAAAAAAGATTTGTTCATTATTTTTGAAATGGCCGATCGTTTCTCTAGATAAGACCCTTATTCATCGTCTGGTATCGGTGCTTTGAAGCTGCACTGAAACTCTCATTTGGACCATTGAAGTCCATTATATGGAGAAAATCCTGGAATGTTTTCATCAAAAACCTTAATTTCTTTTCGACTGAAGAAAGAATGACATGGACATCTCGGATGACATGGGGGTGAGTAAATTATCAGCAAAAGTATTTTTAAAAGTGAACTACTCTTTTAATGCACATAACACATGCACAGAAACTTTCATGAGCTGAGTTTAGTTTTTAGCCTTCATCCTAGACTAAAAATAAGGTTTAAATGAACATTAAATCTCTAATGAAGGTCCACCACCATCACAGTGTCTAACAGCCCAGAGGAGAAACTTCACTGTTACGATCACAACACTGCATGTGGCAAACAACAAACCATCCAATCTCTCCAAATCAAAAACAACGGAACAAATCGTCTCCAAAAAAAAATGTTTTGAATTAGAGGGCACTTTGGTATCCAGCAGAGCAGAAATTACCCTTTGCCAAGGAGAAACAAATTCCCCCTCTTCATTTAAACAAGACCTGGTGAGAATAATTTGTTTTTTTCCTCCCCTGCTCCTCCTTACAGTGGTAACACGGATGGCTGGGGCCAGATTGCGAGGACGTTTACGGTTGGGCATGAAAGGCTGGCTTGGTGATCCTGTGGTGAGCACTTAAAGCCGAAAAGAAGATGCAGCCCTGAGGATATGCAAATATGCACAATGAAGCTGCTTATACTGTGGAGGACACAAATGAGGGAAACTTTGATTGCACTTGCCCCTACACTTATAGAGGCAACAGCAAGAATCGCTCAGACTTTTGCATTCTTGGTTTTAAAAGATTGTTTAACAGAGTCAAATTTAAAAGCAATAAAAATCAGTGTGTGAATACTGTCATATAAATGCTTTAGAGGTGCTCAGCTGGGTGTCATACTACTCAAGGACACTGTGAGCTTCTGAAAAGCACACACACACACACAATGTCTGGAGGTGGAAGTGGAAATTGCTCATTGCTCATAGCCAGCTGAACTGGGCGAGCTAAGGTGACAGTTCATTTTAAGGCCCCAGATGAAGCATATAGGAGCCTTCTGGCAGGACGTCACTACAATCTTCAGTGGCCTCACCAGCTGAGGACTCCATTTTCAGTGAAAGCTAAAGCGTAAGACAAAGGAAGCTTTTTTTTCTGAAACACAGGTATTTCAAATAAATTCTAACTGAAATTGCTCATATGCAGCTCTCCAGGATGAAACAAAACAGATATTTTGATCAACATATCTGGTTTTCAGACTGATATATGATTTGTATCTTTTGCATCACGCTGAGGGGATTGTCACGACGCGACAATACGCATTTTCACTCTGCACTGTAAAAAAAATATTTTCATGATTTGTAATGACAACATTTTTTTCTTTTGTCAAATCAACTTAAATCATTTATGTAGTTCAGATAACATAATATTTTGAGTTTCTGGTGATTAGATCAATCTCCTTCATTGTATTAACTCAATTTTTCCATTTCAACGAACTTAAAATTGTAAGGCAACCATGGTTACTTAATTTTTTAAGTTAAACCAACAATATTTTTTTGAGAATAAATACAAATAAAAAGTAAATAAATATTATAAATTAAATAATACGGAAAGACTTTATTTCGATAGTCCACTTTAGACATTCTACTAACTATAAGTAACTTTTCAACTACATGTCAAGCAACTGTCATATGAGTATTGTAGACTGTTAGCTTAATATCTGCTAACACTTTATTTTGTTGGTTCCCCAACAGACATTTATCTGACTATGACTAACTTGGCGATTACAAGTAAACTTATTCTCCAAACCCAAAGCCTAACACCTAACCTAACAGTCTACTGACAGTCTACTATAATATACTAATACTCTAATGAGAGTTAGTTAACATGTAGTTGAAAAGTTACTTATAATTGGTAGAACGTCTAAAGTGACTATCAAAATAAAGTGTAACCAATAATACTAATATATAAAATATAAACACTTGCATATACAAAAATTAGCAAACACAAAAAGCCATTGGAAAATTCTGAAGTGTGTGTAAAATGTGCATTCATCTCTGCCACCCTACTGTACATAATCTCTCCATCAGCCAAAAGTGACAATTTACACAATCCTCCTAAACTCCTCAACATTACCATTTATGAGAAGCAATTATAGAGCAAAGTACTTCTCTAAGCTGTTTGCTTTAAGGTACCCATGAGCTAAATTTACTGCTGAAAATTACACAGCGAGTGGAATGATTTCCTATAACACACCTATATGTCCCACTGCCTGATGCTTCCCCGAGGCTTGTTATATGTAATTCAATTGATTTAAACTCTTGATAATAAAATATACATTAGAAACCCTGGTGTTTCTCTGTCTGAATCTGTGTAATAGTGCTATTACAGAAGATAAGCATCGCTGAGATGACTTCATTACCAGACTTCATTGAACAAAACGTATTTTAATGCAGATGAGGAGGAAGCGAAGAACGTTTTGTGTTGGTTGAACCGAGAGATGTCTATTCTTGCTTGGTTTTAGTTTGGTGGTGTTAAAGGGATAGCTCGTCCAAAAATGAAAATTCTGCCATCATCAGGGATGTTTGTTCGTTTTGTCATCTTTTCAGAATCATTTAATTTATCTTTAATGTTAAATGCTTTTAAATTTGTCACATTCAGTTCCAAGGATCTGCTTTCTTACAAATATCTATTACAGTTTTAAGTTGTACATATTATTCAAGTCAAACACTGACCCCTGCCTTGACTGTAATATCAGAAAAGACATGAAGAAAGCTGGGAACGATGACAACAACAATATCTTTGTGGTAGCCTTGCTTTCCTGACTGCCACACCTCGCCTTGTTGTTTGGGTCGCAGGGGAGTCTGAGAGATCGGTATTGCCTGTCTCCACCCCATCCCACTGACCCTGTCCCCTCGCCCTTGTCCTGCATTTCCTGTAAACAGCAGTGTGGAGGCTCATTGGCTGGGTGCGTCTTCTCTTGGGATAACCTGGCAATGACCTGAGAGCCCTGGGCACCAGGCCCAACTCAGACCGGACCGGACCAGGCCAGACCCACACCCAAGTTTTGTGAGCATTAAAATGCAGAAAGCATTCAGAACACATATGAAAAGACATATAATTTTTCCCTCAATTGTCTTTATGTATCTTTCAAACTATGTTTCTAAGTATCTCTTTTCGTTTTATATGTTTTTTTTTCTGCTATGCTTGCTGTATGTTTGTTAATTTTCTTCTCAATTCTATAATGTGCACAATAATAATAATAATAATCAATAAATATCAAGAGAATGAAGGGTAAAAAACAACTCAAAATATAATATAATAAAGTGATAATATAATAAATATAATAAATATAATAATATAATATAATATAATAATAATAATATAATATAATATAATATATGCTGCAAAGATCTTTAGACAATTGGCAGTTTCTAAACGCATGAATAAACATAAAATCAACTGAAACATTTTTAATTATTATTGATGATTTGATTCTAATTACTCAATTCTATAGGAATACTTTTGAAAACTAATCATTAAGAATATGACATGTCAAATATTTTTTACAATATAGGAGGGTCAATAGTCAATATTATACACTAGTTGCTATTTATAACTATAAAAAGGTTTAAAAAAAAATCCTCAATAATCTTCTCACGCTACCCACTCTCCTTTGGCACCAGCAAAGAGTACAAAACGTTTCTCTGATTGGCTTGGGCGTGAAAAATATTCTTTATACATCTGCAATCAATCACTGTCCTGTCATTGTGTCTCCATCCACCAAAGTGGCAATGTCAATTTTTCTCTGCAGGCATTCAAAATACGACAAACAAAAACAGACAGAACATCAGCAGTGACGGAGGATTCTCCTGGGACACAGAGCGGCTAATGGTGCAGACACATAGACCCATTTGCAAGCATGCAATGCTGTTAGATTGCACAGCAACACAATGAGTCAATAATGTCACCAGAAAAAAGGTCCCTGGCTCCCATATCATCTTCTGAATAATGGAGGATGCTCAAAAGTGTGGCACATAAACACTTTAGCCAGGGGTAATATCCAAAAGTAGTGAGGATTCACACCTTCCCTAGCAGGCTAGTACTCAAAATAAGTCAATAACGAATTACTGGTAAAAGCTGAAATCACAGACTGAAGTAAAAGACCTTCAAAACCTCCAAGACCTGCCCAAAATACACCCATAATACATTAAGAGAATAGGGACAACCCTTTTAGATCATGCACCGACCATTTTTCCCGACGTTAGACTATAGCAAAAGTGGATTCGGACACGCCCTAAGCGCCCTGCCCTTTAGACCATGCGCACAGATCGTTAAAATAGGGCCCATGATCTTTAATCAAAATAAATTCTCCTCCCTCTTGCAAAAACATCTTTTCTGTTCTCTGAAATATTTTTTTTTTTTTCCAAAAACTGCATGTACTGCACGTGAAACTGAATGTGAGTGATAAACAATGGAGAGGTAACAACATTACAAGTAATTCTGGAAATGTCCCATGTGTTTCTCTGAAAATCGTATTAAAAAGCAACCTGGAGGACACTTGAAACAGTCACGGTCTTTGACTACACTGGAGGTAATCGAGCAGAGGTTTCTAATGATGACTCTAGGGTGGTAAAGTGAGAGCAGAGAGGGTCATACGGTCAAAAGAAGGTCAGAAAGTCATCCGTCTTTAAACCACTCTACAACCTCAAATCTCCCAAAAGCCCAATAAAAGAAAAACACTAGGGGAATTTGGTTTATTAACACTACATGCTACTAAAATGCTCATGCAGAGAATAGAAAACTCTCCACCGGTTTTCTCATCTATTCCCCTCCACTCAGCTGCATCAGGCTGTGAGAGCATTGCAATAAAGGAGAAAAATAGCCTTAACGTTTAATCCACTTTCTTCCCATACTATTTGTATCATTGAACTATTGCATTGTATTCTTTATCACACAGATAGGGTGCTCCAACAAATGTACCATCAAATCCTGCAAATGAGAAAATCAGATAAGCTACCGTGCAAGCACAGTCCATCTTTTCAACCAATGAAACTCAATACCACAGGCTACATTGTGAGCTTAGAATTATAAGGTTCTATCTCCGTTTAGGGTAGTTCTGAGATATTGAGCATCAAAGTTTTTACATCCCAGCTGGCAAAACTGTTATGTAGTATAATAATCTTCTATTATAGCTTTATCTATTAATCTTTTCTTTTTCTTTTTTTTTTTTTTACAAAAATAACACCACACAGGCATTAATAAACACCTAATGAATCAGATTATGTCAAAAACTCAATTTTGACCAAAAGTGGAGATAGAACCTTATAATTCTAAGCTCACGACATGCACAACACAGCACCCACAGCGTAAGTGTTTGGCAAGTCATTTTGTTTCATTATACACTAATTTATATAACAGTTAATGGCTTTCCAGCCAGTTGATCTTACATTGCAAAATTAAAAACACAAATGGGCCATAATGTGTCTAAAATGTAAGTCATTCACTTTTACTTTTAGCAAAAAATCAATAACGCATTAACAATCATGCTATTGTGCTGAATATCGGCAAGGATGCAAGCCAAATTTCACAATTGTGAGTGTGATAACTTTTTTGCAACTTCATCTGGATAATGCTTGATGGCCTGGATAATGACACAAATATCATGATTCGATTCAATTTCAATTTACAAGCTTGCAATTTGAATAGATTCTGATTCGATTCGATATTGATTATTATATTGATATTGAAATTTTCTCAAAGAAAAAAAAAATCTCTCAACTAAACTATACAGGGAATCAGTTGGTACTATATTATGTAAAATTTAAGGTTAGAATTAAATGTAATTTGTAACTGATTTGTAGACAAACACTTAAATTACACACAATGAAGTTTTTACATTAATTAAGTTAAAATACTAACTTTACAATTATGTTTTTTGAAATATAAACATTTAAATGGTGGATGTCATAAAAATTTGATGGATGTAATATGGTGTATACAGTATTTAGCTAAATGCTTCTCTCTAAAGTTAATTTTTTGAGCTAACTAACAAGTTTATGGTCCCTGAATGGCTTTATATGTAAATGTAACATTATGTGACATTGTTCACAAGCTCATTTATTTACATCTTTCTGTGGTTAAAAACACTAATTGAGCAATTAAATGATATATGATACAGATTTCGGAAAGTTGTTCTGAAGTTGCATCTTGTATCATACCTTCTGGTGTTCATTTATGTTTATTTCATGGTGTAAATAGTGGTAAAGTGAAAGAGATGCCACTTCGATTGATCTGAGTCAGCAACTGTTGGAATTGCATAATAAAATGGACAGATTTCATAATCTGAAACTTTTTTTTCATAACAAAGCACAAAGCTTATTGTGATTTATTGGATGGGAGGCTCGCTACAATGTTCATTCATCAACCGAAAACAGGATCAACTAAAGGATCGATTCTTGGGATTTAAGAATATAAAAATGAGAATCGATTAAAATCAAGAAATCTATATTTTGTTTCCCAGACTTAATACGGAATGAATGTACATATATCTGTTCAATATTTCATGATGTAGTATATCTGTAATAATTTAAATCTCGTTTATTCAGTCAGGAAGATTACAGAAAGTATTCTGAGACATAGAGAGGTGCAAGCTGAGCTATCAGAGTGACCAAACACTTGCCTAATTTCCTGTTAACATTGTTTTGGCCAGCACTTCCTCCAGACTTGTGTGATGGTATTGCCATTGTGTTCAGAGGAAGGGGTTCAAGCATTCAAAATATAACTCTCTAGACAATCTTATGCTACAGTCTGATGATTTAAACAGAAATAAGTCTTGCTATTATAGTTCATTTCAATCTCTTTAATCCATTTTTTTATGTGGAATGTGGAAAATATGCATTTTTAATTATGTAGTTCTATAAAAGGCTGACTTTACCTTTCAGTGTCTTGCTCCCGAGAGGTGGTCTTGTTTTCTATTCCTGCAAAACTATTCATGTCCACATAGCCATCGTTCTCATTGGCATGTGCTGCTGTCCGATTGTGGTCATCGAAGAAATCTGTAATAGTGACTGCCCGAGTGGGCCGCCCATGTGGAATCTGGATATTCTCATAGTCTGAGCTCATTGCAGGAATGTTTTCATAGTCAGAAGTATCTGCACTTGGAAAGGAGATGGAGCGAGGCTTTGTGAGAGGTAGGGGCATGTAGGGGGGCCGAGAGCGGTCCTCAAAAGACTCCACTCTGGCTATACCCCTGTTGCTGTAACTCTTGGGTGCACCTTGCCTTCTTTGCCTCTCTTTGTAAAGCAGAAAGGTGGTAGGCGTTTCGGAGTTGTGTTGTGGCTTTCCCACATGGGACTGAAGCTGCGGGGAACCACTTGTACTTCTTCGATCAAGCTCCAGTACCCGAATGGGTCCGTGGTGGCTAGATTCAGATGATGACCTTGAGGAGCGGACACTGCCATCTCCACGGGCTTTGCTTTCTGATTTTTTCTTAAATTTTAAAGCCAAGAAACGCTTAAATGATGTTGTCTTCTTTTTGGGGTTGTCAGGAGACTCATGCTGGATTAGAAGTGATGGAGAGCTTTTGGTCACAGGCCTCTTAGTTATGTAAGCTAACTCAAAAGGCGGTGGGATATCGACTAAAGACGTAGGTGTCGACACACCACTGGAGGACTGGTGACTTCTTTGAGAAAAGCTTCCAGAGGAACTAATGACACAAGGCAAAGAAAGTGTGTCATCTTTTCTGTGCAATCTGCATTCCTCTCTAGGAGATTTCTCACCCTCAAAGATTCCTGACAATGGCAATTCTCTGCTCTCAATGGAAAGCGATCGAGGGGAAAGAAGAAAGCGCCTTGGCTTTAATGTGGGAATAATTTGGTTGGCCTCTGTTTCATCTGAAAGCTTGGGATGTGGATCTCCATTTTGATCCAAGGCCACAGTGTAGTAGTCGTGAGATTGGTACTCAGTGCCCGTCTCCTCAGGCACAGTCTCAGGAACATATCCAGGTACTTTCCCAGAAAGCGAACGAGATCTCGTCACAATGCTCTTCCTGTCCATAGAGATAAAGTTCTCACCTTCTGAGTCAAAGCCAGCCTCCTCGTAAATGTGTTCGTCACTTTCTGTGTCCGATTCCTCAAAGAAAGGCACGATATGGCAGTCCAGCTCTTCAATGTCCTCTTCAAACGCTTCCGTGGTATGGGCAAAAACCAAACGGTTTGTAAGTTCTGGAGTTCTACCTAAATCTAAGTCAGCGGGAACGGTGATGTTGCAAAGTCTCAGACGTGGCTGGCAGCTGTTCCTCTGACTCAAGAGGGCTTGTCCGCGTCTAGCTGATCGTTCTCTTATACTTTTGCCCTTGGTTTTCCTCTCCATGTTCACTGGCTCATCTTCATCTCCTATCTCGACATAATCTTCAGATGAAACACACTCCACCTGCTGATCAGCCCCATCATGGTCTTCAATATCAGCATAGTCATTCGCTCCTTCGTTTTTTGTCATCTCTTGACCCTCAGAAATGGGTTGCAAGACACCATTTTCTAATTTAGCCTGTTCCTCCTCCAACTCTGCCACATCCTCTGATGATACATAGTATGGTTCTTGTTTTGATGTTCCCTCTGTTGAGTCCGTTGGTTTCTCATTGCTGGATTCTTCATCAGAGCATCTTGCTTCTGGATCAGAGGTGCATGTCAAATCACTTGGCACAACCTCAATGACAGAATAGGGCTCGAATGCATCTTCTGTCTCCTCTGCAAACCTGAAGCGTCCAGATGGGTCTTTGGTTGCACGTTCAGCTTGCCAAGTGCTGTTATCATCCACTGTGCCAATAATGTCATATGGGTATTCCTCACACAGTGAGGGTTGACTGCAGTTTGTAGCCTTTGAAAAAAGCCCAGTCTGATCTTCTTCTGCCTCATGATGAACAAAGTTTGCAGCTGTTCTATTGTCCTCTACATAATGATCATTGGCACTTTGAAAACTGTCTGATGGTTGTTCCTCAATCTCTTCATACGGACTTTGACATTCATCTGCGGGTTGATCTTTAGTAGATGTCTCATTCTCAGGACATGCACAGGTGTCCTCAAGTACATTATAAGAATCTTCTCTATTTTCCGATGGCTTGAAATCATCAGTGTTTTTGCTGTGGACTTCATCTGTTGAATCAAGAATTTCATCAACCATTTCTGACAAATTTATGGAGGCTGCATGCGGCACTTCAGTAATATCAACTTTACCATCATTCTCTCCCACAGTGTCATCTGCTGGCATTTGTAAATCTTCCTCTATCTCATTATAAGTTGTGTCATGGTTAGTGTCAGATAAGTCTTTTTCAGATAAGTTGCTCTCCATGTGATCATCAGTACAGTTTTCTCTGAATGCGTCGGTTTCATCCTGTGTGACATCTGATTCATTGTCCTGCTTCAGCTCCAGTCTATCAGAGGATGTTATGTCCCCATTACCCACAATGCATTGGCTCAATTCAGAGGCTAACCTTGGTTTGGGTGCCACAGGAGGTTTAGGACCTCGGGTGGAAGGACAAAGCCTTGACATCAGGGTGGAGCACACGGTTATAGTCAAATGGCTTTGTCTTTGGTTGATAAGTTTGGAATTGCTGCTAAAAATCTGCAAATAGAAAGAGAAAAGAAGATAAAATTTCATTGTTGAATGGAATATCTTTGCAATAGAAATAAATGAAAGACCCTTTAATCATGCCATTAAGAGTTCAGCTGTTCCTTTAAAGACGCGTATTGATTGACTTACATTGACCATTTGATTGACGAACTGCAACTTCTGAACTTAAAACTTAATGAAGTGATTATATGCTCAATCCAGTCACACTGAACATCATTTAAACAACCATAAAGCAAAGTGAAAAAAGCCACTTAAATAATGTGTTTTAATAACATCACAGCAATTCTGAAGTGCATCTTCTCATAAAGGGTTAACCCGAGGGCCATTTTTGGTGAAACACACCCTTTCTCTTAACAAAACTCATACTCCCCTGGTCTTTTCCTGTTATTTGCTACCTGCCTTGACGCACGTCCTATTAAACTCACCGTGCACTTGGTGCTCACCCTGCAAAGATGTTGTTTCCTGACACGACTAATTAACTATTCCAGCAGACTCTCCTGGAAGGACTGCGGACAGGAAGTGCAAAGGGGAAGGACATTAACAGTGCACCCTGTCTCCTCCTTGAACCCCTTACCCATTTTTTTTTCTAAAAGAGCACAGTTTTGCACAACACAAATACACATCCTTCTCGTCAGTCTTCCCATGATTCACTGTCCAGTGATAAATCCCACCCCTGACAACCTCCAGACTGGATTTTTTTTTTTTTTTTTTTGCTGAAAAGGTCGTTTCAGTGCGTTGAAGAACAATAAAAAGAGAAACATCAACATCCCAACTAAGGTCCCCTTGGCAAAATAACAGGATATGAATTATGCAACAAGAATTCACTTAAAACAAATGGTTAAACACAATAGGAGGAATAAAGGGAGAAACAAACTCTTTACTGTGTAAAGCCATCAGTGCATGATCTCAGATCTAAAGTGTCAACCATTTACATTTGCTAATTTAGCCCTACCAGCTGAGTGAACAGGACATAATTCAGAAAGACTGAATTAACATAATGTGACAAAATCATAAATTAAATTAAATTATGAGCATTTATAAATATGTATTATTAGAACTAATAACCTATACATTAGTGTTAGAAAAAAACACTCAATACAGCATCACTATCGTTTATAATAACAATATGACTAAAATAAAAATGTCTATATATGTCTAAGGAAGTTCTTAAAAATCTGCTAGTAATTTAACACACCATCAAAACAGTGTAACTGTATATGAAAAAAAAAAAACAGTTTCCCGTCATTATAAACTTTTTTCACTATTATGCATTCAAGAATAGGCTACTCTTTAATGTAACATAATGGGATGTTGTCTATTTATTATGCTTCACACATTCGCAAAAAGTAAAATAAATAAACAGTATTGAAAAGTTAACTCAGAACTATTTGGTTTCATACCTGCGTACATTGTCGGATGTCATCCACCGTGGCATCTGAAATATTTCCACATTATTCCTTGATATTCCGCAGAAGCAACAGTATATATCCAGAGGTGCCGTGAACTTACTCCCGGGACAATTGTCATAAAGCTTGAGAAGTAAACAATAAACACTTCATCACTTATTCGACGTCGTGCCACAAAAAAAACTGTTTTATTATCGACTGTAGCAGCAGGTCTCTTCGGATCCGCGCGCTTCCCGCCTTCAGGAATGAGAGAGATGCGCGAACTCTCCAATCTGCGCGTGGAGACTGAAGGTGTTTTCCGTGCGCTTCCTGAGGAGGTACAGCGAGTCCCTCTCACGGGAATACAAGGATCGATGACCGAAACCACAGAGAAAAACAACTAATGCCAACCATCAGTTGACATACGGCACTTTCAAGAACAACTGCTCCATTACTGCAACGATATGATATGTTTCAGGATCCGATTTAGAGGATATCTGGGAGGATTCCTTGCGCTCGCAGGAAAATAACTCGACCTAATCAAACTGCGCTTGTACTACACACATCGTCATTCTATTTAGTTGTATACCTTAACGTCAGACATAGGCTACGTATGGTATACTGACAAATTTTCCATCAATAAGGTCAATTGCTCTACTTTATTGTGTTAAAAAAGGCTTTTAAATAATGCAATAATTTTGTTGGTAGCCTTAGACTACTGTAATTTGGTTAAACAAATATTCCTAAAACCAGTTCTAAAAACAGTTTTATAAATGCTCTCAGCAAGGCTTCCTTTCTGCTCATCTGTTGCCTGATTGGAGGAAAGCAGCTCTTTAAAAACCTCTCTTCATAACAGGAAACTGCTATCCCTCTTTCCTGCACAACAGGCAACGCTTCCTTAGCAACAAATGAACCAGTGTGCTGCTTTTTTCCCCCCTAATTTAATTTCACACTGATAGGAGAGCACTAATTCCATGAGTATTTTTAGATTAACCTGTTCTTATAAATAAACAAAATAGGGAATGTCCAAGGGATGCACCATTTTTGTGATAGTCAAAAATGGGATAGTCTTGACATGAAAGAAGAAAAAAAACCTCACCATGACAAGGAAGGAATGACTTGATTGGACTGAGCAAATTAGATATGCGAATACACCATTTCTATGAGCTTCTCTACAGTCATGATCAAAAATAAAATTCTGTGTGTATGTCGCATTTAAAATTCATGAAATGGGCCTGACTCAAAATACATAACATCAAATACATTGATTAGAATTTAAAATGAGTAGTATTAAAAAGTCAACATTGCTTCTCCTCTACAACAAGATGTCCGTTCAGACAAATCATATTGGCTATAGTATCCACCAAATCAGGTATTCTCTGACAGAGCCTTTGTTACAGCCTAATGAACACCGAATTGTAAGACTAGATAACCCCCAGCTGAGATGCTGCATTTCTGTGTTCAAGTGCAGACAACAGTCCTGAAACTCACTGTCAGCCACCTGGGGCTCCATGTTGACAGCTTATATCACAAGCCAAACCCTCAAACATTAGGTGGCAAACTCCATAGGACTATTTATACCTCCACAACAGGACTCATATTCATATCTCACTCTCTCTTTCTTTCTCTCTATCTGAAGGTCAGATGAACACCATGGACGATAGCATAGCAGAGATAAGATGGAGTGTAGCACAAGGGAGCCGGCCATATGTTTCACAATGTAAAAACATGACTGCCTGCAATGACAATTAATTAATATCATCTTTTGTTATTCTCTTTGGCTTCAGAAATGGGCATCAAATGTCCATAAACAACTTGAATTATGAGCTTGACATTAGTAAACACCATAAAATAATTGTTTTGTGGCCTTGACCCCTCTCAAGACAAATATTTACAACAGCTACAGCGTCACATGAGCTCTCACAGGAAACATTGTTATTCCTGTAAACTGTCCGACAGCTTGAATAACAACATTTAACAGAAATCTCCTTTCTCATAATACAGTGTTCTTGATATTTCAGAATCAGTTTTCAATATAAATTACTCAACCTTTATCACGTTAGACTGATACTTGGAAATTTGCTATAGTGGTCTGTTTCTAGATAATGTGCCTCTTCTTTTGTTCTTTTAATGGCAAACCACAGCTAAAGATAGCATACAGCTGGCCTTTCGCTGTACTAATTGTGTCCCTTACTGGAAAGTATACTATGGCACAAAATTTGACCTTTTTTGCATTTTTATCAGACAAATGTGTTTTCTTCTGTGGGGACGGGCACATAGCGGAGTGTGTTTGTAGGCATTGTAACTGAAGGGGTGACTGAAAGAATAGCCCTGGGATAATAACCCTGCAGATGTGGTCTATATGCACAGGAGAAAAACATGTTTTTAGAATTGCGTGAACAAATATTTCTGACCGAACAGATCCGCAGAACTCTGTTCCCCTCCACCTGGACGGCTGCATTATGGCACATGCCTGGGATAAGAGGAAAAACATGTCAGAAACCAACTTTTTACTCATAAACACACACATGTATTCACAGAACTGAACCTAAACAGGAAACTGATTGGGAAAGAGGGTCAATGACTTTTTTCCCAGAGCTCGTATGAGTCTCTCACCACTCTTCTCATAACACCTGCCTTTAAAAGAACACATTGAATGTTTCTAAATTCTGACAGGCTGAAAAAAGCAGGGTATTATTGTACTGAAAAAGGTACATTCGGACAGTTACAACCGCAACATGTTTTCACAGAAGGAAGTCTCACTGATTTGTGTCAAATTCTGTTATATAATTACATTTAGGACATATTGGCTAGTTTTTAAAAAACAAGAAAACTATATCGACCCTTTTCACAGATTGTGATGATGTGTTATCAACATTGAAATCAATTTTTTTATTGTAATACTCACTGTAAAAAATATTGTTGGTTTAACTTAAAAAAATAAGTAACCTGGTTGCTGTAAAATTCTAAGTTCATTGAAATGGAAAAATTGAGTTAATGCAATGAAGGAAATTAATTTAATCTCTAGAAACTCAAAATATTATGTTATCTGAACTACATAAATTGTCTAAGTTGATTTGACAAAAGAAAAATATGTTGTGATTACAAATCATGAAAATATTTTTTTTACAGTGCATTTATGCTATATTGTGTTATAAACTTGCCAGTAAATTATATTTCTAAAACAACAGCTGAGGGAGTGATGGCAAATTTGACATCTTTGACAAACTTGACAACATAATCAATCTGTCTATATTATTTCCCCTCTTTTGGAAAAGCTTTTTTTCTTTTCATATTGGAGCAAATGGGAATTCAAAAATTCTGTTCCCAATTATCGAAGTTTACCTAACTATGACGATTTCCTTTTCTAAAAACGCCAGAAATGAGTCCATTGATGGTATACATTTTTTTAAATGATGATCACTTCATTTATCTTGTAAGCTATTCTAATTAAGACACTTTTTTTAGCACCAATCATTTTAATTACTCATTAATATGAGAGTACTCCAGTGTGGGATCTCCAGGTGTCAGACAGTCATATTCCCCTCTAGGAGAGAACATGAAAGAAAAGTGGTATCCGCACTCTTAGGCAACTCAAAAGCACAGCTACAGAAACAACACTCTCACCTTCCCCCCAGTCCCTCGACCAATGACACACTGCCGGAGAAAAACAGGTGAAGCCAGGAGTCAGCACTTCATCAAAAATAGCAAACAAAGACTGCTCTCCCTGTGGAGTCCAAGACCTCTCAAGCCAAATCAATACGACACCGCTGGCAATGCAGGGTTATAGAAGAGTGCATATGTGTAGTTAAAAATTATAGAGTGACGATCCGTATGCAGCCGTTTTAACCTTGTGTTCATTTGCATTAATAGGGTCAATGTCTTTTTGTAATGATCAATTGATTTTTTTTAAGGGGATACTCCACTTTTTTTGGAAATAGGCTCATTTTACCTCTCCCCCAGAGTTAAATAGTTGAGTTTTACCGTTTTCGAATCCATTCAGACCGTTTCTGGTCTCATTGACTTCCATAGTAGGAAAAAATATATGGAAGTCAATTTTTTTCAAACAGTCTGTTTACTGTTCAGATTATCTAAATCTACTGATTTAAATATCTAATACTGATCTAAATATCAGAAAATCGGCTGAATATATCTGAAAATCGTAAAACTCGACTTTTTAACTCTGGGGGAGAGGTAAAATGAGCCTATTTCCAAAAAAAAGTGGAGTATCCCTTTAAGAGGAAAACGTCAGGATGACACAACTGCACAGATATCATAATAAAGAAAAAAACTTTGCTTGAAAATGGCAGCTTTTCAAAACAAAACAAAACCAGGATAAAATTCAAAGAACTTTCAAACAAATTTGAAAAGATTTTGTCATTTTCTTTATTCTGAACAAGCACTCTTATCCAGTGAGCTAAAAAAAAAAAAGTCATATTACGTTAAATGTAAAACTTAGAGAGTTTTAGAGTTGTGTGTGCCATAAACTGGGGGTGCACAGAACAATTATAGCTGTGAATGATATTCTTTTATTTATTTATTTATTTATTTATTTATTTTTACATCAGCTTCTTGTTGTTAAAGTAGTCCATAGTAGGCTAGTACATATATGAATAACCATTTGAAGCATATTGCATGTTTTATACACAAAGCATGTTTGATCGACATTCCAGAATCATTAGCAAGTTGTGGATTTGGGATGTTTATACTGTAAAAAATAATCTTGTAAAAAAAAATGGTAAACTACTGGCAGCTGTGGTTGCCATAATCATACCATAAAAATACGGTGTGTTACTGTTTTTGAAATTAACAGCTAAGTACTGTATTGCCAGCTACAGTATAAAACTTGAATTTAACAGCTATATGCTCCAACACAAAAACAGTAACACAGTTACGGTATGATGCTGGCAACCACAGCTGCCAGTAGTTTACCGTTTTTTTACAGTTTTTTTACAGTACTTGGAAAAGCCACAATATTTTTTTATTATAAAGGTCCTTGCACACTCCAAAAAGAGAGAGTCCAAAAAATTAATATATATTTTTTTCATATTTGTCATTCGGTGGGTCTGAATTGTCAAAACACCTCTCAAAAGGCTTTCTACGAATGCGAAAAATGCAGAAAAGCAAACTCGATCCACATTATTTTATGATGGATGAAAGTTTCACAGGCAGTGTGTAAATGTGATTGACACAACGTGAAGTCGTATTTACTTTTTAACGTGCGGAATTTCGGACTGAACAGTCACAGGGTTCGGACTAGTGGTTGCCAGCATCATACCGTAACTATACGGTGTGTTGCTGTTTTTGTGAGCATATAAATTAAAGTTTTACACTGTAGCTGACAATACAGTATTTAGCTGTTTATTTCAAAAACAGTAACACACCATATTTTTATGGTATGATGCTGGCAACCAGCTGCCAGTAGTTTACTGTTTTTTTATAGGATTATTTAGTTGTCAAAGAATGGGATGCTTCGTTTAAATAAAAAATTTAGGGATACATAAAGCTGTTGTCTTCCATTCCTATTCTTTCCAACAGCAAAGCACTTGAACGCGATGAGCTCGTAATCCCCAATTCAGAAGTGGGAAGAAATTTCCAATATTATGTGAAGGCTGCATTATTATCATGGAGATATATTGCTATTTTCACATGTTGAGAGGAGAAAAAACGACTGAAGTAACTGCGTAGGGAGAGATAGAGTGATTAGTGAGATTTCTAACAGGTGGGTTATGCTAAGCAGAAGGGCAGGTCTTCTTGATAACAAGTCTCTTGTTTTGCCTCCATACCCCTCTCGGAAAGACACAATCCTCAGAGCCGTACTGTAATAACATCGATTTACCGTTCATAAATAAAAGTCTCAAGAAGCCTCATAAAAAGACTTGTGGCTTGGCCTTTAAAAGCGCAGCACAATGGGCCAGTCAAACACTAGCCTATAGCCTTTAGCACAATAGATTTATGGACCCCGGAGAGTTTGATTTCTTTTGAAAAATGGTGCAGAGTGCCTGGCTGCCCTTTTCCGTCACATTCATTCTCACTTTCTGTTTTGCTTATTCTAATGCAAACACAAATATATGCGCCTTACAGCTGCACCCTCATTAGGCCACAATGATATTTATTTGGATCCAAGACACAAAAGATCTCAGGTCTGTGCAAAAGAATAATTTTCCAAGCTGATTAGCAACACCAATTTGCTGATCTTTCGTTCTGCAGGTCCTAAGGGGAACAATACCACTGTGTAAAAAAAGTCCCCTAGGCTGAATTTACTTTTTCCTGTGACTGTTTTAACATCTTTCAGCCAAATGAGACTGAACGGATGCAGATACTAAGTTTAAAAATATCGGTGTTTTCTAACCTCTTTTGGCCTTAGCTGTCAAACGCTCACATTTATGTAAAAGTCTTAACCAATGAAGGTGAAATTATAGGCAGGCACAATCATGGGCAAATCACATTTCTCTACACTTGATGTGAATTTATTGACACATACAAAACTTTATAGTTCAATGCAAACAAAGCATCTTGATATGTTCTGCAAAACTTATCAGGTAAATGATGCTTTTTTGTACTTCATTAAAATGGGAATAAAATCAAGTAGTTGTTGCATATCCCTTGTTAAAACTTTAGCATTGACACTTTAGAATGCTTTTAAAAAGACTACCTATGGAAATATTATACTTTAAAAGAATACACTTAAGTGTGATCTGAATGTAAATTTGGTTAAATTCTGACAATATTCATTGCAATTAAATAAATGTATTATAGTGTGAATTTTTATTAAATGCTGTTCACTTTAAGTAGGACTTAAGATCATTATTTGTATTTTTTTATTTTATTTTTTCTTCTATTGTCATGGTTGAAATATGGTTAAAGTGTATGGACAAATGTACTGACAATCATTGAAGGTAAACTAAAATATACTTTAATGTAATTTCTATTGAAACTTAAATGTAATGTAGGCTACTTAAATATATTTATAATTACACATTAGTAATCATGATGCAATTTAGTATATTTAAAATACATTAACTTTTGTACACATTTGTAATGTAGATGCAATTTAGTTAAGATATATTAACTTTAACTACAGTTAAAATTATAATCAATTAGCCTTTTACTTGTCCTTTATGTTAGTCAACACATCAAAAATTTACTAATCTAATAACACATTATTACAAACTGCACATTTTAAAAATAAAAGTGTACTCTCTTTTAGGACACTTACTGTAAGTGAACTTGTATTTCATTAATATTCCATTATCTGCAAGTACAGTTGTTTAAAATAGACTTTAAAATTTTCAACTGCACTACAATTGCACATTGAGAACATTAACCACTTCTTTTTTTACGAGGTTGGCTGTTTCCAAAGCCTAGATTGGACAGATAAGAATATTTTGCCCAGTTCACATGAAAAAAAAAAACAAGCTTTGATTGATAGACTGTAAAGCTGGTTGTCTGAGTGTTAAGCAACAGATGGGTGATTGTTATAGGCTCGGTTTATTATTTTTTAAAACCTTTTGTTTTTTTCTTCTAAATAAATCCTTTGGAATCAAAATTATTTGGGGGAAAGACAAGAGCAGACAAGTACAGCACAAAAAAAGCCATTATCATCATTGCGTTGGGAACAAGGTAGATTCAAACCAGTCACTTTCAAAAAGGCTGGAGATAAACAACCAAACAACCTTGCAAAAGATTTATTGATGAGCCAATAATCAATAATTTCACAACAATGGACTGCAATTAGTGCACAATACAAATATCTTCACACCTAATCTGCCCACTTTTGCAAAATCAATGCAAAAAATCTGTCCAGTACCTGTCTGCAAAACTCAATTCTGCCATAATCAGTCAGCTATATTGAAACACAACTGATCTCATCTTTCTGAGGTGAGATGATTGGAAGCAAGTGTAAAATCCTGAAGGTAAAGTAAGGTGATGCACACCAGTGCTCTGTTGGTATTCCCATTGGAGCCAGTGTCTCAGGTCCATTCAATGAGATGGGGACAACCTTTGCTGAGGTCATCTTTAAAAACCATGCCTGTTTTATACACATTAAACACACACATCTTTTTCCAGCTTGAACATACAGTCAAGGATGAACAGGCAATGACAGATCATCCTTTTATTAACACACTTGCACCACATCAGCAGAAAGGTTTTGCTGAATTTCTATTCATGTTCTTGTCTTCTTCAGAACCATTAATAATATAGACATGCCGGACTTGCACAGCAGAGACAATTTCAGTTTTTCAGTGTTTCTCTTTTACTTTTACACCTTCTTAAAGTATTTCACATCCATTATTATAAGAGTATCACCTCTTCAGTTAAGACTTTTTGATGTCATGGTCATCAAGTATCCCACCATTCAGTAAAATCCAGTCATTTTAAAGGGATACTCCACTTTTTTTGGAAATAGGCTCATTTTACCACTCCCCCAGAGTTAAACAGTTGAGTTTTACCGTTTTCAAATACATTCAGACGATTTTTTTTATATTTAGAAGAATATCAGTAACCAGACAGTTTCTGGTCTCATTGACTTCCATAGTAGGAAAAAAATATATATACTATGGAAGTCAATGAGACCAGAAACTGTCTGGTTACTGATATTCTTCTAAATATCAGAAAATCGGCTGAATGGATTCGGAAACGGTAAAACCCAAATGTTCTGGGGGAGTTGTAAAATAAGCCTATTTCCAAAAAAGTGGAGTATCCCTTTAAAAGGAATCCACATAATCATAGATCCATTTTTGCCCATACAATTTTGCAGAAATGACCGCATCTTAAAACGTTCCCTTTTGAGAGCAAGTATATCATTTTGGGGTATACTAACAACCAAAAAGACTTGCCATCCAAAATGCTCAAGTGTGATCACATCATCTTCCTACAGTATTCCATTCTTTTTATAACCTACATCCCAACGGCAACACAGGTTAAAAGTGAATTTCTACATGTTCTCCAATTGTTTATTTGTTTACAGAGTTCCCTTAGCAAATAGGACAAATCGGTCAATCAGCTACAAAGGCAAAAAGAGAAACTGACCTAGAGAAAAAATAGATGACATAAAAAATAAACCTCTGCTTTATTATGTTGTTCATCTTGTCAAAATATATCCCACACCTAGGACCCCATACAATAAAGGTAAGATTAAAAAACTAGTCCGCCGTCTCCTTGGCCACCCATAAAAGTAGGCTATATATGTGCTGTGAGCTTCAGTGGCAGCTGAGGGAGTTCATGTGACAGTTTATGGAGTTTGTCTGCATATACATGCTCAAAAGAGCTTTTCTGCAACATAACTATATTCATTTTGTATATTTGTTTTTATGTGTGAGCCCAAGTACAAAGACATTAGATATGTGCCAGCTGGGCTCACCACAGGAGTGCATGACTATGTCCCCCTTTCCCTTTAGTTTCCTCTCTATCTCTCTCTCTTTCATTTATTACTTCATTTATAACCCCTCTACTGCTAATTCATTTAGACCCATGGGCCCTCTGAATATATTTGGACGTTATCAAAAAAATGTGTGTAACTCTGCAAGAGGCAGCTTCCCAAATTTGATCATGTGTTGATGATTAGATGAGGATCATCTAAACAAATGGCCCATAGGCTCATGAAGTGCCGTCATAAAGCTTAATTGTGTCCATGACTGTCTCTGTGAGGGATGGTCTACGCGACATGTGAAGAGGCTTTTCACCTGCCATGAACTCCTGCTGCGTTTACCTGAACTGACCTTGAACTGACCAAGAGAAGACAAGAAACAGATATTGTAAACCTCAAGCATACACTAGAGTACATCAACACTCCCATACATCATCTTTAAAAAAATATTTGTAACCATTTAGGGTGCAATTTTAAATCCAAGCCACCATGGTTATAATTCCTAATCTATTACATTACTTTAACACTTTAGGTGATGCAAGAAATTGATGGATGGGAATACAAATGGAATAGAGTAACAATAGGCTATAATTTAATCAACATATTGATATTAAGTGGCTTCGGTACAATTCAATTAATTTCAGCTTAATTTTGTCATATATGCTTGATTAATGATATCCAATTCACTTAAAAGCATATTTAAAGCTATTACAACCCACGCAACCCATTATTTTTTTTTTATTTCATTTTTATGAAACTCACCCTATTAGATAAATTCCACTTGACTGCAATGCATTTCTTTAGTTTATTTTAGACATTAACACCATAGCCGACAGCCACTAAACATGTTCCATTAGAGTAAAAAGATGCACTGTGAACTTGATAATGAGCTGTAAATAAGCCTCTGTAAAGTTTGGATGATGCTAATCCGTGTACTCAAAAACATCTTTGAATATGCTGTATCACAGTAATGGTTCTATTAATTATGGATCACTTAAATCTGTGTGATATGGAAGCTACAATAAATATGATGAGGGCAATCACAGGCTGTTTATGAATAACCACTGTCTCAGGTCTCTCAGAGCTGGAGTCATATCATGTGTTAATAGTTTTTATACATGAAAGGCTATAATTCACATGCTGTTTATTACACAATGCACAGGGGAAGTGCTGAGCCAGCACTGGGGCTCATTTCACACATTATTCAGGGCTACTGAAATGGCCTGAACCCCATTTTTCCCCCCAACCAAAAACATGTCTGATTTGATTTATGGGGCAGCTTTTACACAGCTTACTCTGTAACCTCACTCATGGACTAATCGTGTGTGTGTGTGTGTGGTCCTGGTAAACCCTATATCATGGGGACCAAACGTCCCCACATTTTTTGGTCCCCATGAATTAAAAGAAAACAGCTTAAAATCATACAAAGGGTTTTTTAATTTTAATTTTTGTTGTTGTTTTTTGTTTGTTTTTTTAATGGCAGAACGTTTTATGGCATGGGTAGGGTTTCTTTGGAATGTCTCCATAAAATGTATATGTGCGTGTGCTTTTCTAGACAGATTATATAGTTTATCCAGATTTGGAATTATGGAATAATTCAGTATACAGTATGCATATTTTGGCTAATAATAATAGTAATTTGTTACATGGTAACACTTTATTTCGATAGTACATTTTAGACATTCTACTAACTATAAGTAACTTTTCAAATACTGTACATGTTAACTAACTGTCATTATAGTATTGGTAGACTGGCAGCTTAATATCTTTTAACATTTTATTTTGTTGGTCCCCCAACAGACATTCAACTGACTATAAGTAACTTGGCGACTACAAGTAAACTTATTCTCCAAACCAAAGCCTAACGCCTAACCATAACCAAACAGTCTACGATAATATACTAATACTCAAATGAGAGTTACTTGACATGTAGTTGAATACTTATAATTAGTAGAACGTCTAAAGTGACTATCGAAAGTGTAACCTTACATTTATATAGCGCTTTACATAAAACGGGATGCATCTCCTCAAACACCATCAATGTCCAGCATTCACCTGGATATTGCAACAGCAGCCATATTGCGCCAGAACGCCAACCACAGACCAGCTTACTGGTGTAGAGGAGACAAAGTGATGAAGACTATCAGTGTGTATGGGTATGATTGCCATGATGGACAGAAGCTAATGGGCAAATTTGGCCAGGATAACGGGGTTAAACCACAACTCTCGCCGAGCGGTTACATCCAGCCACAGCCGATGTCGAACACAACTTATCTCTTTGGGTTTGAGACTTTGAGCTATGTAACTCTACAGATCTTATAGATGCACAAACAGCTACATACAGAAAGGAAAATACGTATTTGAAAACCCTGCTATTTTCCAAGTTCTCCCACTTAGAAATCATGGAGGGGTCTGAAATTGTCATCGTATAGGTGCATGTCCACTGAGAGAAATGACAATGTATTTTATTTTTTATTTTTTCTATTTATTTGTATGATACAGCTGGAAATAAATATTTGAACACCTGAGAAAATCAATGTTAATATTTGGTACAGTAGCCTTTGTTAGCAATTACAGAGGTCAAACGTTTAGTTTTTCTCCAGGTTTGCACACACAGGAGGGATTTTGGCCCACTCCTCTACATAGATCTTCTCTATAGATCAGTCAGGTTTCTGGGCTGTCACTGAGAAACATGGAGTTTGAGCTCCCTCCAAATATTCTCTATTGGGTTTAGGTCTGGTCTCTATTGAGTCGAGCCGAGCTGGTACTGGTAAAGGAAAAGCGCCGTAACTAGCCCATTGTAAAAGGTCCATGTTACATTTAACCCCGCATCAAGTTGTGCCCTCGCTCCCCTATTTGGAGAAAAATATAATAAAATTCATTCAATAGGGAGGCAATGATGAAAAAAAAACCCCATAAATAGTCAGTAAATGGAAGTAAACCACTAAAAAGTGCAAATATACAACGAGTCATAATCATATTATAAGGGCTTTTCCTTGACAAACTCATTTTGTTTTATTTCCAATTCTTGGAACAGCAAGCGAGTCCGTCCAAGGCTGGTTAAAACACTGTAGGGGCTCTCTCAGTATATAACAACAGCACGATTTTATGACACTCATAATGTTTTCCTTCTAATGCTTAAGGGGAGCAGAACCCATAAAAGCACACAAACCATTCTCATGGCATACTGTCCATTGAGCTGATATTGAACCTCCATTCTCACTTCCAGCTTGTGTTTAAGGAGGAGGAGAAAATGAACGGCTTTCTAGCTGTGTCGCAGTATGTGAAGATGTCTGAGACAGATACCATGGTTTTAATTACCAGCTGAATGAAGCGTCCGCAGTGAGCTGAAGCTGAGAATGTCTTTACTGTGTGGTTATGATAGCGTATATCTCAGCTTCCGTCTCTGCTCACATCAATCAACCATGTTATGAATGATGTGGTGAGGTATGCTGTTAAGCAGAAGAGACTTACAACCAGAGCAGTACAGTTAATATAATAAGACATAATTTAAAGGTCCCCTGACATGACATTTTCACTTTCTGACATTTTTTAACATTAATGTTAGTTCTCCTAGCCTGTATTTAGTCCCCTCGTGTCTAGAATTTTCAATTGATGTAAACCGAGCTTTGGCTATCTTTCTCTTCTCTTTAGCTCAGACACGCTGATCTTGAATCTCCTCGTTATTACGTCATAACGAGGAAAGGTTACCTCCCCTTTCTCTGCTTTGCCCGCATGGAGAATTTGGCTCGCCCAAGAGAAAATGAGCTGGGAACAGGAAGTACGAACACGCAAGTGCGATTTTAGTTTTGATATATCATGTCTTGCAAATGAGCAAAGCGGCAGTTGATCAGTGTTCGGATGTACAAATGAACACAAACATATTTTTTAGTTCCTTCATCCGAGCCTCTGAAGAAACAAAGGGTTAATTTTATTTTCTAACAATCACTGACTTAGGCCAATAGAATTCATCATCATGAAAGCAAACACAAAAACAAACATAAAGATGATGAGTGGAACTAATATATGGCTCCTACAGATCGATCTGCTGTAAACTAACTTCAACCTGATTCTAAGCACACTGTGAATCTTTACACACACACTATTTCTGCACAGACCATGTCCAGCATCAACTCCCCTCAGCTCCCAGCAAACGCTGGGGAGAAGTATCCCGATCTTCAAGAAAAACAAACTGAAATATTCCGATTTCTGAATTATATCAATCCACAATCAAAACCACACATTGGCCAGAGGATGACTGGTCCCCGACTGAGCCTGTTTTCTCCCAAGTTTTTTTTCTCCATTTCAGTCATAGGGTCTCATTCATGAAACACGAGCAGAACGAATTTGTGTGTAAATCGTGTGTAAAATGGTTCTGGAGTAAATTTTCGGATTCATTAAAATGTTCGTATTTTCCAAATGTTAGTTGGTACGCAAGAAATCTACACCTGCTCCCAGCCACGCGTAAATGGTGCGCTTAACATCCGAACGTTTTGCTCATTAATAAGGCTGTATTTTAATTCACCAATGGGTACATATTTAAACAGCATTTTGAAAAAAAAAATATTTTATATAGTAATTACATACGTTTTTTTCTTTTTACTTTTATTATGAGAGCCAGCCAGTAATAGCATCTGGTGATCGATGGCGGTCCTTCTCCAGTTTGAATACGATTTTTCCGAAGTCAACTAATTCGTTTTTTGCTGTCAAGCTTAATGTCAAACCATTTGTTTCTCACTTCTGGGACTGTTCGATTAACAGATGAAACTCTATTAACTGCATCTGCCAATTGCTTCCTTTTTTAGGACCTAAAGCGCCACGGCTACGCTTGAAAATAAAATGTGGCGTTTTGTATGAACTTGTGATAATAAAACTTCAATTTTTGCATCCGAGAAATCTTTCTTTTTCATTCGCATTCATGTTATATTATATGCATATAGATGTCAGTCGGATATAATGGGCCTGATTAATGGTATAATTGAGAATGAACGTGCACGCGCATCCCATTTACGATTGGTTGGAATTCATTAGCACATACACACATTTTACTATCACATCTGACATTTACGAAGTATTTGTGAATCAGGAGAAGAGTTTTCGGGAAGTTCTCTTTACGCGCAAATCACTCTCATGTTTACTCGTATATTTACGAATGTTTCATGAATGAGACCCAATGTGCGTGTGGTCCATTAGCGTGTACACCTCTGGTTGCAGTTTCGCTTGTCGCCAGAGGGGGCATAGTTCTGCGAAAACTCAGAGACTTGTGCAATGCACCTTTCATTATATGGTAACACTTTACAACAAGGTTCATTAGTTAATGTATTTACTAACATGCACTAACCACATTTGTTACTGCATTTGTTATCTTTGTTAATGTTAGTTCATGAAAATACAGCTGTTCATTGTTTGTTCATGTTAGTTCACGGTGCATTAACAAGATTTTAATAAAGTATTAGTAAATGTTGAAATTAACATTCACAAAGATTAACAAATGCTGTATATGTGCTATTCATTATTAGTTCATATTAACTAATGTAGTTAACTAATGTTAACTAACAAACCTTATTGTAAAGTGTTACCAATTATATTGACTTGACTGACACTATTGAATGAGAACCGAACTGAGCTGGATGATGACATCAATGTTTACTCCAGAGCTGATTTACAGATGAAATAAACTGGATTGGAAGACCTTGCTTAAAAGCTTTATGTGACATTAAGCTAATAGCATCATGTTTAAATAGATTTCCCCTTGACTGCCACAGACATGACAAGTAGACCCTCAAACTATTGATCAGTGATGAAATGCATGATAGTGAACGTGTACTACTACAAAGACACTCATTTACACACATGTAGCATTCTCACCAGAGCATTAAAGTTGTATGTTTAGCAGATCTGTGGATGCTGTTTGTACATTGTTTGAAAAGCACAGAGAATTACAGGATATTGCAGGATTATGGTTGCATGACTGAACTAATCATTTAGAATTCCACAGTGACACACATTTGAGGAAATGTAAAATATTTGTGTTTGTCGAAGGAAAGATTAAACAAAATTGGGATTTGCACAGACAGATTTGCTCTGATTCAACCCTGACCTGTATTTCACCTCGACATGAAAAAATAAAAGATTAAAATGTTATGAATGTGTTTAAAGCCATCACCACATGGGCGCTCATAATTCAACATTTTCTAAATGCTGTGGGTGGCTGGTTGGGATCATGATTTAAAGATTAAAGTGATTAATTACCATATCTGACCATCCAGCTTATGATTTTATCCACTGTAGGACAAAGGATCTTTAAGATTGTTTATATTGCATTACCCTTGAAGCCACTGTATACATCAAAAGCTATATATGAAAGATTTAGTTTTCTCACAAAAATGCTGCATTTTGAATGTTTATGTACATCTGCTCATAACTAGATGGACAATTTTCTTCTGTTGATAAAAATAAATCTTGAATTTCTAACTCCGCTTCATCTTTTATTCATTTGTATTTGAAATGGAAATCTGCTTGTGGCTCCAGCAGTTTAATAAAACGATTTGTCTGACATTTAGTATCACTTTTAGTGCAAAAACATCATCTGTTAATTTCAGATCGAACATAACCATAACAGAGAAATTGCTGTTTCTTTATTAAAATGCAAGATGCCCATTTCTGCTTGTGGAGATGCTCCAATTCCTGCAGAGGTTAGTTATCTAATAAGGCATAACCAGATAATCTAAGTCTTTAGGTTATGCAGTGGCCTAAACCCTCACTGTCTCAAGCTATATCCCATAATGCATTATGTTCAGGAACTCAAATGCCCCGAAACTGCGAGATGTCGAGGAAAACATTAACAGATTCTATAATTTAACTGTAAAACTTTAATGACAATGTTTCGCATTTTTATCAAAGATTATAGTATTTTGACCGATAGAGGATCAAAACATCACTGCTCGACCTATTGTATCTATATAAACAAAACAAAGCACGCACAGCTGCAGGGAATAACATTTAAAATTGTTATTTTAGTTTTTATATGTTTTACTGTATTAGTTGTATTAATTATTCAAACATTTTTCTTTTATTTAAGTATTTCATTTTTTATGTTTGTTTAATGTATATTGGTAGAAAGTTTCAAACAAAAATCACAGAAATTAGTTTCAAACTTTGTGTTGACATTATTTTAGTTCTTATGCAGTTGTATTAATTATTAAAAGTATTTTATTTTGATGTTTATTTAATGTTTATTGGTGGAAAGTTACAAAAAAAAAAAGAAAATCACTACGGAGCCCCCCTAGTCCCACTTTTGCAAAAAAAAATAAATAAATAAAAAAATTATAATAATAATAATTATAACCATCTCGTGGCCTTAAGATAGTAACTCGTGACCTCAAGATAGTAACTCCTTGCCTCAAGATAGTAACTCGTGGCCCCAAGATACTAACTTGTGGCCTCAAGATAGCAATTTGTGGCCTCAAGATAGTTACTCATGGCCTCAAGATAGTAACTCGTGGCCCCAAGATACTAACTTGTGGCCTCAAGATAGTTACTCATGGCCTCAAGATAGAATTAGTATCTTGAGGCCACGAGATAGTTATAATTATTTTTTTTTGCCAAAGTGGGACTAGGGGGGCTCCGTAAACAGAAATCAGAGTTTTAAACAGTATAAAATACATTATATTTAGTTTGACCTCCAGAAGTGTCTGAAAAAGGTTTAGCACCTCCTTTTCCCTGGTCATTTGCTAAAAAAATAAAAAAATAAATAAAAACAGAAACATATTCTTGTAAGGGTACTGGGGTACAATCTATAGCAAGCCATTATGGATTTACACTAACTGTCGCCTCTGACAGTGATCTATGATAACAATCTAATGTGTAATACTTCTAAATATTACCGAGATCAACCCTACTTTACAGCATTCTTTTACAATAGCTTCTTACACTGACCATTGCTGTTTTTATAGTTTCATAGAGTGATCATAAAATTGATAGCAGCCACTGTAGTATTCACAACTCTGCACTCAATACCCACACTAAACCCGACTCGTATGATCCTCCACGTCCACGCCTGTGATGATTTAGTGGGTCGTGGTGTTCACAGAGAAAGCCAAAGGCCTTTTGTCTCCATCGGTGTTGAACGTCATCAGTCATGACACCGAACAGATAGGAGAGACAGACGAAAGATAACTGTGGTGTCCTGTTATGATGCCTGCAAATGGAGTGTGAAGGCTCCTTTTTGGCTGCATCATTTCATGGCAGGAAACTGTTCAGCGATAAGACACTTGATGCTCTCCAAAGCATTTCTGTCAAATGCATCAAAACACTGAGAACATTAACCATGTTTCACACTGTTTTTTTCCAGGGCCTGTGTGTGTGTTTTCATTATGCTAGCCGTTACTCACAAACAACCTAAAATGATTTATGTTCCTGTCAATCTGTCTGTCTGTCCATCCATAAATGTAAAGGCAGTTTGCAAACCCATTTTAATTCAGCAATGTGACATCTTCAAGTTAAACATAATTATGAGATAATTTTTCTCCCCCCCAAAAAACTATTAATAAAGCAAGACTTGATTTCATCTATTAGGAAGTGAATGCATTGGGTAAAAAATATGGAGGCGGGCCAAAGTTGTTGTTTTTTTTAAACATTAACTCATAAGTCATTCACAATAAGATCAATAACATGCATTAAGAAGGTGAATAGTGTCACAATCACAACCACTTCTAAAAAAACAAAACAAAAAAAAACACCTATTAGTCAAGACCATATTCGCATTTAAAATGCACATTACGCAGACACTGATTCAGAATAAAATAGCCGACGCCACTGAGTGTTAAATAATGCACACACACACACACATAAAATATGACTCAATAAAACAAGTCTGCATAAATGCTTTCTCTTTTGCCTGAGGTAATATGAAATATCATCTTCCCCAACAACCCACCCACCCAGTAGCGACAAGCCCCTGTATTTACTCTCCTTATTACCTCTGTGGAGCATTTAATTTCCTGGGCATTTAGGGCTGTTATTGCTACAAACATAGGCACGTCAGAGTTAGCAATCACTCTGGGCAATGCAGCATGACAGTGACACATGGCGACATCATTCAGTCATGGGAACCATCCCTCTCGTGCATGTCTACGTGTGCGTGTGCATTAACCCAGCTGCTTATTTTCCCTAAGTACACCAGCTACCATCCATCACTTCATTGATTGGTGTTGAGAAACACCTATGCTTGGGAAAATGGTCCAAATGAAGTGTGTGCCGTGGACAGGATTGATTCTAATCAAAGGTCCTCACAATCGTGCTATAATGAATATGTCATGAGCCGCTGAGGAAATCCTGCATGCTGGCACTAGATTTGCTTTGAGTTCTCTAGGGGCCAGGCTGATGATCTCTCCTTAGCCTACTGTGCTAACCTTAGTTAGAATGGGTTTCCCACGAGTGGAAACGTGTGTTATCTGACGGGCTTGTAGAGAATGGACCACAGCATTCTTAAAGACTGCTTGATTCGGAGATGAATATTCACCTCAGAAGACCAGCACGGTTAAACAACTCCAACACTTTAAAATATTATAATTTGAAGAGGTTAAACTGCCATCAGCCAAGAATGAATGAAAGAATGCTACCATTCGAAAACTTGATAAAACGTAATATTGTTGTATATAAAAGGTACAAAAGCTGTCACTGGGGCTGTACCTTTTCAAAAGGTATACTTTTGTACCCAAAGGCTGCATGGTACCTTAGTGGTACATTTTAGCACCTAAAATGGACATATTACCACCTAAAAAATTACATATTGCTCATGAAATTGACATATTAGCACCTAAATTGTACATAAAATGTACATATTAATACCTAAATTGGACATATTAGCTCATGAAATTGAAATATTGTGAAATGGACACATTAGCACTTAAAATGTACATATTAACACTTAAAATGTACATATTAGTACCTAAAATATACATATTACCACAAAAATGGACACATTAGCTCATGAAATTGACATATCCTGAAATGGACATATCACTTAAAACGTACATATTAACACACCCAAAATGTACATATTAACACCTAAAATATTAGCTCATGAAATGGACAAAATTTACATTTTGAAAAGGTACAGCCCCAGTGATAACTTTTATTCCTTTATTTCTGAGAGTGTATTACAATTTCAACTGTTTTTATCCATATAAAATGTAGTCTAATTTAGTGATGGTAAAATAGAATTTTTAGCATCATTACTCTAGTCTTCAATGTCACATGATCTTTTAGAAATTGTTATAATATGCTGATTTGATACTCAAAAAACCTTTCTTATTATCATCAAATGAATTTTCCATATGATTTTATGAATAGAAAGGTCAAAAGAAACAGCATTCATTTGACAGATAAATATTTTGTATGTAAAAATCTTTACTGTCAGTTCTGAACAATTTAATGCATTCTTGCTGAATAAAAATATTAATTTACTTCCCCAATCTAACCGACCCAAACAGCTGAATGTTCAATAAGTGTCCATATAATTTAAAAAAACGAAAGGTTAGGTTTTTAATGAATGATTAGGATGACGGTATCCAACATGAACAAGTACATTTAACATAATAAATATGACTAACAAACAATAATTTTGACAGTGCGAAATTCAACAAACACCCTAATGTACATAACCAACTCAAAAACATGGTAGTATAAGAATCGATTAATTAAAAAAAATCTATTTGTAAAACTCCCAACGAACTAATAAACTGAATGAATCAGTTTTTCATTACACAGAGAAAAAAATATTCACCACAATGACTTTCCAGCAAATGAGAGATAGGACCATTTAGGTGAGTGTTTTTTGTTGGAAAAAGTTGCTTGTTATTGGAAAAGATACATTACTTGGAAAATAGAGGAACTACTAAAAAAAAGTTATGTTCGAATGCTGCTTCTTTTAGCTGGTTATTCCCCGTCCCCATCACTGATCATTTTGTTCTCTGTCCCTGTTAACGTTTCATTGTGATAAAGCACAATAAACACTCAAAGTGTTTAAAATGAGACAACGATATACTAACAACTTTATGTTAACGTCATGGTAAATGCTCAGCTGACAAGAACATATTTTTATAAACCATAGCGATAACACATTAAATATTAAATAGTGCTACTAATTAAAATAAAATGGGAAACACCTCTTTTCACTCTTGTGCTGAAATAATTTAATTTAAGGAAATCTAAGCAACAATCATGCACAGACACATCATTGAGCCTCATTAAGCCATGTTTATGAACCATTTGCATAATAAGCTGTGATTTAGTTTAGTACAATACATTAGTTTTATAGTATTAACTAATGATATCAGGCTTGCCAGTGAGTGAATCTCATAAACCTTTTTAACAGAACCATAATACTTGTGTCTATAAAATATATAGATGTGAAATAGAAAGAGCTTAATATCCCCATTTGGTTCAAAACCCAACAACCCCCCCTTGTCCTCAAATGGGAGGAAGGATATACCCTACTTCCCTGAGCTCCACACCCTAGCACGTGCATCGCGCACTGGGAAAGAAGAGGAGAGAATTACATTTTGGCTTAAAGAGTCCCAGAGGAATGAACCTGTGGGTGGGATCCTTCACAATAGTGGAAGTCCACTGCATTCCTTTATGATCTCTGTGTGTTAGAGCACTGGCATTGTGCTGTATGATTTGTCAAAATCAATGTGCTAATGTAGGTGGTCATTTGGCTTATTTAACACACTTCGATTTAGTCACATAGAAGCCAAAAGGAAATACTTTGGGAATCTAATGCAGCACAACTGAAATAACTCTTAGAAGGCATGTTACTTAATTATTTTCTTCTCTGATTCCTCAGCGGATCATCCCGAACATCTCCTGGCTTGCAAAGAGGAAGTTGACCGAGGGAGACAGGAAACAGGAATTGAGACAGGAATAAATGAGGGCTGAAATAGCGAAGGGGGAAATTTCCCTCCTTCAGTGCTAGGGCCTACAGAACTCTAGAACTTTTATGGGATCCTAGAGAGCTAATGTATTTCATGTAGCAGTCTGGCTCAGAGTAATTTTTGTTTAAAAAGGTAGTAAGATAAAGTTTAAAATAAGAAATAGTCACACTGTGAGATGCAAATTATGAGAAACAAAGTCGCAGTTGCAATAAACAAAGTTATTACCTTTAGAGGCTGCATAAAACTGAAATTTGTGAAATGGAAGCTTTAAGGGGTCCCTGCTGTTTTCCGCCAAAATAAAAGCTTGATGGTTAAATGTTTTAAAATGAATTAAGAGTTATTAATCCACACTCTTAGAAGAAAAGGTTCTATATAGAACCTTAAAAGGTTCTAAATCGCTACGTATTTGGAACCCCTAAAATGCAATGCATGAATGATCACAAAATTCAAGATATGGGGGTTAAAAAAATGTAATTAATCAATATCACATAAAGAGTGCCATTTCAGTTTTTATCCTTCAAAAATCAGCATGATTAAAATGTGATATTAAGTTACTACAACAGTTTAATAAACAATAATTTAATTACAACTGCAAAATGTTGCAGAATAATTTAATATATGAATGAATAATAGCCTATAAAGAACCTTTGTGCCAAAAGGGTTCTTTCTTGTCATTATCATCATTTTTTTGCATAAAAGGTCCTTTGCAGTTGAGTAAAGAACCCTATGCTACATATATAGAACCCTTTTTTCTAAGAGTGCATAAATATTAAAACTGTATTTGTTATTATATTATTTTTCTATAAAAATCTTGTATTCATGTTTTAAGTGAAATATTACAATAGACCTAATATTTATTATTTTGTTTAATATGATAACAATAAACAATATAACAATTCAAATATGTAATATTATTTATTTGAATCATTTATTATAAATATATTACAGTCATTTATATATATTCACAATATTTTTTGAACAAATTGTGCAACCATACGAACAAGCACAGCCAACCTACAGCTTTTATTTTACCGCAATTTGTTTCTGGGGAGAAACAATATAATTATGCCATATCAAAAACTCATGACATGACACATGATGTATGTCATGAGTAATTTAGCTTGTTTATCTAATAAGTGATTCTACTTTTAAATCTCATTGTATCTCACCTATATAATAGATATTAGGAACACCTGTTCAATTTCTCATTGATGCAATTATCTAATCAACCAATCACATGACAGTTGCTTCAATGCATTTATCCAAAGCGACTTACAATTGCTATATATATCTCAGAGGTTGCTTGCCTCTAGAGCAACTAGGGGTTAAGTGTCTTGCCCAAGGACACATTGTTGTCTCACAGTGGATTCGAACCCGGATCTCTCACACCAAAGGCATGTGTCTTATCCACAGCGTCATCACCGCCCCCAACACCTCTACTGCACATCCAATCCTCGTGCCCTGGATGTGCATCCCACAAATCTCCCTCAACTGCAAGATACTATCCTATCAATATGGGCCAACATTTCGAAAGAATGCTTTCAGCACCTTGTTTAATCAATGCCACTTAGAATTAAGGCAGTTCTGAAGGCGTCAAACACAGTATTAGTATGATGTCCCTCATAATCCTTTAGGTGAGTGTATATACCAATATACATGCAAGAAATTGACAATTTATATTAATTTTCTATTTAAATGTACAAAAAGTCTTGGTTTCACTTTATTTTAATGGTCCCTTTAACACATTCTGTTGAGTATTAAGTTATACGTGTCCCTACATGTCTACTAACTACTAACACTCATTAGTAGACTGGTAGGGTTAGGGTTATAAGCTGACATGTTGCAAAGTTACTCACAGAGTGTCTGTTTTGATGTTTGGGACCATCAAAATGAAGTGTTTTCAGTTATTAAGCAGACTGCCTAATACTTGAATGAGAGTTAGTTGGCATGAAGTTGCAAAGTTACCTCTAGTCAGCAGAATGTTTAAAAGGGACCATCAAAATAAAGTGTTACCATGTCTCCTGTTCCTCCATTACTTATTCCTTTCCCCCACCAGCCAGTTCTGCCATGTCTCCATCTTAGAGAGGCTCGATGGGACAACCCAGCGGGAAAAACATGAGGCAAGGTCACAATACACCCTCCACCCCTCCAAGCAGGAAGTGCCGAAGGGCCTGGCCCATCAGAGACAGGAAGCACAAAGTGCAAACCAGCATCCACAACCCACCCCTCCAATCGGGAAGTACACACAAAAAAAAAATCTCAACCTTGCCCGCATACCAATTACAGATCTTTAGCGTAAACTTTTACACATCTTTTACGTATTATAGGCCTACTAGGCTCAAATTGAACCGCCCTAAAAAATTATTACATACTGTTTTTCTTCATTAATCTTTTACCTTTGCAATGACATTGTTAATTCGTCTAGGCTCAAAGCTGCTTAATAGGAACTGTTTGTCTTTGAGCGAGTTTTGAGTTTAATGAGATACTAAAATATTTAATATCAAGCCCTAAATAACAACAATAATAAAATCTTCTTCGTTATTTTTTTTTTCCATGGATCTAATTTTCATTTAATTTTCCATGGACCCCCAGTTTGTAACAGTGTTATTCAAAACAGCATTGAACCATTGGGACTGCACTGCATTGATGCCCATGGTCCCATCCAGACTACATCTGTCTTCCCTGAAATGATGAAACTGAGCTGAAGTAAAGGCCTATGCAAGTGGGCCAGATGCGCAACTGATGGGGCTAAATGATTACACTCTAGGCAACATCTGCTCAAAGTAAACACATCCATCAAGTATTAAATAACCTAATATGTGCAGTATGCGCAACAGGGGATGTTTCCCATTTTAAAATGAGGTGTCAGTAGAGGAGAGAATATTTATCGAGAGGACAGCCATTTATGCAAACACTCTTGGCAGGCCTTTGTGATATTTTTAGCAAGCGATTCAATATACCTTTAGATTACACACTCATACACAGAGATACTGTACATGGTGTAATGATGTTGTGAGTGGCGCAGATAAATCATGGACACTTTAATCAAACCACAAAGGTATAAGAGAATAATCAATCATTCAGTGCTCTGCCCTTCTTCTTCTCTCTCTCTCTCATCTCTCTGGCCTAAGCAGCATGCCTGCAGTGTCCATGGATAATAAAGGTGTCAGATCATTTCAAACTTGCTATTATTATATTATTATTATTTGTATTGCAGATACTGCAGTGTCCCTATTCTATGGGGGCTTGGAGGGCACAAACCATCAATTTAACTGTCAAAACACAAACAGTAGTGAATCAAAAGATTTGTGCATTCAATAAAATAGTCGAGGTAAATTCATACAAATTCAATTAAATAGTTCACAATGGTGCATGTGAGAAAATGAGCCCCGCAAATCCACAAGACTGTAAATACATGTTAAGTGTGCTATTTCAGTGCAGTCTCATCCCAAGACGTCATATAACTGACGTCTTGGGATGTCTTTTGACCATACGTCAACATCCGCCTTTTTAGGGTACCCTTAAACATCGGTTAGATGACGTTATTGGATCCTAATCCTACCCCAGACCCAAACCTACCCCGTCACCGACCTAACCGACGTTAAAGGTAAAGCGTCAGTTGTATGACGGCCCGGGATTGTCATGTAATCGACGTTTAAGGGTACCCTAAAAAGGCGGATGTTGACGTATGGTCAAAAGACGTCCCAAGACAGTTATATCTGATTTCTTGGGATGAGACTGTGTTACAGTTAGCTATTTTGAGTAAGACATAGTAAGACAAAAGAATATCAAAATAAATGTCCATAGACCAAGACATAGAGAATTTGTGACAATAACTCTTCAATTACACCTTAACCCACCCTTAAACCTAACCATATCACCACATATCCCTAACTTACCTGTTGTCATGGATGGAACATGAGTCAGAGAGGTTGTAAGTGAATACCTGTGTTTCATATTGTTAAAATAGGGCCCCCAGAGTCTTTGTTTACAGATGCGGATGGAGAGTCACTGGGAACAGGCTGATGACCGGAGACTGAAGACTGAACTTCCGTGTGAAGGTTAGCAAGTGATCGATGGATCTCAGCACTGTAAAAAAAAAATATTTTCAAGATTTGTTATCACAACGATTTTTCTTTTGTCAAATCAACTTAAATAATTTATTTAGTTCAGCTAACTTATTATTTTGAGTTTATGATGATTTAATCAATCTCCTTCATTGTTTTAACTCACTATTTCCAGTTCAATTAACTTAAAATTTTAAGGCAACCAGGTTACTTATTTTTTAAGTTAAACCAACAATATTTTTACAGTGTAGCGGGTAAGTTGCAGGTAAATAGCATGACAGTCGTGTCATGTAGAGACGAGACCAGACAATGAATGTGTGAAGAGGAGTTGAATATATAGGGAGGTGAACTAATGAGGTGCAGGTGATCGTGGTTAAAACTCAGGGGACTGTGAACGAGTGAGTGAATGAGTGGGAGGAGCGAGTGAAGCTGGTGGAATCCTGACAGTATCCCGACACCTGAGACGACGGACAAAGACGGCAACAAGGTGTACCACGACGCCTGGGAAGGAACCGGCTCCAGATGTCCAGGTACTGGTGGCAATATGTCCTGAGTTGTTGTCCGATCTCTTGGATATTCCGCTCAGTCTGGCGGAGTGTCTGAGGATGGTACCCAGAAGATAAGCTGACAGTAACCCCGAGGACTCTGAAGAAGGCTTGCCGAACCCTTGAAATGAACTGTGGACCTCTGTCCGACACCATGTCCGCGGGGATGGCGAAGTTTCAAAACATATGATTGAAGAGGGCCCCTGTGGCCTCAAACGCAGTTGGAAGTCCAGGCAATGGGATCTGCTTGCAAGCCTTCGAAAAGTGATCCACAATGACGAGGACACAAGTGTTGTTTCTGGACCTGGGAAGGTCAGTCATGAAATCAATTCCAAGGTGGAACCACGGTCATTGTGGGATAGGAAGTGGCACGAGCTTGCCCTCCGGGAGTCTTCTGGGGGTGTTGGTAGTGGCACAGACTGAGCATCCCCGAATGTACCTGGAAACATCCCGTGAGATGGATGGCCACCGGTACCAATAACTGAGGAGCGAGAGGGTACTCCTGCTACCTGAATGTCCAGAGCCCGAAACGGTATGAGTCCAGAAGGGCAGCCCAAAGATGGAGAGGTACAAAGGGCATACTCACTGAAGACTTTCCTTGTCGAAGGTTGAAGAGCTGATTGTGAAAGGTGACACTTCCTTGAAATGCTGAATGAAACTTGAAAGGGATTTAACCGCAGGAGAATCTGAGTTCCAGAGAGATTGGGCCCATTGGAGAGCTCAGAGGCAGCTGTCGAAGCAGCGGGTGTTTGTGGAAGTGAATGGTGGCGTGCTGAGTGAAGGAGATCCTCGGGAACGGTGGGTGGATTAGCCGGTGGAGAAAGAAGTAAGGACTGGCGAACAGCCTGAACCAGTTCCGCAAATGGATCGCAAGATGGATTCTCCACCTCTGCTGGACTCTGCATTTCGTTATTCTGGTCTTCTGTCACGGATGGAACAGGAGTCAGACAGGTGGTAAGTGAAATAGTGTTTATTTACAGGTTGCAGATCTAGACAGAGATATAGTGAGTATGCAAGCTGACGATATTCAGGATGGAACTTGGCTGAAGGATAACCAGTCTTTGTTTACAGATGTGGATGGAGAGTCACTGGGAACAGGCTGATGACTAGAGACTGGAGACTGAACTTCAATGTGAAGGTTAGCAGGTGAGGAGTGGGTTAGGAGGTGAGGAGTTGAATATATAGTGAGGTGAAGCTGGTGGAATCCTGACACCAGCAGGCTATGGCTTCGCATCAGCTATGATAAAGAGGCATCCAGTATTGCATTGCATGTTAGTTGATTTTGGGGGCAGAGCAATGAAGGGAGGGTTGTGTTTGTTTGGGATGATTTCAAATATCAACAATGTTTCTCAGGAATTGCTTACTGTACCTTCAAGACCTGAAAACTAGTTTAGACAGGTTTTTTATGTTTTTTTGGGGGGGAGGGTGGGTATTCGAACATCATCAACCTTTATTCTCAACGCAGATGTCCAAGGCCAGAAACATTATTAAGGGTAAATAACTGTTTAGGGTCAAACATGGGGGTAAAACAGCAAGATAAACCATAAAAAAGCATCTCCTTCATAAACACAAACACTTTTCAAAAATGTATAATGTCTGGGAACATCCTGCCAGTGTTTACATCACTAATGGCATTCTGATGTGTCGTCTAAAGACAGGATAATATCCACGTAACTTTAAGATGCTGAATAGTAAAAATACAAAGTAAAGAATGTTACCGTCTTTGTCTATGTCATGGCACAATTCATATCGCAGGCACAGATAGAGGTCACACACAGAGTGTGTGTGCAGGTATCTACGTGAGACAAACCACAAAAGCTCAGCTCAACAGAATGATGGAGAGGTTTATGTTTTATTCTGGATTCTGTGGGCCTTTTGCTGCTCTTTACACAGTCTGCCTGTGATAAATGATAAGACACTTGAACCGCACTGAAATGACATTGAGGGTATCATTCTGAAAGACCTTAAAAAGGGCAGGATTGATAGATATCACAAGCCATTGTGCTGCTACCAGGACAAAGACAATCCTGTTTCAGTACAGTTTCATATCAAATACATAGGACAACATTTGCAAAAAGACAAACATTGCTAAATAATTACTAAATTTTGAGCATTCTGCTTCTTTAAATTTAATCAGAGATTATAGATTCATCTTTTTCAAAGTGATAATTAACCAGATGTATCCTATCTTACCATCAAACTGAGTAAATATGATTAAAACATAGGCTACACCACCTGGACATTACACCTGCAAATTAAGAAGGTGTGTTGGGTGATGGATTTAATTTCGTGTGGAGTGTGGAGCAATTTCACAGTTTCCTCTGTGAGCATTTACCACCACCTACTGACGAGCTACTGCAGTGACATGAAAAAAATGTCCTAGTAGGGAGGAGATGCGATGCACCGTAGTAATATCTTCTGTTTAAATTCGATTACTACTCTCTGTCTAACTGACTTTTTCAAGGCTACAATATGATACATCAAATTAAATATCAATTTGATCAAATATTTTTTAATTATTTTGATTCAAACTTCTGTTTGAAAATTTTGAAAATGTTTGTATTTTGAAAATCTATTATTGTGTCTCGTTTCAGTTGTGTTGATCATTTTCAATGAAGTACTCGGTTATGACTGAAAATGCATCAGCTAGTCATTAGTGAGTCGTGACAATCTTACAAAGAGAAGGAAATTGCTGCGACTATACGCCATAAAGTATGCTTTTTTGTGAAGAAAAATAGATAGGCAACTACTTTGTGTAGCAGAGGAATGTGCAAGATATCCCAAAACATTCTAACGTGTCCAAATATTGCAGCACAAAGATAATTCACCCAGAAATTCTGTCATAATTTAGGCCTACTCACGTTGTTCCAAACCCGTATGCAGTTCTTTCTTCTGTTGAACACAAAATAAGATATTTTGAAGAATATGGAGCTCCTGGCCAGACATTTAGGTAGGGCAGATTCTGGGTTTTAGCACTAGGTAATGATAAACATTTTGTAAGCTCTATATTATTATCATAATCGCTTGACACATCATACACTTTTGGCAGAATTCGCTTTAAGCACAGCTGGGCTAGGCTAGGCTACTTATTGAACTTTAGCCAGCTCCCTGTTTCCTGTCTGTCATTATTGGACACATTGATTAATCCAGGTGTGCCTGACCTCAGTAGTCACAGCAACAATAATCAGACACACCTGAATTAATCAAGTTCGGCCAATAATGGCAGACAGGAAAGGAGCTCAGGAGGTAGTGCATGCCAATTCTATTTATTTATTCAGCCTGAGGATGGCGCTCTAATGATGTTGATATCTTGCATATTCATCTCAGTGACAATGTTGAAATGGTATCATAAACCATATATCACTTTTGAGGCAGCATTTTTGTAAAATAAAAAAAAGAAAACACGCTATGGTATTTCTTGCTGTGGTGTTTACCCATCAGACAAATCTTTATCCTGCAGGGACTACAAACTACCGCCCACCTGAGTACTGCACAGAAGGCAAGTACCACGGTGAGCTGTGTCGTCTCGAGTGCTCTTATTCCTGTTGGTGTGTGGACGCTTTCCAGAACCAAGAGACAAGCAGATGATTGATGATGACACCTGGTCTAAAAATGGCTTGTCAAACGGTAAGATGGCATTCAACACAACAAAGAAGACCGACTGTAATTTAAATCATACAAAACAAAGAAACAAGGAAAAAGTAACAATTGACCTGAGCCAAGTGGCTTTATAAAAGATAATGTGGATTATACAAAAACTTTCCTGATTTTCTGACCATACATCATTGAATAGTTGATTCTTACAGATTAATACAAGACAGCAGGGGTATGAGGTAATAATTTGAATTCCATTGTTCTGCACAGGATGCTGTCTCCTGATTCGATCCCTCCTGAAGGGTAGCCCACGACAACGGATTTGTTTGAGGAACATTCTTCAACCTGAATGGTTTAATGTAATGAGCCTAATTGATTTTGAAGATATATTCACTTTTCATTTTAAAAATGTTTTCTTCTAATTGTAATCTATGACTATAACCTATTTTTGTTTGTTTCAGGTCACAAAATAAGACATTAAGAGAAATGTCAGAGCTGCATGTCATGTCAGAATTGGCCACCCCAGAACTTACCGTGAAAGCAGCTTCTGCCAAGGCGCTCTCTAAAAGATCATGCACTGGATGTCATTGTTTTCAGTCTGTGGCTGCTTCCTCTTATTTAATGACTTATTGTTCATGAACTATTATTGTTCAATTAGTAATATTTTATGTAAATAGTATTGGTGTACCTGGTCTTGAGAAATGGTCTGTGTTATTGGTGTGGATTTTTCACCAGTTTCATTGCAGGTTACATTGACTTGACTTATGAAGCATGGTTGAGCCTCCATTTACCATAACTAATGTGTGTGATGACTGTTTATATTTGAATAAAAGCCTAAATTCAGTCGGTTTGTCATATAAACCAATAGCTTCTCTTCAGAAAATTTGGACTAAATTGCTCAATTGATATGGATAAGGTTACAATCTCTTCACAAACTTTTTGAAGCATCAAAGTGGTAGTTCTGTAGACCATCAATGGAGGGACAGAAATCTCTCAGATTTAATTAGGACTATCTTCATTTATTTTCCAAAGATGAACTGAAGTCTTAGGGGTTTGGAACGAGTTGGGAGTTAGTAAATAATAAAATTTAAAAGTTTGGGAGAACTAACCCTTTTATCAACTAAATTTAAACTGCTAGTTGCTTTAAAATGTCATACATAAACTGACCACACACACTGAAATAATTGTCCTATAGAAATAAGTGTGAGATTTAGCCAGTCAGGGGTGCGTTTCCCGAAAGCATTGCTAGCTAACTATGGTCGCAAGTTCCGTCGTTAACAATAGAGTTCAATGGAAATTGCGACCATAGTTGGCTAACGATGCTTTCGGGAAACACACCACAGTTTAGAATTATGATTTTTGGCACACAAAAAAAAAAAAAAAAATCGCAAAGAACTTAAATATGCCCTGCTTTATATACTTAATTTAGAACCATTTAAAGTGCAAATTATTTTAATCCATACAATCTAATCTACATACAAGTTAACCATGTATAGAAATGCTCTAATCTAAACTATTTAAACTTCTCAAAATCTTAAAAGAAAACAAAATTTTGTTTTACAATCACAGAGTTTATTGAACAAATTAAATGAACATTTGGAGTGTCTTCAGGTCAATCAATAACAATAGCCTTCAGACATATTCATGAAACGGTGGTTAAGCTTTTACCATATAAAGACCTTTTGAAGACATTTCCTTTAAACATTTTTAAAGCTATATGGCTTATGACTTCTCTATTTAGAAAAAAAGTAGTTAAAAACATACCTGTATATACACAAACATACATATTTACATGTCTTGTTTTTTTTTTTATCTGTGAAGATCTGTGAAGTTGTCCATAGTTTTCATTAAAATAGCAGTACAGGGAGAGTATGTTGTGCTGACAAAATTATCACCACATAAGAAGTACACCTGAAGATGTTATCAACAACAAGGACTTGTAAGTAAAAAGCATAAAATATTCAGCAAGGAAAGTACAAAAGTGACTTTCAAACGCAACGTTCAAACTCATGCAAATTTAGAAAGAAACAAAAAAATGTGTCAGTCAACAGTCAAGATGAATGACATTTATGATGGGTTTTCAGATTCTGTAGACTTTGCCCTTGAGTTGTCAGATCTTTCTTTTCTTTCCTCTTTCTTTTCTCTGCTCCTGCTTCTGTCCCGTCTGTCTCTGTCTTTCTCCTTGCCTCTGTCTTTGTCCCGTTCTCTGTCCCGATCTCTTCTCTCACGGTCTCTTCCGCGTTCTCGATCCCGACTCCTTGAGCGTTCTCTTCTCCTGTCTCTATCTCTATCTCTATCTCTGTCACGGTCTCTATCTCTGTCTCTGTTCTTTGCTCGGTCTCGGTCATGGTCTTTTCGGTCTTGATCTCTCTCCCTGTCTCGGTCATGGTCTTTTCGGTCTTGATCTCGATCTCTGTCTCTGTCTCGGTCATGGTCTTTTCGGTCTTGATCTCGATCTCTGTCTCGGTCATGCTCTTTTCGGTCTTGATCTCGATCTCGATCTCTGTCTCGGTCATGCTCTTTTCGGTCTTGATCTCGATCTCTGTCTCGGTCATGCTCTTTTCGGTCTTGATCTCGATCTCGGTCTCGGTCATGCTCTTTTCGGTCTTGATCTCGATCTCTGTCTCGGTCATGGTCTTTTCGGTCAAGATCTCTGTCCCTGTCTCGATCATGTTCTTTTCGGTCTTGATCTCTGTCCCTGTCTCGGTCATGTTCTTTTCGATCTTGATCTCTCTCCCTGTCTCGGTCATAGTCTTTTCGGTCTTGATCTCTCTCCCTGCCGCGGTCTCGATCCCGATCTCGGTCTCTCCTCTTGTCTCCATCTCCGTATCGGTCAGACTCTCTGCGATCCCTCTCCCGACTGTGTTCTCCTTCCCTTTCCCTGCTGCGACCCCGCTCCCTTTCTCTTTCCCTGCTCCGGTCTCTTTCACGATCCCTTTCTCTGCCCCGTTCATGTTCATGATCCCTGTTCCAGCCCCATGATCTTCCACCGTGTCCACCTTCTCTGTCTCTGTCTCTCCTCCTATCTTCAGACAAGTCACGCTGCCTCTCTTCAGACATTCTTGAGGGGGCATCTCTGTCACGTGAACCACCATCAAATCTACTTGGACGGGTATGTGGCTCTGCAGTGTCTCGGCTGGAACTGCTTCGCCTCCTCATTTCAGGTGAGTGACGTCTCCAGTGGTCATCGCGGTGGGTGTCTGGGCTGTGTCCACCTATACGACCCTGTATTGGGATGGGACCTTCAGGTGGTGTTGGAAGCAGAGGTCCACGAACAGGTCTAATATCTCTAACATCACTTGGGCTATCATCATTGTAGTTAAATCGTGCTGGCGGGCCAACAGCTTCCTTATCATAATGTCCTACTGGTGGACCTCTCGGGCCACCAAACTGTTGAACTGATGGTCCCCGGTGCCTTTCAAAGTCTTGAGATGAAGATCCCCGTGGTTCCTCAAATGATCCCCTATGTTGAGGGGAACCACGGAATTGGTTTTGAGGTGGAAATCGCTGTCCTGACATTTCACCTATAGGACCAGGGGGTCCTCTTCGTCCATCAAAGTGGTTTGGTGGTGGTCCCCTAAAGGGAGGCCCGTGTGAGGGTATCTGGGGCTTCTCTATTCCCTGATGATAAGAGTTCCCACCATCTTCAAAATGATCACCAGGTCCTCTTGACATGTTAGATGGAGGGCCATGATCCCCAATGTTATGATGCGGGGGTGGGCCTCTTGGTCCTGGGAAGTGGGATGGTGTTGGTGTTGGAGCTCTATTAACAAAAGGATTTGGAGGGGGACTGGGGAATGGTGGAGGTGGGCCCCTAGGTGCAGAGAAGCTAAAGGGGGGTGGAGGCCCATTAAACCTTTGTCCATCAAAGCTGGGAGGGGGTGGCCCGGGTAGTGGAGGGCCTGGATGTGGGGCTCTTGGTCCAATATGCTGGGGAGGCATTGAATTCATTGAATTATCGAAGATCTGAGGAGGAGGACCTCTCTGACCAATTGGTTGGAATGGAGGTGGTCCTCGTGGGGTAAAAGTTGGAGGTGGTGGACCTCTTGGAGCAGCATCAAACTGAGAACTACTACCCCACTGATTCTGGAAAGGTGGATATGATGCAGGTAGTGGATATTGAGAATGATCATTATCCCCACGGGGAGGAGGTGGACCTTGCATTGAGGGAATCTGCATTGGTGGAGGGAGATGCATGGGTGGTGGAACAGGCATTGGTGGAGGGCCTTGCATTGGAGGTAGACCAAGAATAGGTGGAGGCCCAATTGGAGGAGGAAAAGACATTGGAGGTGGAATGTTAGGAGGGTTTGTTGTTGGTATATGCTGTATATGGGAACTGTGAGAATCCATATAAGATGAGCTGTCTTGGATGACATCGTGTGGCACTCCTGAGTGTTTATTATTATTATTTAAACTGATTGTTGAAATGTTATAATATGTGGTTGCAGTGGTCTCAATAGGCTGCCCAATGGATGAATCTGGGTCAGCTTTTAAAATAGACTGTCCAATGGATGAATCAGGTTTCAAAATACTGGCAGAATTAGGCCAAACCTCCTCAAAACTTTTAATCTCAGATTCAATAGGATCATCCTTCGTTTTGTGTTCCTCTTCAGGTTCGTTTTCCATGTAGCTTTCCACTAACTCTGGGTCAATCTTTTCTCCTAGTAACGGAATAGAAACGTCTGTGCTCTCTATATCAAGAAAAGGCACTACTTCACTCTTGCTTGCTTCCTCCTCCTCCTCCTCCTCCTCCTCCTCACCTTCTTCCTCAGACTTAGATGCTTCTGGGTGCAGGATGGCAGGCTGCACTGAATCCAACGTGGCAGTATCTTGCAAAAGGGGAGTATCTGCGGTTGCGTCCTCTACTGGTGTATCTTCAGTAGAGTCCAGCTGTGCAGGTTGTGTCTCTGCGGCTGAGCAAGTTTGTGTAAGTGATGTCTCCATCACTGTATCTTCTTGTGGTAATGGTGTATCTGTAGTAACAGGAGATTCCTCCTCTGTCTCTGTGGAATCAGAAGTCTGTCTTTTACTTGCAGCTGCCTGTCTAGGGTCTCTACTCTGCCTTGGGTCTCTTCTCTGGTTAATAACTGGAGCAGCTGAACCCTTCACCACCAACTCTTCAACCTTTTTACCAAGCTTCAGCAACTGACTGACTGGCTGAGAAATCAAAGTCTCTGGTATTTGCTGATGAGCTGCTTCCTCTTGCTTCTGTTCCTCAATTTGTTTGTCTTCAAGCACTTTTTGCTCAGTTAATTTTTTAGCAACTGTATCAACCCCAGAATCATTAAAAAGAGAGTCATCCTCAGGGTCATAAGCGACATCATCTGCCACAGAGGCGACCTCTGTTTGCTTAATGACAGCAGATACTTTTGTTGTATTATGGGTATTTTCAGAACCATAGCCAACACCTGGGTCATATTCTTCTTCGGGATCATATGGTCTATCATCCTGTACTTCTACTTCTCTACCCTTGGTTACGGCAAACCGCTGTACAATTGGATCCAGCATGGGCACAGAGACATCTACAGCGCTTTGATCTGAAGGTGATAACGAGACATCAGAATCTTGCTTCTTCTTACCAAAAAGTGTTTTCAGGATAGTCTGAAGTGGAGTGGCTGTAGATGGTGCTGAGACATTTGAGGATGGAGAATTACTACCTGTGCTGGTGCTGACACCAGGTGCTTTCACAGAGGAGAGCATGGAAAACACAGAAGAGATAGAACTTAAAGACTCAGGGGCACTGAAGGGTGGAGGAGTGCCTGGGGGAGTAGTGCTTATAGCATCCAGACTAGATCGAAGAACTTTGTCCTGTTTTATTTCAGATTTAGCAATAATGGATGGTTTTGGAAGGCCTGTCTCATCATCTCTTAGAGTTTTAGAGCGTTTCTCCTCATTCTCTAGAGGGGCCCCAGGACGCTTCTTGTCCTTCTGGCAAATCAACAACCCCAGAAGGAGATTGGGACGAGCTGGTTCCAGACCTGCAAAAATGGATGAAACATTATTTCAAAAATAAGTTCTCTATAGATCTATAATAAAGGGATCTTTATGATATAACAACATGTAATGTTAAAAGCTGAGAAATACACATTAAGAAAGCTTGTTCCACATAATACAAACTGGTAACAAGAACTGGTAGCCCTCAAACGGGTATAGACCCTGAAGCCAAGAAGTGTAAACAGGAAACAAGGATCATTTGAAGGTTAAATCTTACCTATACCCAACTTATCCTTGTGTTAGTTTTTATTGTATCATCCAAATTATCCTTGCGATACATTAAATTAGCAATTACCACACAAGCTTTGTTAATTTAGCATAAATATTCCTTTACACGTCATAAAAGCTCTTAATTAAATAAAATCTATAGATAGAACAGCCTTTCATTATTAACAACACTGCTCATGTTTCTTCCTCTGGCAAACTTGTGCCAATAATGCCAATTCTAATCGACAAAATTTTATGCAATTTGTCTCAAGATCATAATCACTCCTTAGGCAGGTCAGACGATTTACTTGGTTTCCCTATAAGACAGGATGATGTCCAGAATGTAACTTACCATGGTTGTCACGATATTACAGCTAGTCTAACAGCAGACAGCATAAATGGCAACACTTTCATTTTGAAGTGTAATTTTCAGTGATGTGGCATTAGTTATATGCCTTACGTTATATATTACAAATATAGGTAGTCACTTTGAGCAACTCTATTTTTGAGCAACTCCATAAACACTTGCTCTTAAAATGAAATATGAACCTGAAAAAATAAGGCTAAGACACAAACATCTAGGACATTGAACTTGGATTCGTGATATATTTTATTAGAAAGTCATAAAATACATGACAACTTGCAGACAGAATAAAGAACACACCAAAATAAGCACACAAACTTTGTCTGGAAGAAACTCATTGTATGAGTTACATTTTGTAACACGTTTGATATGGCCAAGAATCGTTTTCCATTATGTAAATTGTGGAACAAGCTTTGCATTTACAAAATAAAGAGTTAAAATACAGACAGATTTTAATCATGCTTAACTTTTGTAAACAAAAACAGTTTTTTTTGTTTGTTTTTGTTTTTTTAAAGTCTGCGGAAAACACTAAAATGATTCTTTTAAAAAAGACATTTTATAGTATCTTTGTACATGCTTACCTGGTCCATCAAATGGCAGAAGCTTCGCAGGAAGTGGGTCTTTTGCGCTCAGAGGGATGAGGTAAAGGTCTTTAATGCGTTTGTTGCTGTTTGCCACTACTCCAAACCGCTTACGGCTACTGAAATAAGAAAACAGAGAAACATATGCCACCTCCTCCTCTTCAGTCGCTGGATGGAAACGAATGAGACTCAGTTCCTGAAAAAAGAAAACTCAGCATCAAAAAACAAAAATCACTATGATGCACATGAATAAAGTGCAGTACCATTTCAATTGGGTTGACTTTCTAAGTTCTGAATTTGATTCTAGTGCAACTGAAATTTTTCATACTTTTGACAGCGAAGTCTTCAACTTTCCCACATAATCCCAAACAGTGTGTGGTGATATTCTACCACCAATATGGATTGTGTCAGGCAAGTCCTGCAAATAAAATAAAAACAGTTGTTAAAATGATTTGATAACACAACTTGAACCCAACAACCTACTATGAAGAATCTTTAAAAAACAAACCTCCTTAATATGCTCAAATGATCCTGAAACCATATAGGCTTTTGTGACAAACTTGGCAACAGTGTGCATGTTTATGAATCCTTTCCACATCATTTCTTGTCCAGACAAGAACAAAGCGGTTTCACCCTCAGGAGTGGGCTCTGACACACTGTGGAAATACAACAGTTTTACAAATATTGCCACTTACTAAAATGATAATGTCAAAAGAAAAGCATTTCACACTAAATGACATATATGCTGCACCTATTAGTATTTGAGCCATAATTGCGCAGATCTTGTGAAGAGGCTGGTTTTGGCATCACAGGTCTGGGTAGAGATGCTGGGGCAGGAGGGGGCATAGGCAAAGGACCTTTTGCTTCTAAAACCGCAGGTTCAACAGAGATAGGAATATTTGCTGGCATAGCAGGAACATCAGGGACTATGTGAGGCACAGATGACCGACCAGCCGTACGAGGATCCCTTCGGGTTATTGTAACGGAAGAGACTGCTGGTACAGCAGCAGTGACTGGGGGCTGAACCACAGGAAATACACCGCTTGAATCCTCCATCACGGACGTAGAATCAGGCAAAGGCATTTCAACACCAGAGAGAGAGGAAACGTGAGGGACATCAGCAGGTGATTTGGATGGTCGTGTCTCTGGTTTAGACTTAAAAGATGGCTCTGGCTTTTTAGGCACAGACATTTTGGTTTTTTTAGATGGTGGTTCATCATCTGCAGACTTTTGGCCTGAAAAATTAGCAACAAGTAATTTAATTATTAGCTGGTAGGCAGATCATAGGTGTATATAATACAACCAGTAGTAGGCACTTTCTTAAAGGGATACTCCACTTTTTTTGGAAATAGGCTCATTTTACCACTCCTCCAGAGTTAAACAGTTGGGTTTTACCGTTTTCGAATGTGTTCAGCCGATTTTTTGATATTTAGAAGAATATCAGTAACCAGACAGTTTCTGGTCTCATTGACTTCCATAGTATATTTTTTTCCTACTATGGAAGTCAATGAGACCAGAAACTGTCTGGTTACTGATATTCTTCTATATATCAGAAAATTGGCTGAATGGATTTGAAAAAGTCAAAACTCGACTGTTTAACTTTGGGGGAGTGGTAAAATGAGCCTATTTCCAAAAAAAAAGTGGAGTATCCCTTTAAGAAGTTTTAAAGGAGGACTCCGTGACAAAATGAACCTTTGGTCTAATGAAACATTGGTACCTAGTTGATCGTTCTCTGAGATTTGTTTTCATGTTAATCGAATGTAAAGAGTTTTATCTCTAAAATCTGTTTAGCGTATAACACTAGTAATGGGGGCATATAATAAGTAAAAAGAAATCGCTAGTTAATACCACTAACAAGGCTCAAAATAGCCCCACACTAACACATTAACATAATAAGGATCCATACATGCAAAACGTAGCATTGAGAACTTTGTAAGTGTTCTGGAGAACTGGTTCGACTTGTTGAGACTGTTTTCCAAAGATGGTGCCGCCTGTGTACATGGAGTGAACTGTCTTTATAACGTATCTTCTTACTAAATGGTCTGTACACTTACAAAGTTCTCAATGCTTCGTTTTAGATTTAGGGACCCTCATTATGTTACTGTGTCAGTGTTGGGGCTATTTTGAGCCTTGTTGGTAGTATTAAATGGCGATTTCTTTTTACTTAATATATGCCCCCATTTACTAGTGTTATACGCTAAAAAGTTTAGAGATAAAACTTTTTACATTTGATTATCATGAAAACAAATATCAGAGAACAGTTGACTAGGTACCAATGTGTAATTAGACCAAAGGTTGATTTTGCGCCGGAGTTCTCCTTTAAGGGTATGTGACATTTTATATTTGGTGATATAGTCCCACCTGTACAGATCTTGCAATTCAGGTCAAAAAGATGAGCCCTATGCTCTGCTGTAGTGTCTTTCAGCATAACACTGAAGATATCTGGCATTGAGCCGCCTTTACCAGCAGAGACTGCTGCTTGCTGTGCAGAAGTAGGCCGTGTGTCCTCTTGGGAGTCCTGCACAAAACAAGAACAAACATAGAATGAGAGGGTCAATGAACAATATTACACTTTAGGATACTATTCTCATCCATGTGAAAGAAAAGACAAAATAAGATTAAGTTGGCAGGTGTGAGAACAAATTATACATTCGGGGAGTCGCTTCAGGAAAATGAAATCAGAGCTGGATACAGAGAGGTGTGTGGAAGAAAAGACAGAAAAGGAAAGCAAGAAAGCCAGCACTTACAGCAGCAGAAGCCAAGTAGGGAGATTGGGAAGTGGCAGGCATACATACATCTCCATCAGACATAGGAGGAGGAGCTTCCTCCATGTCTACATCTGGGGGAGCACCCTCCTGTCTAGATCCACTTTTGGGCTGGGATCTCCCACTTGACTCCAGACTCTTTTGGAATAAGTACATAAGTTTAAGCAAAGAGCATAAAAATAGCATCATTCTATCAGAGTTCATCCAAACAAATTGTATCTCGTTTTACCTCAGAGATTTCAGATTTTCTCCAGTCTGACATCTCCTTGGAAAGAAGTTCTTCTGGGCTCAGTCTAACCAGCCTAAAAGGACTGATCTCGCCACCAATCACACGATAGAACAGGCCCTGCCACACAGCCAAGTAAAAAAAAAAAAATTAATCCTCACAAAGCTACTAAAAATGCCTATGTATATCACAATATCATAATTGTCTCTATTAAAAGTACAAAAAAGTAACTCACCTTGTTTTTGGGGTCCTTCAAGTTGAACATAAGGGACCTGTACTTGTTCTTGTACTTGTTATCAGTGTTCAAATAAAGGTTAAACATCTCCTTCTCAATGCTGATAGCCAACTTTGCCACTTCGCTCTCAGACATGGAGAGATCATCACTGTCACTGACTCTGTGGCACAATAATGAATTTAAATATGCAAATTTTTGGAATGATGTTAAAAACAGTTAAGGTGCACCATGTAACTTCTTGTTGAAAATGAACACAATTTATATAAGCGAATACATCATAAATGCATCTCCAAACTGTTTTCGTCTTATCCTGAATCACTATGGTACACCTAAAATAAATGTTTATATTCAGAATATTTTAGACAGAACAGAACAACAACCACACCAGAGTACCGGCGTGACCCGTCAAACACATACAGAGAGCAAGCATTTTGTTAATTAACCACTAGGGTTAGTTAGTGCACCTTTAAAATTTTTTAATAAGAACCTTCTTTAATTAGAAATTCATCTAAGTAAATTTTCATTTTAATGTGTATTTATGTTTGCCATCAGGTTAGATATTAACAGATGCTACAATAGATCATGAAATAAAAATGATCACACAAAGTAAACATTCTAGCTAATCATCTAAATCTGAACCATCGCTCACCTCTTATACAGGATATCAGTCAGTGATCGTCTAATGTTGCATCTCATCTGGTTGTTGGGCGGCGGCTGTGGAGGGCCAGTACTGGCAGCGGGGTGGGTTGGTTTAGGCAATGGGTGTTGGGTGGATGATACTTGGGAAGGTGGGGTTCTAGTGGTAGGAGAGGGACTAGGCTCTGCAGACTCCTTTGGCGCTGCCTGTGGCTGTTTTTTGGGGATAGTAAAGGTGCTTTTGCCAACTCGAAGAGCTCCAGAGGCATGGTGGCGAGATCCGGGGGGGCCTGAAGGAGATAAAACTGGAATTGGTGGTGGGGGAGGTCCTGGCTTCTTCGATTTGCCCGGCGGTATGGGCTGTTTTCTTAACTCTCTGCCACTGCTCAAAGGAGCTGCATTTGTTTTGCCTTTAGGAAGAGGTGAGGTGGTAGCAGCAGCAGCAGCCTTTGTCCCCTTGGAGCCAGGGGACTTCTTCCCACCTTTGGGAGCAATATTTGTAGCAGGGGGTTTCTTGTCAGCAGGTGCAGTCTCCTTCTCTGGCTTGACCTCTTCATTGCCTTCCTTTTCTTTGTCTTTTTGGGGAGCTGCTGGACGACAAAAGGAATAAAAGGATTCATGAATGTAGAAATGGAAAAATTATTTCAAATAGCTCTTCATTGGGTAATTGTAGTGTAATGCCAATTGTAGTGCCTTGCCTTGAAACCGTAATAATTTTCTCAAGTTACCGAATATGAAGACCACCATTACCAGTTCAAGAATTGGATTGAAGACACAAACAAGAAAATGTTGAACATGTAACCTTTATTTTAGAATCATTTACAATCATCTTTAAGCAGGTTTACCTGAGACTACCTGACTCACAGACCAGTCAGATGTATTTGCATATATTTAATTACATTCCTAAACAATTTATTATTCATAATAATCAGCAAGTGACAAGGTGGCATTAAAAAATACCAATATTTTTTGGTAATTTGGTATGTAAATTTACATTTTTTTTTTAATATTTGGCAAATTTAAAGAAAAATATGAAGCGTTCATGCCACAAATTAAGATTCACTGCTTCCTTGTTTTTAATCATTTTCTAAATATATATTTTTTTGATCAATGATATTAATTAAAAGCACTTTGAATATATAAAGCATAAAAATGTAAATCCTGATGTAATAATTCAAGGAAACATTACATAAGGACTTTATGGCCTGGTTTCACAGACAGGGTTTAGATTAAGCCAGGATTAGGCTTTAGGACATTTAAGTGGCTTTTATAAACTTGCCTTGGGGGTAAAAAAAACATCACCTCTGTGCATCTTGAGAAAACAATAGCACTAACATTAACTTTAACACTAACATAAGATATGTCAATACAAGATTCCTTGCTTTCAGATCAAACATGTATTCTAGTCTGAGACTAGGCTTAAGCCTTGTCTGTGAAACCAAGGGTGTAAAGGATTAATATTTTACCAACTACATAACAAAAAAGCATGCCAATTTGATTAGAGATGTGACCATGTAACCAGTGTACAATAAACCACAGTGGACCTAAGCTCACTTGTATTGCAATAATGCATCCTTAAAACGCACTTTTAAGTGAAGGTGCACAATGTACTACAGAACATCAGAGTAATCCCATTCATGTGTTACTCTCATCAGACAAATTTCTCCATATCTTGGTCAACACAAAAAGCAGAATACACAAACAATCCAAGCTAACCTTATGTAAACGAATGTCACACTGATAAGACTAAAACTCAGCTGCAGGGACAATGACACAAAGTTTTCTAATTCATAATTTCAGATATCAGACGTACCCCACATTAAGTTTAAGGTGTCCCCTGTTTTTTCAAATGGAAACTGAAAACTTGCCCTTTCAAGTACTCAATCATTCCTACTAGTGCAGAAAACCAAATTCAATCTCTGCATCAAATCAACTGCATTCAGCTTTCAACAAGTACACTAACCTCTCAATGTGTTCATATGAAAATATGCAATAAGACAAGAGTATCTGCATTGTTCTACATTCTGTGTATATGGATAAACGAAGCTTGACATATCCCTGTGTGCTGCAATAATGAGGCATGTGAATTCTGTTGTTGTCTGCTGTGGGGTGATAATGACGTCCTCAGCTGTTCTTCATTACGGTTCCCCATTACATCAGCTTACTCTCTGGGCTCTGGGACTTTTCTGAAACGCCACAGTTCTTCTCTCAGTCCGGCTCCAAGGTCTGCAGGCTTCTTATTGCAAAACACACTGTGACATTCAGCGGAAGGCTGACAAAGGCCAAAACCAGGCAGAGGCCATGACATCCCATGTTGTCATCCAATAAACAGACTTCTCTCACAATTGAAGCACAGGGGCAGCAGAGTATTATCCGAAATTTCACTTTATTTTGAATGCCACTTTGTCCACTCCAGATTTATAAATGCAGTGCATGCAAGTCAAAGGAATATCAAACTAAAAGCTGTTAGTTATAAAGTTACATGTTTTCATTATTGTAGTCAAATGTCCATGTGATCAGAGACGTTCTATTCTTAGTCGGGGAGGAGGGCAGGAGAAAAAGACACCAAAACCTACCTGATCAGGTGTGTGGTCAGCACAGCGTTTCGGATGAAGTTATTGCCCCGATGACGGCAGAGATTGGAGATAAATGGCAATGGTATTCCACACATTGAGAAACTCAAATTCACATGCACATACATTGTAGATGTTTATCAGAAAGCTTTACAAAAGCATTTCATGGCAAGGCACTACAGTTTGAGCTCAGATCCCTAGGATCTACATTTCTAGACCACTTTTTTTTAGTGCCAGATAAATAAAGTACTTATAAATAGACTGCAAAAATACAGTCTTTATGCATTTAGATCATAAATACTTACCATATATTTCTTATTTTAAACTTACCTGTTCTGGATCTCTGAATGACCTGATACAGGTATTTTTCAAATATTAGCATCTTGTAGTGTTTCTTAAACACTGCCAAAATATTTTAGAGTGTCCAGCTTAAAACCATAGTTACAGCTGTGCTAAAATTCTGGCGCTAATATCCTTTAAAGGCACGTAATTTCAATCTCAGTCCAATTTACACCAGAAAGAGCTGCTATTTTTAAATCCCCTTAGGCTGCAACAATTTCAATCAGTCGTTCTTGACAGTTCAACGCCCCCATCATTGGTAGTAGACACAGGTCAATAAAATGTGGAAAACCCTCAGAGAGATACATACACGCTTTGTTTAACACAGATGCTGATATGGGTGTAGTCTTTTCTGGCGTTACTGCAATGTAATTATGGTCACTGGACCAGGATGACATGGCTGGAGGCGGCGGATGCTCCTCTGCATGCTTGTCTTCATCATCCTCTTCCTCACTCCCAGATTCTGACTCCTTCTCCTCCTCACCTTGGTTAGAGGACCTCCTTTCTGGTCCAGAACTCTTCTATAGACAAGAACAAAGCATTGTTAGCTTAAAAAATAAAAATTAGATTTACAATTTTTTATTAAAATAGGATTTTTTTTAAAACATTGAGGAAAAACATCAGCTATTTCACACTACTAAAAATGCAACAATACTTTTGACATTTAAAGCAAAAACTATTGAAAATGGAGAATTAAAGATTTTAATAACCTATAGCTTTATAGAAAAAGAGCAAATGCAAAAGAGCAAATAAACAATACCTGTTTTCCTGTTTTATCGTGCACCTGAATTAGCAACTACTGGATTAAAAACTTCAATTTACACCTAAACACTAATGTAAGTGTATCCTCATACAACAGTCATAAGTAACAGTCATCAGCCATAACCCATGTGTAAAATCATTTCCTACTATTAAAGCCTTAATATAAAATGAATATTGCATGATTATTATTAGGTGGCTATTAATAATACCTTCTGTGGTGATTTATTTCTGGTCTTTTTCTGCATTTTGGGTTTGCCCCTCTCTTTCTGTTTGGAGTCTTTTCCATCCGTGGTGATGATCTTCATGGCGGCAGCAGCATGTCTGAGTATGCAGTCGTTCCCACAGTAGACCGAGTCAGGGAGGGCATCTCTCTCACAGCCAGGGCCGATGCATTTTGGGAGGGAAGATTCCTGAACTGCAGTCACCTGCTAAAAACTCAGGGATATCAAACCTCTGTGGCCACTACATTACGGCAGTAGATCTGCACCGTTTGTAGCGTACTTTTTTTTAAAGCAAGCTAAACAAGTATTATTTTTCCGCTATCCGTTTAAAAAAAATGGTCATATGACAATACATTGCTATCTAATTAAAAGTGCTTACTTAGAATGTTAAGACATTTTTACACAAAATTGAGTTTAAAATGATGTGTCCTGATCAAATGAGTCCAAGATGATTTTGGCTAATATTAACTCCAAGGTCATCCATGGCATTAGAAATTAAAGGTCATTGCATTGCAGAATACAGTATCCAAAAGCAATACGCTCAGTTGTATACTGCACATTTTGCTGACTCAAGTAGCTCATTTTGGTGTTCAATAGATACTGTATATACCGCAGCATTAGTAGCATGCTAGCATGCTAACCCAAACAAAGTCCCAAGACTTGTGAATATTTTGAATAGCGATTTTTTTTCAGCATAAAAAAATAACAAATCAAACAAAACAATAGAATTTTGCTATTCTTGTTAATAGATATAGGAAATACATAAGATAGCAAAAAAAAGATGAGCAAATATTATGACATAAGATAATTTAGAATCAATTATTAGACTATAATAGTATTTAGTCTTAGCATATTGTTGATTTCAAAATCTATTTTAAGTGTGGCTTATTTACAGACACCTTTTAGTTTTATTGTTAATGAGATAATCTCTTCATTATTACATTCATTAAAAAAGACAACTTACCATATCTTAATTATCGTAATAAGATTCCTTTGATTTGGTTGTTACAAACACACTTTATATACGCAAGAAAGGTATTCAGTTGAAAAAACAACATGAAACCCCCAAAAAACATTTTTCATACTTTGCTATGGTATAAAAAAGTGTGGTTCTTATATGTTGTCTTTGCCATCTGATTTTTTACCAACATTAGCTTAAAAAAGGTGGCCAAACCGGATTATCATGCTTATATTATACAATGAAACATTGAAAATCACACAGATGATAGCTTCAAAATTTGCTAAATGCCAAATACTGACATAAAGCAAGTGTATGAATAATCTGAATCAGATGATGTTGCAAATTTACATTAAATTTAAGTTAAACTTAAAAATGTCACTGATAATAAAATCCTGTGAGAAAAAACTGTCAAGCATTGATAACTGTATCCAGAACCTGTATACTTCAACACCATGAACTCAAATGTAAAAAAAGAAAAAAAAATGGAAAAAGTGCAGTATTCAAACTCGTGTTTCATACGGACACATACCGGCTGGAAAATCTTTATTTTCTTTTTCCCACTAGGATTGGTAGCCTTCTCGATCCTGCCCTTGATACCCAGGTCATCAGAAGTTTTGTCCTCTGTGGTGGCTGCAGAAGTGCTAGATGCTGTAGCGAGACCGGTCTCAGTTTTACGGAGGCCAGCTACTGGCCGTTTGCCATTCTCTGCAGCTGCCGTGGAGGAGCCGGCCTTGGAAATCTGCCCCTTCTGTGTGTAGCAGTTTGGACAGACATAGTCCTCTCCATTTCTCTCCATCAGTCGACCACGTGCCTCAGAGATGCCGACACAGTCGCCATGAAACCACTCCTCGCAGCGATCGCAGCAGATCATAAACCTATAAGGATTTAAACAATGACCAAACACCCACAATAATCATTAAATCCACAAGAGACATAAAACCTCAGCTGACAAAAACAGAAAGCAAGCAAAGAGCATTCTCTGCTACTTGCTAACAAACACATGCCACTTTTTTGCATCTTGCCTGATAAGGAAAGTGTGTAACATTATTACTCAAGTGTTAAAGAAACTACTAACAAAGAAATCGGATGGCTGGGCCAACACAGAATTGTGGAACCTGTATCAATAATTCTTGTCAGGATACTCATAATTTTGACCCTTTCGGCTTGCGCTTTAAAACACTACAATCCGATTAAAATCCTTACAGCTGATAATTTATGAAACAATTATAGAAATTAGTAAAAGCAAACGCAACTTAAAAAGTGTGGGTCATACATCATTGGAAATTAGGGGTGTGCACACACCCTAATTTCCCTAAATTTGATAATTTTGATTGATAAATTGCGCTACATGTTGCTTTTCCTTGCTATAACTCAGCTATAACTAAATACACTGCGTGGCACTGTGGAACTGGTTAAGTTGATTGTATTTGATCACAGAAACCCATCTTTGATCGAAATAATTTTACTAAATGACCTCACAAAATGGAATTACTTTTGATCAAATGGATCAAGTGTAAACATTGTTGGGTGAAACAGATTTATCATATCACCATCATGAAATCACATGAATACCAAACACCAGTCGAATGAGGAAAGACATTCACAACTGCAGGTAAGCACAGTCGTACCCAAAGAGTGAGCCGTGAAGATATCTTTTCGCAAAATTATCGAGACATATGCTTCGTTAAAGTTTCGTTGAGGGAAACAGGTTTAAGAACAAACACAATCTGCAGTAAGAAACTTTGCTTAACACTCCGTTTTCTGCGTCCCTGCAGTCTTTCGGCGGAGCACATTTTCTCTGCATTCAGCCTTACTGTCATCAGACTTAGGAGCCAACTTTCACCTGAGCATGTGGATTTTCATTTACCTCAACATGAACATGTGAAATAATGCAAACACAATAACCTGCTGACTCAAGTGTAAATGTATGTCCTGCATGATAACTTCACTGCTTAAAAGCTTTAGATCTGTATATTTTTTGTTTACACACATTGTTTAATGTTATCTACTAAAAGAATACCTCAAGATGTAATGAAAGCTTGTTGTGTATATATGTTAATCATGAGCTTGTTTAGAAAAAAATCCCATCCTTATTGGAAATGTCTGAACTGGAATGCAACACACGCACAGTGTGAGCCCCAGATAGATCAAACTACACTTACCTAAAGGATTATTAGAAACACCTGTTCATTTTCTCAATAATGCAATTATCTAATCAACCAATCACATGGCAGTTGCATCAATGCATTTAGGGGTGAGGTCCTGGTGAAGACAATCTCCTAACTACAAAATGAATGTCAGAATGGGAAAGAAAGGTGATAAGAAATTTTGAGCGTGGCATGGTTGTCGGTGCCAGATGGGCCGGTCTGAGACTTTCACAATCTGCTCAGTTACTGGGATTCACACACAACCATTTCTAGGGTTTACAAAGAAAGGTGTGAAAAGGGAAAAACATCCAGTGGGCGAAAATGCCTTGTTGATGCTAGAGATCAGAGGAGAATGGGCCGACTGATTCAAGCAACTTTGCCTGAAATAAGCAATCGCTACAACCGAGGTATGCATCAAACTCACAACACGCACTACCTTGAGGCGGATGGTTGGACCCTATAATTTCCGCGATCACAGAATCGTGCAAGGACTTGACAAATTAACGCAGAATCTAGTGTTAACATGGAATTTTACATAATATGTTTGAAATTCTGCAACAAAGCAGTTCTCCACGGCTCTGCCTTCGTCGGCAAAAAAGTTCAACGCTATCAGCCATCAGTGACGAGCAGGTCGCACGTGACTTTTTTTTTAGTGTTCCCACACATATCGCGTTCTGTTACCTCAATAGGGTCAAAAAAATAATGAATCCCCAAAAATGAAAACGGGAAAAAACGGAATTTGGGAAAAAATAAAATTGATTTCATAGGGCCCTAAGATGGGCTACAACAGCAGAAGACCCCACCAGGTACCACTCATCTGCACTACAAAAGGGAAAAAGAGGCTACAAGTTGCAAGAGCTCACCAAAATTGGACAGTTGAAGACTGGAAAAATGTTGGCTGGTCTGATGAGTCTCGATTTCTGTTGAGACATTCAGATGGTAGAGTCAGAATTTGGCGTAAACAGAATGAGAACCTGGATCCATCATGCCTTGTTACCACTGTGCAGGCTGGTGGTGGTGGTGTAATGGGGTGGGGGATGTTTTCTTGGCACACTTTAGGCCCCTTAGTGCCAATTGGACATTGTTTAAATGCCACGGCCTACTTGAGCATTGTTTCTGACCATGTCTATCTCTTTATGGCCACCATGTACCCATCCTCTGATGGTTTCTTCCAGCAGGATAATGCACCATGTCACAAAGCTTGAATCATTTTAAGTTTTCTTGAACATGACAATGAGTTCGCTGTACTAAACTGGCCCCCACAGTCACCAAATCTCAACCCAATAGAGTGTCTTTGGGATGTGGTGGGACGTGAGCTTCATGGGAAGCCCTGGGTGTGCATCCCACAAATCTCCATCAACTGCAAGATTCTATCCTATCAATATGGGCCAACATTTCTAAAGAATGCTTTCAGTACATTGTTGAATCAATGTCACAGAATTAAGGCAGTTCTGAAGGCAAAAGGGGGTCAAACAGTATTAATTATGGTGTTTCTAATAATCCTTTAGGTGAGTGTATATCTGCTGTGTGAAAACACCCTCAGATGCACAAGTCAATGAAATACAGATCCCATTTGTATCAAACTCATACTTATTATGGGCAATGCCAATACAATTTAGTTTTAAGATGTACATGACACCAATAACTTGCTCAAGACCTAATAGTTTTAAGCACGCAAAACACTTAGTAAACACTTATTACATTGATTCCTCATTGGCCTAAAAAAGGCCTCTGTGAAACTCGTGATTAATTTTAAAATACTCCAGGCGATACATGTGCACAAACTTGTAGGGTATAAAAACACCAATTTTGTTCCTTTGTGCTCTCTATCTTCTGCTGATGACATGACACTCACATGAAAGCTCTTTTTATGTTTAGTATGTACTTCACTGTGAAAATTTCGGTAAAATCTCATAAATTACATATTTTATGCAAGTGATAAATACATTACCACTAAAGTGTATAATATTAAACAAACTACATATACTGTATATAATTAATAAATACCAATATTTTTAAAATAATTAAAACTGACTATATTTAATTTTCTTAGTTAATTTATAAAACATATATTTATAATAACTAGGATATGTATAAAATGTGTATTATATTTTATAATTTTAATATAAAATTATACATTTTATATACAAATATTAATATATCTCATAAAAACATTGTTTCTTATTCCTTTTGTTCCTCTAAATCTACATGCATCAGTTAAAATTTAATTCGACCAGTATCCAGCAAACAACATGTCAACTAAAAAGTATCTCATGCACCTTTAACAAAGACACGTACCTTTTGTTGTGTTTCTGCCTGCAGATGCAGTAAAGTGCATTAGGGTCATACCCATCACTGTCGCAATCATCGGACGACGACTCATCATCATCATCATCGTCATCATCATCATCCTCATTCTCTTTCTTCTCTTTGCGGAGCTTCACCCCTACTTTGGGTTTAGTGTCTCTTTTAGAATCTTTACTGGCTGCTCGGGTAAGACGTCTTTTTGTGGACTCATTTGAGGCCTTCTCTTTGCTCTTATTACCATCCTCCACTTCTTCCTCTTCTTTCATCTCCACATCCATCGCTTGTTCCTTTTTTGCTTCCACATCCTTCCCATCTTCAGCACTGGCTTCAGTCTCAGCGAGTTCTTGAGTCTCTTTTGTTACTTCGTTTTCAGCCTCATCTTCGTTTTCAGAGCTGCCATCATCACTCACTGAGTCTCCGCCTGCTTTAGGCATCACTGTCCTCCTCGCCCTTCCCCGGCCCCTTTTCTTTGGCGAGGCCACTTTCTGTTCTTCTAATTTGGCTTCGGCATTTCCGTCAAAGCTGGCCTCGGAAGCAGTTTCAGCATCGGTTGGGGTCTGGGATGGAGGATCCCCTCCCTCAAGTCGTGAGGGACAACTTCTCCTGCCCGTTCCTCTTCCTCGCTTCACAGTGACCAGAAACTCTTCCAGTTTGTCCGTGCGCTTTGCCTGCCTGCCGCTACGACGCACCGGAGCGCCCTTGCCCTCTGGAGTCTCCGCTGCCATTTCTCCAAAAATTTCCCTCTTAGCAATGGTAGTCCGACGAAAGCCCCAAGTCTTCTTAAACTCGCCTGAGGGCTTTGTGGATTTATCAGGGTCCTCTACCTTGTCTTCACTAACATCACCTTGGTCTTTTTGATCTTTGACTTCGTCTGAGACCGATGTTGGTTCTGTGTGTGAACGTAGCAAAATTAGTTGACAATAAATGTTTAAATGCAAGAGATATGCAATTTGATTTCCAAAACTGTGATATGTACATCCAAGCTGATTAATCAATGAAATGCAGGTGCATTTTCAGTAAAAACATGTTAATTTACATTGTGATGTGTGACGTCACTCCACACATTGAGAAAAAATAAAATAGCCATTTAATATTTTAAATAGAATAGATAGGAACTCTTAAATCTTAATGATTACATCCTGTTGCAATTTCCGAATTTGAAACCCTGATTGGAGACAATGGTGGAGTGGGCCGTGGGTACCTTGTGAACTGGTATCCACAGGATCCTGGCTGGGCTCAGGCTCATTGGCTTGAGCCAGCTCAGGGCTCACACTCTCCTCCATAGCAGAGAGACACTATTTTTCAAACAGAATATCTATAATTAAGAAAGAACAAAGATTTAATGGAGAGCACAACTCCCAAATAATATTATAAATTCTTAAGCGAATAGTCTTCTCAGCTAAAGCCTTATGGAATCCTAGTTGAAGATGCTAATGGGTCTTTCCTTTGGATGCATTTAGTAAAATGTTTTGCTGAGGCCCATAAAAATAGATTTAACATGCTTGAGATGTCTAAAAGTGCTCCATCCTTGATCTTTTGCATTCAGTGTGTGGTCAAATTAAAATACACTATATACAAATTTAAGGATGTGTAAAATATTCTTTAAACCAGTGGTTCTCAAATCTGTTCTGGTGAACCACCAAGACTACCCCTGCGTCCCAATTCGCTTACTTACACTACGCCCTAAAAGTATGTACTTTTTTTGTGAAGAAAAAGTACATACTTTTGAGTATGTAGCAAAAAAGTAGGCAAGCTTTGGGACATACTATCACGTCATCTTTAACGGACGGCTCTGTTGCGTGCATCCTGTCACCATAAACTGCCCTGTCAATCATCTCATCACAGTTAAAATCCTCCATTCAATCTAATTTGATTTCCTACTGTATCGGAGCACGTTAATCTGCCAGTCATGGGTCTGTCATGTGTATACTTTCCTCATGTTTTGCAATTTGAATATAATGATGCATTTAAAAAGTAATGGCTAAACGTATCCTTACAAAAGTTCACAATGCTGCATCAGATGCAATATAATGTGGAGAACATTGCAGGATCAGTTGAAACATAACTACTTATATTTTAGACAAACGATTCATCATAAAAAGTTTGTGCATTTTGAGTTTGAATATATTTTTTTCTGAAAAGGACTAAAGACTAAGCAACACACTCTTTCAAGTAGACATAAATAGACATGCATATATCAAGTTTTACTGAAAACCTCCACGACTGAATTGTGTATTTTAAGTTTCATACAACAGTGTAATACACTTATTACATAGGGAGTATTATTCTAGTAGTCTAATTATAATGCACTTTTGAATTACAGTCAATGCATTGAATTTTCATCATTCAGTTTAATTAATTTGACATGTTTACACACTAGGAATACTACTTTTGATTATTTTGGAGTTTCATACAATTGCATGCCATCTTTGATGGACTTTTGTATGAAGCGATGGTTATATATTGAGTTTAAGGCATACATAACTCAGCATGATGCAGCATATCAGAATGAAGATATTTTAATGGCAAGAGCTGCATTAATAACAAGAAAGGCAGTATATATCTTTAACAATGCAATCTAGAGAAACCAGACCTGCTGTAAGAAGACGCCTGCGTTCTCGAACATTCGTTTGGCAATGGAGGTAAAGTGGCATAAGCCATTAATACGTTTCCAGGACACAATTACTATCAACCATTCTCACTACGATAAACAGTAACAGTAGAACTTCAGTTGTCAAAAACATAGTCTCTCATACTAACAGTAGTGAAATGCTGTACCTGTTTGCTATGATGACTGGAACTCTTCTATTTACGATACTGATCTATAAACAACGAAAAGATAGAATAGTTAAAAATTAGCAATGAAAACTTGACCTCATGTAAGATTATTAATTCAATGTGCTAGGTTGTCATTTCAGCAAAACATAACTCTCTTTCTGCATGTAATCTATGTTCCTATTCAGCCAGTTCAGTCCAAGTCATACAACAAAAATAAAAATAGCTCTCCAACCATGTACCAAAAATGTTACACAAGATCAATTAGACAAAAATATGCATGTTTATGTCACAATGTTGCACATCGTAGATAGATTTCTGAGACAAATTGCTAATTATGTCTACAAATCAATAAAAACTACAGTTAATACGTTTTTTTAATTAAATAAATAACTAGTTTACTTGAATACAATAAGCAAATGGACATTCTGTACAGAATTAAATATGCAATATATTTGAATGCATAGCAGCTCAAACAAACACTAAAATATTCATCAAATACTGCAATAGACCAAATATTAAAAGAAAATATTACTGAAAACATGTCATGCATTAACCAAAAATATTGAGATATTGAAACAAAAGAAATAAGAATGAAAAGAAAATTTACGTCACATGTGCTCAAGGCCTAGTTACTAAACGTGGCTGGATCTATAAAAATTAACCGTGTCTAGTGTAAGCCTAACTTAAAGAAAGATGATGCATTTTCAGAAGGCCTGATATTTATGAACACTGCATTGCTGTATACTACATTAGTCGTTTTAAACTAAATAAAAAATACAACTGTGCTCTGCAATGGCCGCCCACACTAGCAAGTAACGTTAGCTATAGCTAACGTTAACTTAAGTTAAACGCCACCAAAACTGACACGAGCAACTAAGCAAAACTATAACCCCTAACGTTACGTACTGTAAAATACACATATGCGTAAAAAAGAAAAGGCGACAAAATGAGATACAACAAAAGTTTTTCTTCCAAGATGAAGATGAAATAGAGATTTGCTACTTGCCCGTTAGCTAATATAGCTAGCCCACGACCTCCATTTCACAATCTCTCACACAAGAGATCATTTTACTCCCGCTGTTTTGTTTCTAAGACTTATACATAAGATACTGTGTGTATATGGCGTTGAATATTGCTGAATATAGTTCAAATTCGACTGTACATAAATAGTGAGTTACTGCTAAATCTAACATTTCTGCGACTCGGTTCTTTCGAACAGCCCTTTCTGTCGTTTGTCGTCATCGAGCAATGGTGCCATCACGTGGTTCCTAAGTCCAGGCGTTCCAGTAAAACATTGTGTGCGCATATGTTGCTGATTATTATGTTATTGACAAATATGCTTTTGTAAGTGTATATTATTTATTGTGCCCCAGTGTGGCGAGGGAATCATACCGACTCGTTTACGAATTGCATGTAGAAAGAGCACTGGTGGGTTTCGGTCACGGAGAGCAGCCACGTGAGAAGCTGTTAACGTCTAACGTTATATGTAATTTTTATCAATAAATATCATTAAATGACAAAATAATTTAGAGAGAGTTCAAAAATCATGGAATAAAATTCTAAATCATTAAATTTTAAATACTTAAACTCTTTTTATAAGTATGTCAAACCCTGCAAACTAACGTCTACCTTTTCCATCCATGCAGCAAAATAACGTACATATACAAACGAACTTAACATTACGATAAATTAGACCAAAATAATAGCACAAAAACATTACGCACAACAAAACGTTAGTGCAGAGAAGCGCACACACCCACTTTGTCGACACAGAACAAATCAAAACTTCACTGCATTAATATTCGCATAAAACAATCACATTTTTAAAAAAAGACAGAAATAATGCCATCGGATAAGTTACATAGCAATATGTTTAGAGAATAACGTACAGTCACATTTTAAGAATCAATTCATAAAAGACATGCGTTTAAACTCGCATTGCAACAGCTATTAATCAAATTACAGCTGTAACGTTACTTTTCTGTCGCGAGTTGGTTTTCTCCATCTGGAATACTCTTTTCTTATGAAATAAATACGGAGGCTCGTGGCGCCATTACTGGAGCGTTAGTTCCAATATGACTAACTGTGTCTGCATCTCTACCTTTATCAAGCACAAATGAACAGAGAAATAGCGTGCACTAGTGCTCATTACAACTGGAAATGCATACTTACTTGTTAGCATTAATGTAGTTTGGCGTACGTTCAATGCAACGGTGTGACCTCCATTTTCTTTTCTTGTTGATGATGGCGGCGATTTTTTGCCTGTAGTGCTCCAGTCCAGATAGCGTGACTGAGACGAAGCACATTCGAAGTTGAAGTTACAATTTAGGACAGCGACGCAGTGTCGTGGGGGTGAAACTGCATAATCTGCAGATATCTGACATGCAGAAGTGCGCCCTCTATTGTTCAGAACCAGGCCTCTATTGCAAAGATGTTTACACTCGCAAGAGATTTGTCTCGGTGACAGAAGCTTCCTAGTCAGAATGACAACAATTGAGACAAGGGTAATAAGAATAAAAGGAAAATAAAAATATAAACAAGGCAACTGACAATATAGGTCCTTTTACAATTTTAAAAAGGATTGTGAATAAGAGGTATATATCCTAAACTAAGTATTAGAGTTGGGCATTGCACATGTTCTTATTGTAAAGTGGGGGCTATTATTATTGTAAAAATTATTTTGCTGCCAGTGTGGTCTAGCAACTCTCCGTTGGCTTGCGAGCTGGAAAAGCCTGGTCAGGCCAATCACATCGTGTATAGATTTGGTGGGTGGGCTTAACATAATGACAGCAGAGTTGTGACAGTTCCGCATGATTTCCATAGGTGATTTCCCTGCTACTTGAAAACAAAGAAGATGCTGCTGGCGAACAGCAGTCTTTCGAATCAGCTTTGGCCGTGACTCTGGAGGACTTGGAGACTTGGAGAGAACTGTCAAAGTCAAAGATTTATTTTGCCATTTCAACAATACAGTTGATAGGAATGTGTCTTGGTATGCCCACATATACCACTTAATTTACATCAACACACTGGCCCCAAAGCTCATGCCACACATATATGCCACACATCACAACAAAAAATACAACACAAATACAGCACAGATACACCTCCCACCCCCTCCCAAAAGGCCATCAAATACACAACAACACTTGTAACAACTAATCCGTGAAGCACTATTTGGACGTTCAGTGTGCAAGCGTATGATTTAAATAGTGTATTGCTTGGAGATAGGTGCTATCTCTGAAGCATGATGTCCTGCTGATAATACTCCTGTACCTCTTCCCTGATGGCAGAAGAATGAACAGGTAGCCTAATGAGCCGGGTGATTGGGGTCAGAAGTGATGTATCTTGCCATCCGTATCAAGATGTATCAAGATGTGTTCGGAGTTTTGAAGACCGGATACAGCGAAATTTTAATATATCAACTAGCTCTGCTGGTGGGAAAACCCATATGGGACTCACTCATCCAAAGCCTTTCGTTACTCTGGTTGGTCGTAGCGCTAACCAATTGCGTGCAGAGGGATTTTGAAAGACAACTGTTTATTCCGCCCCTCGGATTGAGGCATGCCAATTGTGAGTTCCCAGACCTAACATCTTGATGTAGGTCTGGCTTGCCAAGCTAGTCTGAGCCTCAGGCATGACCAATCCTGGAATTACCAATTACACCACATGGTAGACTGGTAGACTGAGCCCTCAGCCATGAAACAAATAACTTAATCTATTTGTGCACCACTGCTCAAACACATTCCATTTCCGATATGCAGAACACTCTGAAGCCACTCTCGCATTCTTAAAAGCCTTAATCACCCTTGAAGGCAAACCCATAACACTCAAGTTTAACCTCTCACTAGCCAGACCCAAAGAGTCACTTTGTTCAGGGCTGGGTGAAAAAAAATCCCAGTGCACTTGTGAGAGGAGGTCCATGTGCAGCAAGAGAGATCAGGGCTGGTCACACGTAATGTTGGTACGATCAGACTGTTGGTACGAGGAGGAAACACATAAAGGCCATAGTTGCGCTAAAGCCTCCACACCTATAGGTGCACCGTCTCTCTCCAGAGGGCAGTGAGTGTTTTTGTGAATGGATCTACTGCAGCTGAGCAAAATCTTTTCCACAATTGGTTCACTGCTGTATCTGAGGATGGAGAGTCCAGCGCCACTGTCCAGTTCTGAAACTCTCTCAGTCGCAACAGTCCCAGTGGAATAAATTGAGCTGATGCACTCCAACAGAAATGCTTGATCTGAGGTCTGACTATATTGGTGTGAGTTTAATCTGAGACCTAGGTAGATTATATCTTGTATGGGCACCAAGTAGCTTTTAGTCTTCTTAATTTTTAAACCTAAGTTCTCTAAACGAGACATGAGTACTTTTGTATCTATCTGCCAGCTGCTGTGACAGAGCACAGATCGTCTAAGTAACCTGACTGCGAAGTGTACCTTGAGAATGGTGGTTTTAGCACTTCCAAGTCTGGTGGTCCCAAGTCCTGTGGTCTTAGCACTTCCGAGTCAGGTGGTCCATCCCAAGTTCAGTGGTCCTGGAGATTCTTCCACTGTCTGCCGCACTTCCTGTGATGGCAACCGCCATCTTGTGTGTTTGGGCTGCACATACTTACTCCTCTAGAGGCGGCGACATCTAAACTTGAACCCTCTTTCTGCCAAGTCATGGCCAAGGAGGCTGTCTCTGAACCCTCTATCTGTCCCGACATGGCTAAGGAGGCCACCTCGGAACCCTCTGTGCTTCCAGTTATAGCCACGGAGGCTGTCATTGCTCCATGTTGTCTCTGGACTCTCTGTCACTGCTGTATAGGCCATTCCTGAACTCTCTGTACCGCCGTCAGCTCTGTTGCTACCTCAGATGCCACCATTGACCTCTGTACTTTCTGCCTGAGGCCGATTCTGAACTCTAAGCTCCCTGCTATAGCATCAAACTCTCTGTGCACTTTGTTGCATTTCTGTGGTTCCATACCCCACAGTGGTCTCCAGCTCTGCCTTGGTGGTTTTCAGCTCCATCTACTCTGTCTCTCTCTCCAGGCCCTTTACCACTCCACAAGCCTGGTCCTCCATCCCTCCCCTGTTCTGCCTCTGCTCCATCACCCTCCAAGACACTTGTTTCCATTTTTGGAGAGTTTCCAGTCTAGTCTAGTACTATGACTGGAAGTATCATTTCCAGTCTAGTACTTGCTTGGTTATGATTCCTGTCTTGTTTCCAGAATTTCTTGTACCCATAGTTCTAGTATTTCACTCCCTGTATTTAGTCTTTGTTTGCGTTTGTTTCTATAGTTACCCACATTAGTTTCCAAATGGCGCTTTTCCACTGCTGGTACGGCTCGGTATGGCTCAGTACGGTTCGGCTCGGCGCGGCACAGTTCGGCTCGCTTTAGCTCGGTTGCTTTTCCGATGCAGTAAGTACCGCTGTAAAGTGGGTGGGATTATAGACTGTTCGATAACAGCAGCGGCTGTTACTGGCTATTTAAATCTAGTGGGTTTGGTTTCTCTTGTCGATGTCTATTGGTCACAAATACAATGACGCTGGCAGTGACGATTCTGTCTGACCAATCGGTGATCTGCAGTGTTTCATGTCACATTTTAGTACCGGTACGGTACGCTTGGAACCTCAACAAACCAGGTACCATTTAAAGCGAGCCGAAGCGAGCCGTACCGTACTGTACCATGGAGTGGAAAAGGGCCAAAGCGTGCCGTACCAAACCGAAACGTACCATGCAGTAGAAAAGCGCCAAAAGTGATTCATTGTTTACACCTGTCCCTTGTTATGTTGTGTATATATATATTATAATTTTTTTGCCGAGTCAACAGTATCCGTTGGCGTGCTCAGTTCTGGTCCATTTATGTGTTCCTGGAGTCTGCTATTTTGTTTCCTTTTACATTTGTTTCGATTAATAAATGAATAAAGTTCACCCCACATTACCTTAAACATTGGATTCGGACTTGCCTTATTACTGTCCTTTAGACCCAGCAAGTCTTCAGATTGATCCAAGATTTGACAGCAATAATAACACAGATATCCACAAAATATTATGCACAAGCCACCACAAACACACTGCGGCAAAAACAAAACACTTGTTTTAGTAATCACTTACATGTAACTCAGACATAAATCCAGCATACAACTTTACACACATTTTCTGTAATACTGTAATATAAAACACATTTGACGGTCCAAATAAGGTGTATAGGTGTGCAGTCCACTTTTTTCTATTGTCAATGTCTATCACTCATTAAAGTATGACTCCAATGTGAAACATTTACATAAGTGTTCTCTTTAATTCACTTGCACCATACAAAAACTATTAATTACAATTTAGACCACCAGATCTTTATTTATATACAATATGTAAACATCTATCTGTTCTTCTTGAACGCTCTCCTTTTCTGTACATGTTTTGGAATAACATATTTATGCACTATTAATAGCATAACAGAGGAATGTTTGTGGTTCATAGATACAGTATCTTATGGGTTCATAAGAATTTGTTCTTAAAACGTTGAGAGTACAGCATCAAAATGATTAATATAACAAAAAAAAAAGAACTTTAAACTTTCATAATCATGAGTGTTGGAGTGTCATAATCATGATATTAAAACTTAAAACCTATTAAATGTTTAAATACAAAGTAATCAGGTATTTTTTGAAAGATCAAGAGGGAAGCATAGATTACTTGTCTTAAAGTATCTTAAAGGCAAATGCATCTTAAAGGCAAGTAATTATTTGACACCCACAATATAGGCAAGACAAAATCTGTCATTCATCACTGGACTAGCACTACCTTGCAACTGTAAACGTAAACGTACGTTTCAACTGTTAAAGGTTAACATAAATAAAAAGAGAGCCAATGAGATCCTACAGATACAAAATAACATCAACAGGATCAGGTGAACAGACTAAACAAAACAAATGAAGGCGTTTAAGATACATCACAGGAAACCAAATGAACAGAGCCTCCCATGTATAATGCTCACTCTTATCTAGTGATAATACAGTTTTACAACATGTTTCAATCTTCTCCTTTCCATGGACACACAAAACCGAACAGTGTTTAAACTCGTCTTAGCAATGTATGGACAATATAAATGTAGTCTCTTAGGTTTTATATAACCAAATGTTCTTTTGATAAATTAGCATAAATAAGATATTCCAATAAATACAGCACAGACTTTTCTTAAAAATACAAAAAATAAAAATCACCACATTTTGTACTATTTTTTGGACTTGGAAATTAAAAAAAAAAAAAAAAAAAAAAAAAAACATGTCGCTGTAACCATTTTTAAAGTGAATGATGTTACTCATTCTTTTAGATTATACCTGCAAATCAGGTCTTCTGAATTATAATAAATATAATTTTGGCAACATTAAAAATATGAACTCAAAAGTTATCAGACCCCACATACCCACAAGATTTGAAAGAAAAAGAAATAAACTGGTCATTCTGTTACAATCAAACTCAACAGTGCAATAGGACAAACCTCTCAATCCTACAGCAGGAAATGTTTGGATAGTCTTTGTGTCTTAGTTTTGGAACATTCAGACAGTCATAACAGAAAAAAAAAAAAAACGAAGATAAAACACATAAAAAAAGCACAATCAGGCAAGACAAACGTTAGTTGAAACGTGAGTTTTTGTAGTGAAGAATTTGACAACATCTATGTACAACTGTACAAACATAAGTGCTGTTGTAGTGTATGTTTATTTTACATGTGAGCTAGGACATAGTGATAGTGACATTGTCCTTAGCTTTATCTGCTTCAATGTCTTTGTCTGCAGGTGTAGCAGATACAGTCTCTCTCGGTGAGCTGGGTCCATTGTTCGGCTGCCCAGGAGCTTTGGGAGTAACATCTGTGCTGCCTTCTGACTCTTGTTCTTGCTGTGATGATGTTGCTGCAATTCACAAAGCAATTTCATATACTTTTATTAATAAGACAATTATTAATAAGTATGTACACACACACACACACTGACTAAATTGATCAAAAGTAACCATAAAGACATTGCCACAATACATTTCTATTTCAAAATGCTATAATTTCACAAAAATACTGAGCAGCACATCTGTTTTCAAAATTGATAATAAATATTTCTGTGGCACTGATCATGTTTCCATGCAACAAGTGTTGTATATTCAAAGTATTCTGGTGATAAGTTTTAGAGAACAACAGAACAAAAATGAATGTATTTTTAAACAAAATTCTTGACCTTGGCCATTGGTCTTCAGTTCACAGCTATGTGCAAGTTGTGCAAATTTTAAGTCTTTTAATTTGGATAAAAGCATCAGCTAAATGAATAAATGTAAATGTAATGAATAAAAAAGAAATCCCAAAATTAACACGTTAATTTCGACAGCCGTAATTAAAATTAAAAAAATAATTTTAAATATGTAACAATATTTCACAATAATTTTTTGCTGTCTTTTTGATCAAATAAATGCAAGCTTGGAAAGAGTAAGAGACTTCTTTCAAAACAAAAAGGACATTTATAATATATGATGCATATATGACAGTGTTTATATATTTGGGGTTTTAAATACATTGCATTTCTTTATAAACAGTGAAAGTTCTGTTGGAGTTCTGAGCCTCATACTATGTCTTACCAGACTGTGTGCATGACTTCATGTGCTCAGGCCAGTGTGCTTGTTGGCAGGGATAGTCGCAGTAGCTGGTGTTCCAGCAACAGTAGAAAATGGCCTCCTTTCTGCAGTTCGCACACCACTGCTTCTTTTTTGTTTCATCCACAGCCTGCTGTTTCTCCACCTCCATCTGCTTCTTGACCTCCGTCACGATTCGCTCTCGCTCCTGCTCAAGACTCTGCCTCATCTCTGCCATGGTTAGCTCTGAGTACATTAGTACCATTTCAATATTACAACATTTTCAATTTATAGCTAGGAAGACATTGAAAAATGATGTGAATGCATATGTAAGCAAAATGCAAATCAGAAAATGAATATCTATTTGTCATACTCTAGGCTATAATGTAGTGGCTAAATTCAGGCATCGCAAATAATTGGCTTTAGTTATATATATATATATATATATATATATATATATATATATATATTAGGGCTGTCAAACGATTAATCGCGATTAATCGCATCCAAAATAAAAGTTTGTGTTTACATAATTTATGTGGGTGCACTGTGTATAATTATTTTGTATATATATATATATATATATATAAATACACACACATGCATGTATATTTAAGAAAAAATATATATATGAAATATTTATATTTATATATAATATAAATTATATATAAATCTATACACAGTATATACATGAAAATATTTCTTTAATACAAGCATGTGTGTGTGTTTATATATATAAAATAATTATACACAGTGCACCCACATATATCATGTAAACACAAACTTTTATTTTGGATGTGATTAATCGTGATTAATCATTTGACAGCCCTAATATATATATATATATATATATATATATAAACATAAAATTAACTATTAGCTTATCAGTATAGGTCAGAATGGTATCATTGGTGCATCCTCATGTTAAATGAACTATTATGTCTCTTTTTTTTTAAATAAAGGATCTAAACTGGTTTTCGCAGCAATGTTTTTGTTTCCTCAAAGAACCTTTCAGTGAACAGTTTTTAAAAGAAAAAGAAAATCTAAATAACATTTTTCCACTATAAACAACCTTTTGTTGAATAGAAAAGGTTCCATGGGTGGTAGAAGTTCTTCATAGATTCCAATAAAAAAGAGTGTATGAGAAAATGACATACCTAAATTGTGTTTCATCTCTGATAACTCTTGTTGATGTAGCCACTGCAGTTTTTCGATTTCAATTCGCAACCGTCTAATCTGTAACAGGGTAGAAAGGTTTTTTTATTCATATCCTCAAGTTGTTAATTCACCAATAGTGCTTCGCTTTTCTCCAGGTTTACTTCAATACAAACCTCAGCTATTGTGTTTCCCGACGTACTCTTGGAAAGGTCATTATATATCTCAGTCATCGTCCCTTTAATTGCATCCATGATCTATTAATAGTTCAGACACATAAATAATTACATTTATGGATCAATTGAAATGTTTTTTTTTTTTTTATCTAATGATGTTTGTCAATTAGTGATCTCACTTTGTTAGTGTACTTGGCTATGTCTGCCGCTACATCTGCAGATGTGGTGGGGATCTGGAAGTCTCCAGTTGTGGAAGATGATGATGAAGAGGAAGAGCTGACAGTGGCTCCTGCCATCACGGTGGCTGATACCGGTGTGCTGGTCACCAGGGTGACTGCAGAGGTGGAGGTGGTGTGTGGGGGGTCTTTCTGCTGCACAGCTGGATTTAAACACACCAAAAAAAACCACCATTCATAATAATGCATTAACATTTCGTGTGAACAGCTCAATAGCCAATCATAAAGCGTTGAAGATACTGCCTCCTCTCACATTACTTTTTCATTAATCCCCACCAAACCCACGGCACACTTTAGGGGGTCTGTTAAAACTCAGTGGGCTCATGGGAGGCAAGAGAGAAACTACTGGTGGACAGTGAAAATTGAGCGATTTATACATGTTTAATGTCATATTTTCGTATGTGTGGAATAATACAAAAAAGTGTGGAATAATACAAAAAAAAAATGTTTTTGAAAGAAGTCTCTTATGCTCACCAAGGCTGAATTTTTAAATCAAAAACATGTAAACTAGAGAGTTAAATGAACAGCATTTATTTGAAGCAGAAACATTTTGTTGAAAATATTTGTGTACAATTCTTTTCAGGATTCTTTAATAGAAAGACTATAAATGTCTACTGTCACATTTGATCATCCTTGCTGAATAATATAATTAACTTCTTTCCCAAAAAAAAAAAAAAAAAAAAATTTGCACTGATCCCAAACTTTTGAACGGTAGTGTATAATGTTACAAAAGCTTTCTATTTGAGGTAAATGTTGTTGTTTTGAGCTTTCTATTCATCAAATCTTGAAAATAAAATGTGTTAAAGTATGTTTTCAACATTGATGATAATAATAATAATAACATTAAATGTTTCTTGAGCAGAAAATCAGCATATTAGAATGATTTCTGAAGGATCAAGCGACACTGAGAACTGGAGTAATGATGCTGAAAATTTTCAAAAATATTTAAACAGAAAACTCATTGTAAATTGTAAAAATATTTCACAAAATTACTGTTTTTGCTGTATTTTGAATAAAATAAATCCATCCTTACCAAGCAGACGAGACTTAAAAGAAAAGAATATATATATATATATATATATATATATATATATATATATATATACACACACACACACACAGTATATATATATATATATATATATATATATATATATATATGAAGAGTTCAGATGCAAAAGCCTCTAAATGCCATTTGAAATTTTCTTCTAAAATGACCATTTTTATCAAACTTGTATATTTAATTTCAGTAATTTCACTTAAATGACAATTAATAGGTAATCTTCATTGCCAGAGGCTTCTGCATCTGAACTCTTCATATATACACACACAGAGTATATATATATATATATATATATATATATGACATTATAGTATGTTAATTCTTTATTTAATCGTATTGAACTGAATACCTTTCACAGCCTGTCGTGTTTGGTATCTGGTGCTGGATGAAGGCTGTTGTCCCGACGAGGATGAGGAGACCTGTGCTTGCTGCTGCGGCTGTTGGCTGTGCTGCACCTGTGTTAAGACCTGAGCCTGCGTGGCCGGTTGCGCTTGGCCCTGCTGCTGTCTATGCACCTTCTGCATGTGCCACTTTTGAGAGGATGTCTGAAACTTAGTGGTGGGGTTCCACACGACGGCCCGCTGAACCACAGGTACGGTCTCTCTGGGAAGTAAAGGCCGCTGTTTCTTTACTGTGCTGGCGGAGATGGGCGAGGAACTGTTGGTGTTGGAGGGAGGGGTGATGGGGAGGGTGGAGGAGGTCAGAGCAGTGCTGGTCGGAGCTGCTGTGAGGGGTATTATGTTAAGCGGGACAGACATTGGGGACTGAGATGGGTCTTTAATAGTTGGGGAGGAGGAAAGGGCCGCTGAGTTCTGAGGCTGGGTGAGAGCACTTGAAATTGGAGTGGCTTTACCTGCAGTCAAAGAAAAACATGAGAGTATGAGACAGGGTTATTATTATAGTAAACTAAAACATTACCACTAAACAATCCAATCCAACAGCTAAAGTAACTAAAAACACACAACAAAATGACTAAAACTCAAAATGAAAATAGATAAACAAAATATAAAAATAAAAACTAATTCAAAATATCAGGTCATATTTATAAGCCACTAAGCCACTAATAAAATGCCCAATACAATACAATTATTAAAACTTGGAAATGGAAAATATAAAAACAAAATTCAAAATATTAATAACTATAATAGTATCTCAATGATTCTAAAAAACACTAAATACTAATAAAACACTATAAACGATCATACTTTGTTAAACATAACTTTTTAACAAGACATTGCTGGTTTATCATTAGTTTATGTGCTTGTCCAGTTACAGTGGTTCAAATTGTTATCCTACTTATTACACAGCAACTCGCTAAACAAAATAAATACATGGACATGAAATATTGATTTGAGCTTAAATTATTAGCTACCTGCTTATTATATCTTTAAACGTCAGCAACGAAAAAGTTTACTATAACTTGAAACACAATCGGCTTATCAACCAGACGAACACTATAACAATATTAAAGTAGGCCTAACATTAAAACAAACTCTGTGAGAGATTTTTTTTCTATCGGCATTATAATCTGTGACGCAAAATGCATGGCGTCTGTCGCGTTTGAAACGATCAAGCACGTGTCCGCCATAGACCGTAAAAGAAAAGTGTCCGCGTTGGTGCGATTGACCAATCAAAATTAAAAAAGTTTTCGCTTACCGTGAGATTTTTATTTATTTTGTGAGTGAAAGTGTCTGATAATATTGGGGTTATTGGGCAAAAACAAATAGTATTCGGAAGGTTGTGTGATCTCGATCACCACAAAGCAATTAGGCTAACAGATTCAGTGTGAAAAGCAAAATTACTTGACGCTGTAAACTTGGCAGATGGTAAGGTGTAATAGAGGTTTCTAGAAGTTTTCTTAATTTAAAGAAGCTGTTAATAGTATTATTTACTGCTCTGTTGGGTTGCCAACAAATCTTAGTTCTTTATGAAAATAAGTATTAGGCTACTGAACACAGTTAGCCTATATATGAAGTATAGCAACAATTAATCTCAGACATGAACACATTTGTTTTGCTTATAAAACGATTAATATATTATATACATATATCTTTTTAGAAGCAAAACAAATGTGTTCATGTCAAAATCCTGAATGTCTTTGAGACGTCAATAAATTTTTTTTTTAAACAATGACATTTAAAAATTAGAACCAAAATGTTTCAACCATAATTCAACCATGTAGCAGGTTCTTGAGACTTTTTTGTGTGTGGTAATTTTGTGTTGAGAAAAAACAATGAGCCCCAAGTTTAAAGTCACCATGAAATCAGAATTGACAATTATTCTATAAATACAATAGAATATAGCAGTATTTATGATGAATGATTTATCAATGCACATTGAAATAAAATAAAAAAAATCATACCCTTGTAATCTTTAATCAAATTTGCAGCGACATTTCTTCTCTGATGACGTGTTTATTGGCACGAAGGAAGTACAACCTGTCACTCACATGACATCACAGCAATAGGGAGTTTGATTGACAGGCGATATGATCTATCAAAATCCGCCATTCGCCAAATCCGCCATTTTTGTCAGACAAAGCTCGATTAACATGGGTGGATTTGAACTTGAAAAACGGAGTGTGTACTTATGTCTTTCCGTGGTTAAAACAACATTCCTTCTTTTGTTCATTCATGTTTATTTGATGCTATAAATTAACTAGAAGGAAGAGACGATCAGTTCTCTAGCAGCTTTAACTGAGGCTCTACAGCGAAAGAACCACAAAACGGTATTTATTTATTTTATTAGATTAAATTTCTTTAAAATATTACCAAATTTGAAAGTGTAGACTTTGTTTCATATCAAAAGTAACCTGGTCTGTCCTTTCTGTCAGCGCGTTGTCAGTGTCCTTTCTGCTCCCCGATGTATTTTTCACTGTGTGAGAACATGGTGCGGTGTGAGAGCGGCGTAGCTTGTCGGACATAGCAACGGTAACTAAACCAATTCCCACTGGACAAAATCAAGAGCTGCCCTACATTCTTTGCTGAAAAATCAAGAATAAACCAGCACAAATTCCATCTCATCCGAGTTAACATGAACCATAGCCCAGACCACCCTTTTTAAGCGGACTCAAGTATGGTTCGCGGGTGAGCGAGTTCGCAAGACAGCGTTCACATCATCCAAACGAACTGAACTCTGAAGTCATTTGAATCCGGGTGCGCACCAAAAGTGCTAGTGTGAAAGCGCCCTTAAACTAGGTGGTCATCCGCTCTATGCTTGCATACTCTAGTCTAGACCAAAAGAATTCAACCCTGCTCCTCAGGATCCATTGGACCCATCGCAAAACAAGCTTTTCAGGATCGCTTGAAAATACAAATGGCAGGTGAGCTGAAGCAGGTTTGAAATAAACTTTTTCAGGACAATGGGGGGTGAAAACCTCTGCCATAGACTACAATACTGCCTCTACAGGAGATTGGGTTTAATATGGAACGCTTAATGATTCCGTAGCAAAACAGTTGGCAGTCCTATTCTTTATTGACACTGATTCATAAAGGGAATCTGACCTTCAGTTTTGGAGGCTGTGGGCTCTTTGAGTGCGGTGACAGAGGCGGAATCTTTCCTGTTCCTCTTCTTCTCCTTCCCTGCCTGCTCTTCCCCCAAGTCAATGACCAGCTCCCTCTCAGAATCTGAGTCCATGTCTACATCCACAGATGCCGGTAGCCCGGCCTCCTCAGAGCTGCTCTTGGGTTTCTCTCTGGTATCGGAGGATACTTGAGCTGCTTTCTGTTTCTCAGGAGGTTCTTTCTCCGAGTCCATACCTGGTTTGTCTTTAGCTGTAGGGTTGGAGGTGCTTTTTTGGCTGGTTTCTCCTTTGGTTGCTATACTGGCCGTAGCGGCAGTCTCTGTGCTGCTGTCTTTGTCCTTACCAGCAGCAGCCAATGGTTTTGACTTTTTCTTAGGTGGCTCTTTCTCATTTTTATCATCAACTGGGTTTTTGCAGTCATGGCCACTCTTGGATTTTTGTTCATCATCGCTGGCGTATTCACTGTCGCTTGAGTCAGACTTGTCGGATTCCTCTGAATCGCTGTGTTCTACCCCTTTATATACATCCTCAGATATTTCATCTATACCTGTGAGACAGAGCAAATGTTTAACCTTCAGAATAGTAATAACACATTCACTATCAATTTCTTCATAAATAAAAAGGCATTGTAAAATAAATGACTGCCAGAGTCAGAACCATTCTAATGAACAAAAACCATTCTAATGAACAGGGATTAAATAAGTATTATTAGTTTTTTTATTTCTTCTAAATTTCTTGCAAAATAAAATGTTTAACAGAATTTTGGTAATGGTGTGTGAATGGCACCAATGTGAATAAAACACTGAAACCCGGTGCCACTGCAATTTTAAGTCAATTGAAAGTGTGAAAATGGCTTTTGTGTTTCTGAACTGACCCAGCTGTGCTTTGCAGCTCTCTATGGTCTTGTCCAGGTTGAGTTGAAAACGGCTTCTGATTTGTCTCTTTGGAGAGGTGAGGGAGGGCTGAGCCCCCTGCTGCTGTTGTTGCTGGACACTTTCACTCAGCTCCTTCAGGTCCATCTCTGCCTTACTACGATCTGAAAGAGATCACAAGGCTCTCATTAGACCATTGTGAGCATATAAAAGACTTTTCCAATTGTTAATTCGATAGTCTTTGGTACTTGAGGTCCAGAATATTTAGTATAAATAAGATCTAGGAAGATTTAGAAAGTCTATGGGCTAGATTTACTAACAGCTTGTTGTACCAGTGCAAACCCTCTTTTGGCATGAAAAAACTACTGTCAGGATTTACTAAAGACATGGCGTGAAAGATTAGCAATGAGAAGGCATGGACACAGTTATTTTTGCAGCTGACCTTATTGTATATCCATTTAGGAGTTTCTCTTTCAGACTCAAAATTTATGGGAGGAGAGTATTTAAATGAACCATGCAAGGTGATTTACTAAGGTTTGCGCTATAGTCAATTTACAGGTATTCACCACCCAAAATAAGCACTTGTTAAACCAGACACTAATTTGCGATGATCTTAGAACATGTCACTCTCACATTGGTGGTTTTTTTTTTTTTTGGAATTGCGCTCTCACGCTAATTTACTAAATATTAATTTACTAAATTTCATTTAGTAATTTTTTTTTCCTTGGAATAACACTGAAGACTGGAGTAATGATGCTGAAAATTCAGTGTTACAGTCACAGCAATAAATCACATTTAAAAAAATATTTTAAATAGAAAACAGTTTATTAGTATGGGTTGCTGCAGGTGCTTGAGACTTATTTTTTGTGTGGTATTTTTACGTTTCAGTGGAAAAAAAGACTTTTCTTTATATATATATATATATATATATATATATATATATATATATATATATATATATATAGGCTATATATATTAGGGCTGTCAAACGATTAATCGCGATTAAATCGCATCCAAAATAAAAGTTTGTGTTTACATAATATATGTGGGTGGACTGTGTATAATTATTTTACATATATATATATATATATATATGTTAATATGTTTATTTATATATAATATAATTAGATATAAATCTATATACACTATATACATGAAAAGCATGTGTGTGTATTTATAAACATAAAATAATTATACACAAGTGCACCCACATAAATAAACACAATTTTATTTTGGATGCGATTAATCACGATTAATCGTTTGACAGCCCTAATATATATATATATATATATATATATAAATCAGTATTTATTATGAAAGATTTATCCATGTACATCGAAATATGTAAAAAAAAAAGTGCCCTCATAATCTTTAACCAAAATAATTTTTTCACAATCTGTTTTTTTTTTTTTTTTTTTTTTATATTTCTGTTATCAAATAAAAGCCCTGAGCATAAGAAACTTATTTCAAAAACATGTAAACCCCACACTTTTGAATGGTAGTGTATATTCAGAAAATACATATGCTTATTTTTTAAAAGAGAAGAGATAAATCAACTGACGGAGGTTTACCAAGGTTTAGGTTGAGGATGCTGCCAGTGGTGGGGGTCTTCTCCTGTTTAACTGGGGTGCTGGGAGCTGGTGAATGGAAGGGTTTAGGGCTTTCTAAGGTGTTGCCTCCTTTAGGAGGGGTAGACGATGCTGCAAGAGTAGATCTGAGCTTCAATAAAACATACCTCTATGTTTAAATACTATTATAACACAATTCAATTCATGACTGTGTCTAAAACTATAGCAATACATGTTTTTGGCAGGTTGCTTCTGATCTCTTCTTTATCTTCAAAAGCCCTTTTCAATATATTTCACAACAAGTAGACCATACATACGCAAAGCAACAGTGTGCATGTTTTAAACTTATATATACCAGTGCAATCCAGTGACTCCTCTCCAGTGGTATAATGGGGCAGGGCCGCTCTAGCATGACCTTTCTCTGCAGTCTCCTGTTCTCCATCAGATCCCGTATGGGCAGAGGAGTTAGTGCTCATTGGTGAACGAGGCATGTCAGTCAATGAGATTCGTCTTCCTGTCCCGCCCCCTACGCTCCCACTGGACACCATGCTCTTGCCCACGAGCAACTTAGGAGATGCCGTCACATCAAAGCTGAACTTGATCTTCTCAAGTTTTTCAGGTTTGATGGAGCCCGCGCCAGGATTTCCCGGGTCCAGGAGCATCTGGAACTGGTTGTCTGGTGTGTAAGGTGTGCGGAATGGGGCGTAATTAAAAACTCCAAATTTTTTGCGGATGTTTTCTACATACACTTCCATCTCCTGCATGGCACTGTTGAAGATGCTCTTGGTCTTTTTCACCGAGAAGGGAATCTCTTTGGACATGAGGTAGCAGTTGTTAATAGGAACCCAAGCCCTGTATATTAAAACAAATACGTCAGAATAAAATAATACGGTGAAGATACGCTCGACCCCCAACTGTTAACTATATATATAAATTATGTGAAATGTCAAGTAATATTTCTGTCTTCACCTAAATTGAAATGCAGTATGATATCAATCATAGCCAATCACAATGTATTTGTTTTTCCATTTCATTTGATTTTCAAATAAGTGGATTTTTGGAGAAATGTAGGACTGCAACAACTAATTTATAAATTGCAACAAAAATACATGAAAATAATGTGTGCACTGTGCACAAAGAAGCTTAGTATGGAAGCTTGTTTCCGCCATATAGAATGGAAAATATAAAAGATAATTGCGACTTTTTTATCTCACAATTCTGACTTTTTTCTCACAATTGCGAGTTTACTTCTCGCAATTCTGACTTTATTTCTCAGAATTGTGAGATGGAAAGTCAGAATTGCGAGATATAAAGTCAGAATTGAGTGATATAAAGTCGCAATTGCGAAAGTCAGAATTAAGTGAAATAAAGTCAGAATTGCGAGATATAATGTCAGATTTGCGTAATATAATGTCAGAATTGCGAGATATAAAGTCAGAATTGTGAGTTATTAAGTCAGAATTGCAAGTTATAAAGTCAGAATTGCGAGATATAAAGATGCAATTGCGTGTTATAAAGTCAGAAATGCATGATATAAAGTCAGAATTGTAAGTTATAAAGTCAGAATTGTGAGATTTAACCTATTCTGAGGGGGAAAAAAAAAAGTTAGTCTTAAAATTGGCCTGATAAGGCGCAATTGCGAGTTTATATCTCACAATTCTGAGAAAAGATGTCAGAATTTCAACATTTAAACTCGTAATTAAGTCTTATAAAGTCAGAATTGTGAGATAAAAAGTCGCACATCTGTCTTTTTTTCCCGGAATGCGACATTATATCACCCAATTCTGACTTTATATCTCGCAATTCTTACTTTATATCTCATAACTCTGACTTTATAACTCGCAATTGCGACTTTATATCACGCAATTCTGAGAAATAAAGTCAGAATTGCGAGATATAAACTTGCAATTGTGAGAAAAAAGTCAGAATTGTGAGATAAAAAGTCGCAATTATTTATTTTATTTTTATATTCAGAGGCGGAAACAAGCTTCCATAGCTTAGTGACATCTATTTCTAAGGAAAAACAAATTTTTATGAAATAAAAACAAACATTTGGATGAGTTGTCAATGAGCAATTATGCAACACTGTTAACGCTCACTTCTGATTAGGACTAAAAACTCAGATTCAGATTAAACTTCAGTTTTTAATTGACATTTTGCTGCGTAGTGGATGGTTAATATGTGGTTCAAAGGTTCCTCACCTGTCATGCTGCCCAAAGAACCGTGCATCCACCTGTCCATCTTTGTCTCGAAGAGCTTTGGCAGGCCAAAACGGGAATCCCTTCAGCTTGGCCCAGACCAGAGGGTGGGGGTTGCTCTAATGCACACACACATTTCATGAACAGATGGGTAACTTACACTGGTTACTAATGTGAAGAAGGAATTTAATTTTGTTTAGTGTAAGACACTCACACACGGTTCACAAAACCAGTTGTCCCGTTTCTGGCATGCAGAGAGATAGCACTCTGGACAGACTTCAATCTCATTCATCTGAAAGATAATTGGCGTTTAAAAAACTGGTATTGAACAAAGTATATGCTTATTTTTGCTTACAATTCTTATCATTTACAATACATACTTCATGCTCGCAGATTTTTACAATAACTTTAGCCGTCGCTGTAAGTTTATGGTTGCCTAAGAAAGAAACAGATGGAAACAGTTAGTTTTAACATAAAACCTCAGCAGAAAGAAATTTGACAATACTGTGAAACTGTTAGCAAACAACCTCCATTATAAATGATACAATTGTGCAAAATCCACTTCACATCAGCAAGGAAAGCCTCAGTGGAGCCGTACATTTTCTTTTTGATATTCTGAATAGGAGCAAAAAGTGAACACGCTAATGAAACCCTTTCATAACATGCCAGATATTATACATTCCTAAGGATTTGACCATGTTGATTTTTCAGGATCAAAAGCTTCATTTTCACCTTTTCTAAAGTGCAGAGATCCATGGGATGAAATATATACTCTGCATAATCAGGATGCTGTTCCAATGACACCGGCTTCTGAAATGGCTCCGTCTTGGGAAAAAAGAGAGATATTTATGTATAGTTCACCTAAACATTTAAATAATTGATTCATCTTCATAGGTTTTGATAACTGAATGACTTTCTTTCTTCCATGGAACACAAAAAAGAAATATTTAGCAGAATAGCCAAGCTGTTCTTTATAACATGAAAGTAAATGGTGACCATGGATATCAGATATGTTTTTGTTTTTTAAAGATAAAAAATGTGGTCAATTTCTCAGAAAAAGCTATCATATGGTTTCAAAAGATCTAAGATGTAGTGCATGAATTCTTTGGACAATGTTTGCTTGATGCTTCTATGTTGTTTTTTTTTTGGAGCTTAACAGCCTCTGGTCCCCATTCACTTTCACTGTACAGATATCTGTAGAGATAGAAGATCAGCATAAACATCTCACTTTGTGTTTCAGAAAGTAAGTCTGTTTTGAACAACATCAGGGTGAGTAAACGAACTGCCCCTTTAAGAAACATTTTGTCAAAAATGCAATAATGAAGCAGATCATCTTTCACTTTACCACCTCCACCAACTACACCATTTAGACTATAGACCAAGGTAGTAATACTATGACTCATATGACATGAAGACTCCAAACATATTGGGGACACACAAGTAGGGGACACATAAAGGCGGGGATATAGCTAGGTTGCAGGACATTTGTTTTCCCAATTAAAAGTTTGTCACAGTTAAGAAAATTGGAGAAGGTGAGAAGATAAATGAGCTTAGTTCAGCTTTGAAAGAAAACTACTCCATGATCTGGGATGGCGCTTTAATGGTGTTTCACTGTTTTTTGTACACTGTAATACACAGTACTTGATATAATAAATAAATAACACACAAAATGGTGCAGTTAAAATCTCTTAATTAGTTAACTAAGTTAATAACTGTAGTTGGTTTAATATCGCAGTAATTTTACTTTAACATACAGCAAAATGTATGGTTTTTGAAAGTAAAAACTATTTATTACCATATAATTTAAGGTAAAAAAACAACAGTTAAGGGAGATTCACAGCAGTCTCTGCATGATATGATATTTACCATAAATATATTTGGGATTTCTTATTTTTGCTATTAGTAATCTACATTGGGGTGTTCTGTTACATTTTCTGTTATTTGGTGCATTTTTAAGTCATGCGTGTTATCCTGTTGGTGTTTTGTCTTTGTGTGTATGACCCGTTTCACTGTCTATACCGTATTGGCCATTTATGATGAACTCATATTCATTGCGTGGCTTTCTATTGTGTCATCTATGGTGGTTATCTGTACATTTTAAGGTGAAAAGCATATTGAGATTTTGATAGTTCAAATGGCATGGTATATTAACATTATACCACTTAATGATGTAATGGACAGACATTAAAGTTGTTCAGATCCTACCTGTCTGACCGTTGCCATTTTGTTAACGTAAATAGAGAATTATCTAATTTAATACCATTAAAGTATGGAGTGCTGCAAGGGTCTGATGACATTTTTTTCAAAACCAAAACTTTAGCACTTTTCTATTTTAACCCAACCAAACAAACCAAATTGCGATGTGAAATCAACACTAAAGAGCACCATTGAGACGTTCATGACGTGTTTCAGGTGTGCTGAATGTGTTTTGTGTTTTGAATGTGTATTTACTGTATTTTATTATTTACTGTATTTTATTTTATTATGATTTTTTTTATTCTAAACTGTTTTAATTATTCTGATTTCTTTTGATTATTTTAATTTCTTCCATGTAAAGCACTTTGAATTACCATTGTGTATGAAATGTGCTATATAAATAAACTCGCCTTGCCTTTGTGTCTATGCCTGTTCTATGTGGAAGGGGGTTTTCATTTGAGACTCTGATTTTATATGGAAGTATACAATGTTAAAAAAGTGGGAAAATGTACCCATTTTGCATCATTGCTTTGTTTTTGCACTAGATCTAAGCACAACTCTCTAATGTTAACCAAATCCTGCATTTGCTGAAGGAGGACCATCAAAAGTCATGAAACTTACACCTGGCTGCTTCATCTTCTGGAGAGCAAACTTCAGCAGGAAAGACAACTGGTCCAATGTGAGCATCGTCATAGCTTTACTCTGGGTCTCTATGCACTCTGCAACTGTTATTTTCTGGAAAGAAAAGAGAGACATGCTCTTTTTAAAAATGTATTGAAACTACGCTACAAAAATGGGTCATTCAAAAACCATCGTCATGGTATATGACTGCCCCCAGTTTACGCTTCAGCAACATTTCACATTCAAAAAGGTTAGCCAATCAAAAAGAGGTCATTTACATACAGTATAAATGTCAGTAGCAAAACTTAGAGTAGCAAAATCATGTTTACTTCAAAAGGGTGGAAAATTGCCAGGCAATTACAAATTGTGACTTGTTATGTTATGATTGTTTGTTGATTGGTTTGTTGTTTCAGACAAAGTGAAGCCACGTGAGCCAGTACCTCACATTCAGGGCAGAACCAGTCTCCTTCAGGCTCTGCAGCCAGTTTGAGGCACTTAGCGTGGTAGACGCGCGGGCAGAGCTCACAGCAGAGCACCTGACCCTCGCGGTGGCACACCCAACAGTAGAAGTCATTCCGCCCGTCCTGCGGTACAACATCAACAGGGTCTGTGGTGAGTGCGGGCTGCTTCACATAGTAAAAGGGACCATGTCTTAGTTCTGACTGGAATGCGGGCGAGAGAAACAGAGGGTCGGGGTTTCAAAACACGGGTATTAAAAGTAACAAAGACAAAACCAACAAGCACAAAGGTCATCGATCAGGGAGTGGCATGGAAGGAGAGCAAATGTAGACAAATGGGCACTGAATTAATGGCATTTCAATCTGTCACATGAAGGTAAATAAATGCATCCTTGTCAGAGGCAGAAACAAGCTTAGGTCTGATAATTCATTGCGGCTGCATCAACATGAATCATAGTACACATTTCTGGGTACACATTTCTGCTTAGCTTGCATTAAAAGCCACCTGCCTTGCATTTGTTTGGATGAGCTCATTATCTGTCTCATAAAACTAAAGACGAGGACCTCAGGTTGTTTATGAAAATGAATGTCACTGTCAAAAGACGTGTTTGGATACCCTACAAAAACCTAGGTAGCGGTCGATTCGAGAGGGTTTATCAATTGTAAATACCAGGGCTTGACATTAAAGGTGCATTGCGCAAGTCTTTGAGATTTTGCAGAACTATGCCCCCTCTGGCGACAAGTGAAACTGCAACCAGAGGTGTACACGCTCATGGACCACACGCACGCTTGCACGAGCTGTACAGTACATAACCAAAGGAGCATCAGCCGCACAAATCTTTCGTTAGTTATAATGTCTTCAGAGGTAATAAAGTTATAAATATATAAGTATATAAAGTAATTTTAAATATATGAAAGGAAAGGCATTTGAGTAAATTACACACTATGTGTAAGGGGAAAACGGGGGTAGTAGAAAACTTCGGTTTTTGTTTCTATCTATCGCCATGTTGAACTGTTTTATGTGCTTACTGTATCCACTTATGATTGTTTTTTTTATAGAAACATATTCATGAATAATATAAGTTATTAGTTTGTAACCCGTTTGAGCCCTAGAGCAGACCAGAGATATCTCCATTTGTTGAAAGCCTTCCCGATGTTGACTCTCGTCTTATTCGGACGCGTTGGGGTTTGGAATGAACTACAAGCCGGTCTTTTTGAATCCATCTTCTACTTTTGTGAAAAGTTGACTAAAGTTGTATCGCTCGAGTTGTCTTCGCTGATACGGCGAATGGCGGCGAATACACAAACCTGCCAGACATAGCCAGGTGAGCATAAACGCGCATGACGTCACGCCCAGTCTCAAATTCCGCCACGAATCCCTCTTATTTATTTTACTGTACAGGATTATAGAGGCAATCGCAGTGATCAGAGAAGGGCTCATTCAGTCCATCAGGCAACTGTTTAAGCGTGTATGGCTTAAAAAAAAAACAGGGATTTTTAACATGAAATGTTGCACAATGCACCTTTAAATAAGGATAGCCTGTTTGCATACATTTGCTGTTGAGCAAAGCGCTCACGGTGTAAGATAATGAAAAACAGTGTTATGCAATGGCCACATCAGTCAAAAAAGTTAATATTCAACACATACCAACAGTTTACAAATAAAACTAGAACACAAGAATATATGAATATATTGATACATTCTTGACACAATAACAGCCTTATTAAACTGACCTTTCGAATTATTCATTTTGAGGACATCCATAATTCATGTCCTTTAGATGTGGCTTTGCCTTTGTATAAATATGTAAATATTTTATTAGTAGTAGTAGTAGTAGTTATTTTTGAATTATAATGGCTTTGTACAAATATATTATTATTATTATTCAAATTATAAATCCTTATAAAAGTCTTTTTTTAAAAAAAAAAAATAAGATTTCTCTTCTAAATCAAAATGTAAAATATAATGTACTCTGCATCTGACACTTAATTAGAAAATTGCTACTTATTGCTAAAAAGGTCAAAATACTTATTAGATATAATTACTGTTTGATTTTATTTAAAGACTTATGTTTTCAAAATGTATTTATATTCTTTGTTCAAAATTCAAAACAATTTCACATTCAATATGTTAAAAAGAATTAACAAGCAAGATTCAAGTAGTTCAAATGTATGAGGTTTACACCTACATTTTTTAATTTATGTAATTTAAAAATATCTAAAATGTATATTTATACGTCAGTACTGGGCTCACTATTGGCCAGCATCACACACATGACCAGGGTTGGCCAATAGTGAGCCAACGTACAACCCAACAAGTGCTGCACTATTACACTACATGAACTCACTCATTAGCCCACACAAAAGAAAATGAATAGTTGAATAAAGTCGTTACTTTACATTGTCTTTACTAACTTTCTGGGCCGGCAAGTTTTGATCCCATAGAAGGCTATGGAAGAATGATCCAGCTCTCAGATTTAATCAAAAATATCTTAATTTGTGTTCCGAAAATTAACGGAAGTCTTACGGGGTTAAAACAACATCAGGGTGTGTAATTACTGACAATAGTGTTAGGCTAAAAGATAAAAGTCATATACACATGACTTGAAGGTGAGTAAATTATGAGATAATTTTCATTTTGTGATGAACTAACCCTTTAAATAGAGGCCTAGACATTGTTTATTGAGTGATATGATTTTGAAAATGACTAAAATCAAATGAATATTTATTTAACTAAATATTTGCAAAGAGAAAATAGCATTATCAATTGACAAGGCTGTTAGTAGATTTAGTAACAGACACATCTATTATTTGACCAAGTGGACAAAGATCTTGAAGTGGCCAAAAATCACCCAGGTAATCTGTCTTGCTAATATATTAAACTAGACACAGTCTGTTCTGATTTTATTACTTGTGTGAGATAGACTTGTTTACAAGATCCTAAAACACATTGTGACAATCAGATTTAAATTATTTTCAGCTAAAACAGCAGAAAAACAAGTGGCCCTATAATAACAATATCGTAAAAAGTACAGGATGATGGCAGTGATGATACCATAAACACGAAGAAGCCACCCAAAATACAATAAATAAAACAGACAGACACTGAAATGAGTGAATGACTGGCATGCAGGACTGAACATGGGGAGCGAAAGTTGCACCTGATCTTTACTGCTATTGACGGCTCCTGGTTTTTTCTTCTTTTTCGCAGGACTGGAGGAGGATTCGGAAGGAGAGTGTCCATTTGAGGAGGGAGGGGGGCTGGAAACTTTGCGCTTGGGAACGGTCCTTTCCGCTGGACCTTGATCAGAGACTGCACAGCAATGGGACAAATTACTGATGTAAACGTAGAGTAAAAAAAAAAATGACAAAACCATACTGAAACACATCAAAACATCAACAACTATCGAAGCTGACACTTTTGCACTGTTTTCACACTTGAATGTGGAAATAAATGAGGCACACTCATCACATCAAGGACAATTCTCACCCTTGGATCGTGTTGCAATTTCCATCCCTTCAATTGCATCTGACTCCTTCCCTTCTCCTTCAGCCAAACTGCCACAATGAAAATAAATGAATGATATTAAATCTCCATTTTTACACCTATAGGCTACCTACTGTTTTGTCATAGTGGCACATAGTGGTATTTCTGATATTGTTTGTTTCTGTTCATTACAAATTATACATTTTTCACCTTCAGCAATCATGAAGCTAAAAAAAACATGATAAAATCTAACCTAACTTCACCATTTTACCAAACACCAAGCAAGCAAATGCCTTTGTATAGTATTTCACTGAATTCAGGCTTTATTTCCACAGCTTGAATGCAGAAGAGAAGGAAGTTCACAGTGAAAGAGCCCTTTGACGTCAGATTCACAGCAGGGCCTCCTTCAGAGTCAACACAATATGCTTATTCTCCACTCCAAGGGCCTGCTAGCTAAGGGCAAATGTAGCTAATCTGACTCCAAAATGCGAAACTTACAGGTCTCTGTAACGTATTGTTATATAATACGTACTGTTGAAGAAACTAAACATTAAGAATAAGCATGAAACATCATGAGGCAGGTGAAAGTCCAAATATACAAATGAGCATTTACTAGCAAAAAAAAAGAAAAAAAAAAAAAAATCAGCTGTGGCCTTTCCTGATGCTTTCGATAACAAATGGCATGGCAACACATTTTATGTAAACATATACAAAAAACCAAAGCAGTTTCCATTCGGGATAATAATAATGTGCTTTTCTCCAATCAAAGGCAACCCAGTTTAGTTACAACGCTGGCAAAGGTAGCGCCAAGATGGCTGCCTCTCACTGCCAAGAGAGAATTTTCTATTAGAAATTCCAATAAACACACAAACACCATCTGAATGTGATGTGCACATCAGAACAACGGTCCATAACTCATCAGATATGTCAATTGATGCCAACTCTAAACCTCAATTTCAATTTTGGATGCAGCACGTACACTTGAGACTTTCCATGCGACATAATGCTTTCCATTTCAGTCATTTTGCAGCCTGAGAGGTTTTAAAAAGGCACATTTTCTCTCCTGATGCCCGGGTCGTTATCACACACGCCCACCATAACCGAGGAACAGAGCACATCCTCCTAGAACAAACCTCAGGATGATCAAAAACAAAAAGCACACTGATATTGACAGTCTCAAGGTCTGTTCTCTTGCGTTTGCACTGAGGTGGCAGTGATATCTTGCTATGTCCTGCACCCCCAACCTTCAGAGATGCCGATGGGGAGGGGTGTGTTGACAGCACACACAAGGCAAACATCTGTAGAGCATGAGCTCTTGCCATCTTGGCCTCCTCACGTCCAACCTGCATGCACCATCCACTCCCCACCCACAGCAGAATCCAGTTCCTCTTACACAAGCAAAAATCCAAAAACACATGAGTTAAAAATGGCAAAACACAATCACAGAAACACGTATACACTTAAAATACAAGCTTCCTCCCCCCCAAAAACACGCAATCCCACTAGCATTGTATGATTCACCATCTAAAAACTGACATATAATAACAGCATACCTTTTTCTTTACAGGCACAGTACACAGATTCTTCAGGCTGAGCCTTTTAAATGGGCTTTTTTTTCAGATTTAAAGGCAGTGAGGGATGAGACAAAGATGGGTGCAGAATTTTCCAGAAGGGCCTTGCTCTCCCTGCTGCTCTCAGAGCGATTGTCAATCTTTAACCTCAGCTGTGTGCTGCCGATTGGTTTGAGAGCCACACGGAGGCGCGTGATTGGGCGGCTGGCGCTGTGTGTGCCACACAGGCTCTCCCAGCTCCCCTCTCTCTGCTCTGATACACTGCTGCAATGCAGGGAGGGCTTCTGCTGCCATTTACCAGGAAAATACTCATCTTCTACTCTGAAATCTACCGGTGTAAAGGCACACGGGACATAGATGTTTCGGACAAACATGTCAGATGGTTTTATCCTCCTCCCCCTCCTGAAGTCACTACTAAGGGCGACCATTTTGATCACATTCTCTCTCCTTGTCGTGTTAAGTAAGAGCCGGATGGAGATTTGACAAATGAGCGACTCGCAGGAATGCAGTAAGGGCCTTTTAAATGCCACGAGACAAAGAAAAGGCTGGAAAATGTAACCTGAGTCGTGTTAAATTGCAGGTCTTGGGAATACTCCTTATGTTCTCCCATTTAGCTGCTGGAGATTGACTTACAGTCAGCCGCCTGCCAAAAATGTATTTAGTTTGTATGGTAATGTTGTAATAGGATCAATGGCATGATGATGCTAATTTTTCTGTCTGGATCTATTGTTTTGGGGTGTTTTTCCCCATAAATACACTTAAATATGCCTTGAATACACCTTTCATTTTTGTATTAAAAATCATTCAGATATTTTTGAGGGGGCGTAAAGTAAAACATGTTAGGGTGGCACTGTCTTAAAACAATGGGAAAAAAATGTCAAATTAAAGAATTACTTTTTTTTAAAGAAAACCTTATTAATTAGTGTGGCTTATATTTTATGGTTATCACTGTTGTTGTTTTAGAAAAAATATATATATTAATAAAACTGCTTCACTCCTAAAAACCATTTGTAAAACTTCAAAAATAGATGTAGAAATAAAAGTTGTATTTATATAATTTTTTTTCAAACACAACAACAGTGATGATGATGATGATGTTAAAAACAGGAAATTATGTCATAGAGAGGACTCCTGCAAACCCTTAATGACTACGTGTCAAGGTCAAGCCTCTTAAATATCAGACCTTAGTTCAGGGTGTAAAATGTCATGTAGTTATGAATGAAAATTCCTGATGATCCTGATTATATATTATTTGTTTTATTTGTCTTATGATAAATTGTTGGTAGCTATGATTCAAATGAATTGTTTTCTTATTTTGCGGTAGTAATAATCATCTGCTCCTTTTTTAACACATACAACTCCATCCCCCAAGAATCTCAGCAACAACAGATAAAATCACATTTCTAGAAGAACAAGCTCAAACATATTTTAGGAAATCTCAAGTGCACATATACACTGTCAATCAGACAAGTGAACCCAACAGCCAATCAGGTTTAATCACTGTAACAAACAAACTGTCAAACACAGGTTTTTACTAGCAGACAGCAGATTTAAAACTAAAATCACCTCAGTTTGATATTATGATTGTGGAAAAACACCACTAGTCAAGAGTCCTCTGCTATGACCTTCTGATCAGGCCCTTGCTATACTAAATACAAAATGCATGCCATCCAAAAGAAATATTTAAAATGCTGAATACAAACGTAACATTAATGAAGCCACATTAAGTGAAACGCTTATATTCATACAGTACACAGACACAAAAACAGTCTTTGTGGTTGCGCAGCTGAAAAAGGAAGTCTGTCTGAAATGGCTGCCAACTCATACCACAACTAAGTTTTGATAAAATGCCTGGCCTGTGCTGGCTCTTTACATGCCGAGTAAACAGACAGAAGCCTGTATTTAACTTAGAAAGTCAAACACACACGCCTAATTCACCATCTATACGCATCTATTTATAGAAAAGAGAGCTTCTTCTATTTCAGATCCAATACTTCTGTCAGCAAAATCAATCTGCTGTATGCTTTTGCGAATTAGGCCTATATCCCGAGAAAAATGGACATTCAGCATTATGTCAGCCATTGAAAAGGGCTCCTTTAACTTGCAACCTGAGCCAAAACTCAGCCATTCTGCAATGCATGTGCGCTTCCTCCTCTCACAGCCTGCACTGTCTGCTCCTCAGGGCCTTCCATTTTGAGAGGCCTGGCCTGTGACACAACCTGACACGACTGTGCCCCTCTCTGGCTCTGGAGAAACATTACTAGGACAGAGACCAGAAGAGGCCATTTTGGTCACAGAGTTAGCACAGGTCAGTCATGCGATCCTGGAGACTAAAACACAGTGTGAGTGTGATTTCTGAGTTGCCTCTGCCTGCCAGGAACCAGCTCTTTGGAGTTGGGACAGGTTTTTGTCCCGTCTCTCAGAAAATCCAGCCTTTCTGCATGACATAATTCAACCATTAGCATTAACAGGAAGTATAAAAAGCATTTAAGCAATGAAAAATCTCTTACCTCTGTGGATGCATGGCTTAAAACAGTGGGTAATGTCAATGCTTATTAAAACATGGAGGACAGCCCTCCCTCTCTCTATCTCTCTCTCTCTCTCTCTACACAGCAATCTCTCGGCTCTACAAGCCAGCCAAGCCAACATTCTGATAACAGCTATGAGACGAGTTCTCTGATTGGCTGGTTTTCAGAAGCAGGATGAAAGGCAGCAGCTGATTGGCTGACACGTTTCCTGAGTAAATGTCTTTTGTTCAGTACAGACAGGCTGTGGCAGGATTGTGGACTAAAAGAGGAGCTAGGCCTTGATCCATATAGCTAAAACTGAGCTAAATTACTCAACCTCACACGGTCAACCTCTTGTTAAAGATGTTTTATACTTAATTAAAACAGTATCACTATATACAAGCACAAGGCCTTGAGTCCTGAACTTTCCATTGTGAGAAAAAAATCTAACTTAAATGATAAATGTCAAGTTTATCCATGTTATTTAGCCTTAATACATATATTTAGATACATATATGCAGTTCACTCATAAGTTCACTCGATTTTGTTAATCATTCACCACATTACCTCTAAATCATTCACTAAATCTTACCACATTGATTCTACAAAATCACAACACGGGTTGTTTACAGCCTAGTTGTTTCTTGAAGTACTCTAACAAAAGTGTTTTTTATGTCTTACATTAATTTAGCGGTGCAAATTATTATTTTTTGGCTCAATGTTGAGGAGAGTTGTGGTTGTTAGTCAAACTATAACGATAGAGACTTAAAGTAAGCATGAAATGGAAGTTGCTATATTCTTTTTTTCTCTTTTGTGAGGCATAACTGAGTAAAAGAGCTTCTTGAACAAGACAAAAAGTAGGGAGGGACTTGATTTTGTCCATTGAATATTGATTAATATGGATGGTTGTAGTTTGCTATTGCTGTGATGTCATGTGAGTGACAGGTTGTTCCTTCCTCGCGCCGAAAAACACGAGGGGGGGGGGGGGGGGGAGTAATTTTTTATCAAAGATTTAAAAAGTTTGTGCACAGGTAAATAATTTATAATAAATACTGCAATATTCCATTAAAAAATAGGAAGGTTTTGATTTCATGGTGACTTTAAGGCTGGAATACACCACAAATGTCTGGAAAAGTTGATGCTAGTTGGCGAAAGAGCCACTCTGCAGTTTTAAGTTAACAGATTTAACAGAAAATACCATATTATGGACACACTGATTAATGAATTATTTGTATGTTTTTATATCCTAGATTCCATCCAGTCACAGGATTTCAAACTTGTTTGAATATTTTGAGCCGATCTTAGCTGTTTTACCTTTTGTCTTCATTTGTCAATCGTCTCCTTGCAGCAAGGCTCATGTTTCCACACAAGTTTGTTGTGTTTGGAAAGACTTCCAAAAGTAGTGTGTGATCATCAGATCAATAGTGTACGATACCCAGTTTTAACAATCATAACAAGAATATGATCCCTAAATCTGTTTAGATTTGAAAAGTTGTGTAGTGTTTTTCAGCTTTAACTCATCACCAAGGTGTCATGAGCATATGTTTGTTTCCGACAGACCCGAGAGGGTGTGGGCAGCTTATCTAAAACTAGTTAGACTCTAGTTAGACAGGTTCTGAAGCACCTTTGAGTGAGTCATCTGCCAGAACAACACACCCCACCCACACCTGTTGTCTCCTTGCAAAACCACACTTCTCGTCTTATTATCTAAAAAGAAACAACAAAACACACACACTTGGTTAATAATCTAGAGGTGATAAACATCTCTAGATGCTCCATTTTAGGGTTAGGGTTTGAAAATGTGTTTAATTTTATTTATTTATTAGTATATTTTCTTGCCAAGGTGTTCTGAGTAACTTCAGTGCATTTTTCTCTTGCTAGGGTGTTCTGAGTGGCCCTTACTAGCCTAATTAGACAAAGCTGTAAGGAAATGAGGCGTCACTTTGGCCTAATATTCAAATTAATGGTAAATCAACATGGTGTGTTCAATGACTAACTCTTAAAGGGACAGTCCAATTCTGCCATCATCACCCTCATGTCATTCCAAACCTGTATGAATTTGTTTCTTCTGTGGAACATAAAAGAATATATTTTTGTCCATACAATGGAAGTCAAAGGTCACCAAAACGGTTTAATTTGCAACATTTATCAAACTATCTTAGGAACATCTTGGGTAAACTATCCCTGTAAGGTTTTACATTTATCCTCTCAAAACTTGAATATTTGGTCCTTCCTTCAACGTAAATCTAAGGAACAGAGAGTCAAATCTGTCAATTAACAATAATAGGTTAGTAGTTGTTGTTTTTTAACATGATGTTAAAAAATTACTTTACGTGAACTTATTCATCACACCAAAAGCTAACTCATTAGCAGTGATCCTGAATTTAACCTGGCAAGGTCCCATATCTCTGGCGGAAAGATATATACACCACTCCCAAAAATGGAACCAATGTCTATTTACATGTCATTCAACCCATGACTGTCAAATATCTGTCACATGTTGAGTTTTTAAAATTCAAACACAGTCAAATGACTTGTGTGAGAACAGAATACCAGATATGTCACCAATAGCTCCATTGCAAATCACAGACAAGATTTGAATACCTACATATTTAACAGAATCAAGAGCCCTTTGTATTAATATTACAAACAAATATAAGTTAAATAGGCCTACTTACACGATTCTTCAACTGAAAACGTTCATTGAGGTCATTCAGAGGCCTGTAAGTTAAGGTCATAACACAGGCTATCCACTAGAGGAGGCTATTCAGCTTTCTGCTCCATGTTGTCATTATGCTGAGGACAGCTGTCTGAGACTCCCTGCTGCATTAATAAATCAAAACACATACTGACACAGACACACACTCACACAGCGTGGAAGATCTCAAGCCAAAGAAATATTGATGATATGGAGAGTTTTTCCATAGGCACACTGATTTCATTCAGCTCCATATTTACAGTATCCCTTTCAGATGAGTCACAGCTTTAAAATGCAGTTTAAAGTATATAAAAAAACACTGTATATATAAACATGCTGTATGTATGTATGTATATATATATATATATATTAAAAATACTGACAGCCTGGAAGATCTCCATAGTAATAGCATTTCATTTATCTCTTTTATCAAACACTTGATTGGCTCAAGGAGCCTCAATCCCAGTGATTCAATTTGCTAACCTAGTATTAAACAGATGTAATTATTGCACTTTCAGTTTCATACTCAATGCTCATTTTTACACCCCTAAAGAGGTGATTTAACCCTAATAAATCTCTAAAGGACTTCATCTGGAGAGAGGATGGGTGAAAGAAAGAGAGGTTCATGACTGCATGTTTGCAGGTAGAGAATCTATAGATGCAGATGATTGGGGGCTAATCTCCTGTCCTTTTAAAATGCTATCTCCTGTCCTTTCAAAGGGGACAGGCAGATTGAGGGGGTTGGGGGGTAAACCATCTCACACTCTCGGAAGGGGGAAGTCAGATTGTGCTGTGAATTGGGGGAGGGAACAACAACAGGTCCATGGGCCTCTTTCTGGGCTTCTCAAGAATGTTATTGGGGCTCTCTCAGTCTTGTGGTCAAATGTGAAGAAGCTCATAACTGACATTTTACATCTTGTATAACGTTATAATTCATCAATTTTTAAAATTAAGATAAAAAAAAATACCACTCCGCTTTAACACGCTGCATTTCTTTTATTCATCAAATAAAATCTCATTATTATCATTTATTTTTTTAATTTTATTTTTTTGCAGCTAAATTGCTTGATGCTTCAGCTTCACGTCTAAGTTTTTTGGCCAAATGAGACCAGAGGTTATATGGGAACTGTCATGACAGGAAACAGCAAGCAATGAGCTAATTACTACTCTCTCTCTTCTCAGTCTGACGAGTCTGACTCTCTCTCATTCTCCCCTCCCCCTCCCTCCCACCGTCCCTACCTCCCCTCTCTTTTTCCATCCCTCCCTCCCTCCCTCCCTCTTTAGCACTGTCTCCTCCAACAGTTGAAATTCTACACTGGTATGCCTCAGAGATCACCATGGAGACGGGTTCGTTGCTATCTTCCATGTCTGGTCTTAAGAGGGCAGAGCACTTACAACCTCTGCAGACCACAAGAGTACGAGTGCATCCCTAAAATGCCTATATATATATATATATATATATATATATATATATATATATATATATATATATATATATATATATATATACATATATATATATATATATACATATATACATATATATATATATATATATATATATATATATATATATATTTATATATATATATATATATATATATATATATAAAGGCATTTAATATATTATAAATATAAATATATATATATATATATATATATATATATACAGAATGTGAGATGTGAGATTATTATGTTTATCATAGATCTACATGCCTTTGCTTTGTCATTTATACAGTTTTTTCATTTTGCACATGCAAAACCATCAGAAATGAACTTTTTTTAATTATTTGACAATATTTGCACACTTAAAATTGATTTTCAGTGACATTTTTTTTTAACCTGTACAAGAACATTTCTTTTTAACCACATAAAAACACAGTGTATAGGCTATGCCACCTAAGCATCGTCAATTTTGAAAATTGCACTTACGTCAGTGCATCATAAAATCAATGCATAATGTCATGTCTATGAAATAGCCTACTTTATGTTTGTAATACAAATACAATTTGCCACTGGTGGGAAAAAAATATTTAAATGTGGAGGAAATATTTAATACTTTATAACATCTATGGTGTTTTTTTAACATTTGCTGGAAAATTTAACTAGTTCGTATGCATATTGAGATGCATTCTGCGACTTATTTGTAACTTCAAGTAACTGTTCAATTGTTTGTAGCTTTTCTTGCGTATACCTTGTGTGTGTGATGTGTATAATAGACTATATAAACTGTGAAATGAGTATTCTTGTAGCTCTAGATCTTTTACTGTCACTGTAGGCTACGGGACTGCAATGTTGGTGGACAACATGAGATTTATGTACATGTAGTAGTGACAATAAATTGATTTGATCTGACAGACAATTAATAAAAAGGTGTGATGCGAACAAATAATTCGATCTCTCGTGAAGACAGCGAATTAATCACACTCAAAAATGTAAATAATGGCTTAAGCTACGTCAGCCTACTCATTAATGATAAGTGACTGTTATCTCTATGTGGTACTTGGATGAGCTAAAAATAAATGCACTGTATTTTTTTCTACGATATTGCTACTACTGCCCATCTCCTACTGGATGTCTAGTTTTCGATCTGCGGGGGTTCATGTATTTGTAGTTTCTTTTCTCTTTAGCGCGGGCTGGAATGCGGTGAGCGCCTGGATGGCAGAACTACATTACCAATAACACCCCGCGCGCATGGTTCAGGCAGGCTTCTTTAAGCTTTGGGAGTGTTTCCCATTTAAACAAACATAGCTAATGCTGAAGATGGCGGATGCGTAGAAGTGGCTTAAAGAAACTGGAGTGTTTCACGGGATACATTTACACCGGTAAGTTAACCGAAACACTTCGTCGCGGTCGTAAATGGAGACGTTTAACCAATTGTTGTGTTCGTGAAACAATGTTACGTGATGCCGGTTATTCAGAAGTACATTCTTGTCCACGGTGAGGATCTTGCCACCTAGTTATTCTGCCTTTGAGACAATAATCGTAGTAACACAGTGTTGCCAGATACAACATTCTCCAGCATGTTTGTTTACTTTTCATAACAAGATCCGTATGTGGATTTTTGTATTCTACTGCGTCCATAATAACATTTAGTCAGTAATCGACGCATTTTAACGCAGTTTTCCTAAGTTGGTGAACATTTTGAAGAGGTTTGAATCTAGTATGAGTCTTTTGAGATGAACCACAACTCAAAATATTTAAGTTTGACTGTACTATTGCCGTTTTTGCTTTATATCATTTTGAGATTATTACCACAATCAATAGATTTTGTTCCTTTTAAAATCTTTGATCAGCAGGACGTTTGTTTACCAGTTTGTGGATCACCTGATAGTTTACTCACACGAGCTGAAGTTGGTTTGCTTAAGCATAACATGTTCTTAACCCTTTATCTGTCACTATCTCAAATACATATTTTGATAAATTCTTCCAACTTTTTTTCTTTCTGATTTTTCATGAAAAACTTTGAAATTGACCTCAAACGATCTGTTCAGATGTATTATGTGTTATGTTATGAGGATGTTTTGTTGCTTTTGCTCTAAGTTCAACACGAAGTTCAAATAACCCAAACAACAAGATGGTTTCCTGGTTAATGACACTGAGGGTGGAGATAAATTATCATAGGTCAGCAATGAACAAATCAAAGCTAGGCATTATTTACAGTGTTTTTACGCTTTTACTTTCCTGCCTACCAAACTGAGCTGTAATCAGTTGACAAAACAGTTCAAGGGTTAATACAATTCAAATCAGTTGACCATTTTAGTGATGCACAGGTCAGCAGGATAACTCTTATCTTTTAGATTTTATATTTTTTCACGTATTTATGGTGACAAAGTGTGTTGTAGACGCTTGAATTATGGCTGTGTCTCAAACTCCAGTGATCTCCACCCTGACAGTATTGTTGGATATGGCAGATACTTTTGGAACGTGTACATGGTGAACATAGAAACATGAACGATTCTTATCAGAGTCATCAGACACTATTTTTAACACTCCCATTCTTTGCAGTTGCAATGTTAATTGCTATGATTTAGCCTGAGGTATTCAGTGCACTGCAGCGCTACTGGAAAGTTTGATGTTTTTCTGAATTCAAAGCGATTCACATTTTGTAGTGATCCAAATGCTGCAGTTTGTGAGCTAGGAGACTTTGCCCACATCCCACGTTTCAAAAATATTCACTGGCCATTTATAGAAACATCACAGAACCACATTTGTATAGGACCAACGTTTCCCTGAAATCCACATGTTGACATGCTCTGAAATATACTTTTGGTTATTATTTGGACACTGAAGGTACAGAAAGGATGCTTGCACTGTTTAATACTGTTAGAACCATAACTGATTTGCTTTTATTGCATCCGCAGTGTAATAGGAAATCTTCCTTATAATTAATGTTATTAAATTTGAAAGCTGGGTCTGCAGCCTTTTTAGCCTGTACTAGTGCACTTATTCACAGCCTAAAAATAGTTTAATTTGAGTGTGTATTTTAGAAACATTTCCGTGGATGCATGAGAACAGAACATTGCATTATGCTCAGCGGTGTATGTTGGTGCTCACACGCTACGGGACCCACGGATGCCCTGACTGCGTGTGGGAAAAGACCCTCTGAACTCTTCTTCACACTAGTCGCAGGCCGCCCCCCCCTCCTTCCCCCTTTATCTGTTCCTTTCTCCGCAGCTCCCTCTCTCTCACACGCCGAGCGTCAGGCTGCATTAACTATGAATCAATCTTGTGTTGAACGCTTTGACTGCAGATGGGGTTAAGAATTAAAGGATGCATAGATTCTCTGTCCTCGTCCATTTGTTAGCTCTGGCTCTATAACTCATTAACTCGGACTCTCTCAGGGGAAGGAAAAAAATGCTTGTGCGAAAGTTTTCCCATGATATTTGAAGGACCATCTGAGTTTTGATTTGAACATCTTTTTTCTTATTTTGATTTTATTGCTGTAGGTCAAGGAATAGTCAACCCCCCCCCCCCCCCCCCCCCAAAAAAAAAAAAAAAAAAAAAAGTGGTGTAACAATATATTTTCAATGTAATGTGACTGAATCAAAAGAACTTGAGGCAAAAGCACCATAAAAGTAAAAAGCATCATAAAAGTTAACCATATGACTTGTTTTATTTTATGTCTGAAGCATTGTGTTATGAAAAAAAACAGACCAAAATTTAAGTTGTTTTTAAACTTTAACCATTGAGTCAGTTATTTTATTATTATTTATGCGCTATTATGGTATTTATTTAGATTTTTGTAAATTAGCTTGTATTTTTAGATTTTAGATTTTTAACAATGTTAAGACCTTTTTGTATATTTTTAAATATATATATATTTAGCCTAGCTTTTTAAAATTTGAGTTAATTTATTACATCTTCAGCTTGTTTTATTTCAGTTAGTTATTTCAAATTTCTAAATTTCTTTAAGTAAGATTTTTTTTACCTTAAAATAATGTTTCCAAAATTGTTTCAGTGGTCAAGTCATAACAGGGTGAAAGGCACTTCTGGATTCACTTTGCGGTCCTCTATCTGCTGTAACCACGCTTCGTAAGATTGCTTGATGGGGTCGCGTGTCTGTAGTTCTAATGAAACATAAGAAAACTACAAATTTGAATTGCTTTACATCAAGCGTTACAATAGTCATTATTTTTTTTCGGAATGTCGGAATACATCATACTTTCATGAAATCATGCAACACACTCTACCTTGTCTGTGGACATCGTTCATTCTAAGCATGTGTGCGACAGTAGGCTGCGGTATGCGCTAAATTATTTACGACAGCGGTAATGGACAATACCGCTTCCAACCTGTTGGGCGACTGCAGAGTAAAAATCGCTTGGTGTTGCTTTAATAGTTTTAGTAAACTGCAACAACGCTGGTAAGTTATTTTACCTCAAAGCAGTCGTTTCAGTCGAATAATCTGACTCAGACGAATAATTCAGTCACGCGTTTCAGAGAAGAATGATTTTAGTCGCGAAGATATCATGTGACATCGAAAGACTTGCTCAAAAGTCTTATGAACCATGTTAATAATTTCTCTATATATGAAAGTTTTGGCCGATACCATTAACGATAATTCTTTAAGCCAATAACTAATACTTTGACCGATAAATCAAAATCCAAATTTATTTAGAATTTTTGAGAGCCTGGTTACAAAAACACAAGTCTTATTATTGAAAGGCATGTCCCAAGCACACAATTATAATGTTGTCATTATAATTTTATGTTGCATGCACTTTATGTTGAACTGTTTTGAAGTGATTCATAATTTCAAGCAATTCAAAACCATCATGGCCATCTGAAGCATCTCAGCTGTAGGAAATAATCCGTTAATTGTCGGCTTTAATATATCGGCCAAATTTACATTTCGGGCCGAGAATGCCAACATTAAAAATGACCGTATATCGAGCATCCCTAATATATCCATTTATTGGGGGGTAATTTTGGAGCTTGACAGCCCTAGTCCCCATTCACATGGAAAAAAGTGACTAGAATGTTCATACAAAGTTCAACTGAAGACAGAAATTAAACATGGAGGTTATTTTCATTCTTTGTTGAACTATCTATTATGGATGTTAGTTTTTGCACAGATAGCCTATTTTGTGGCTTTCCTCTTGGATCACAGGAGGTTGTGTCTAGCGAAACAGCAGAATGACTAATGCGCTTCCCGTCACCTTTCTGACACTTATCTGATCGGCCTAGCTCATTTAGCATTTTTCAGTCCTCGACACACGAAGAAGCTGAAATGCTGCCGTTCTCTGAGCGTGACGTGAAAATGAAAGAAGGAAAACAGTGTGGTTGTGGCTGACGGTTATTTTCAGAGCAGGGAAAATGAAAATGGTCCAGTTAATATCAAGTATCTGTGTGTTTCAAATGTAAGATTAATGCTGGGGGGGTGTATAGTGTTGCTCCTAGGCGCTTGTGTTGGTGGCAGTGGGTTGAAACAAAAGCTTGATTGTTGCACTAATTGAAATGTGATACCGGTTACTTGCGATGGCTTTTTGCTCTGAGTAGTTAAAGGTGTTGGTGCAGGCGGGTTATTTTAGCCCTGTAAACTTTTAAAATGCGTGGCGAGCTTGACTCACATCTCGTGATGAACGGCTTGGAACCTTCAGGATATTAATGATTTACTGCACCTCAACGATCCTCCACGAAAACATTTTCATGCGTAACTCTTCTGGATTTGGAGCTCACGGCATAATGTATGATAATTTGTAGACCGCTGTAAAGTTTCCAGTTTTCTAACTAGAGAAACAAGCATAAAAGTAAAGTTAGTCCTTCTCAGTGACAGTAATGTGTTTAATTCCTGTCTTTTTACTCTGTTAATAAACAACATTTTGTGAACTTTCTCCCTTCACTCTTTAGGCACAGCTCAAGAGCTCAACTGTGAAGGTTTGTTTGTCGTATGTCAAAATTTCTGTGTGAATCATTTGGAAACTTATGAGTCATAATTAAGAGTCTCTGCATGGCATCTGCAAGCGAGTGTCGTCGTGCGCTCCGGATACATTTTACAGCTCCCTTCAGTGTCCTATAGCACAAGTCGAATTTAAGAGGAATTTGTAAGTTGCATCCAGCTGTGGCTGCTTGTGTAAAGCTGTGTTGCCATGACGACACTCCTGCACGACTGGCTCAAGGTCGTTCGGGCGGTGACGTCGAGCTGGATGTGCCTGGCGACGGCGTGTGCTCGATATGCACACATACGCGGAAGGAAGCTCTCTGCAGTACTGTAGGTGTCTGAAAGTGAAACTTGGAAACGTATGCAAACACGTTCTGTGCATGAAGACTTTCTCTTGAGAGGGCGAAAGGGCGTGAGGAGGAAAGATAGTGTTCGTTTTTTTTTATTTACTCATTGCTGTCGTACTTAATTTGATGAATTTTTCCAGCCCAGATTCTGATTTCTTCACGATCCGTCATTGTTTTCCTGTTTTTGCTGTCAAAGGCAGATAGAAAAGGGGGTGGGGGTGGACGGCTAATGAGGTTTAAAGAGTGAAAAGTGCACACTCCTTTTCTCTCTCTCTCTCTCTCTCTCTCGTTTTTTGGCTTTCTCACCCTTTGCTGAAGAATGCTCGTAAAACGTGCTCACCTGAATGAGCCCACGGGAGGGTAAAGCCCTGGTCTGGTCTTGTTACCGTTGTAAAAAGTTAGCAAGACTTGGTGTGTGTTTGTGTTGTGTTTAGGGCCCTGTTGTATAATAGTAGAGAAAAGTTTTAAGTCACGAGGTAAATGTTACCAGATGCGTTCTTCGGCAGTTGAGCCTAAAGGAAGGAGAGGGGGAGAGAGAGAGAGAAGTCGATGGAAAGAGAGAAAGTCAACTTTGGATGAACTTCTCAACTGCTTAGCGGCCACCTTGTTTTCATTTTGCCAGCATCCCCAGCCCCCAATTTGACGAAAGGTTTGTGGAGAATTCCGCACTTACAAAACTCCACTGTATTGCTGGAGTTACAAACTACAGCCGAACTGAATCAATCTTGAATATTTACTCTACAATTAAAGGATTAGTTCAACGCAAAATGGGTGGGACATGTCCCCACCACTTTTTGCCAGGGTCGACATTGTCTCAACCACTTTTGAAACATTTCGCGGCATGGAAGTTCCGATACAAATAAAACAGCTCCAGTTAACTAGCAAGATTTGTTTTATTTGTTTGTTAAATAAGAGGTGATCTAGCACTGAAATGTGTTGTCTTCACTCGGATGCGCGCTGCAATCCGTTGTGGAGGTTTCTTTAGTTCCGATGAAATCACAAATCAAAATGTACATTTTGTCGCTGCTTGTCTGGGTTCTAATCCGCACTCGTACAGTTTTTTTTTTACCCTCATCAAAACCAAGAATGTTTTTCAGTGGTTAGATATCAATATACAACCACTGATAAACATTATCGGTTTTGATGAGGGGGAAAAAAAACTATACGAGTGTGGATTAGAACCCAGAACCTCCGACACGCTTGGCAGAAATTCTGCCACTGGACCATTACTGAACATACAGAGTGTAGGCGAATCTGTGTATTTATTCACGTTAAAATTAATCATACCAACAGCATTAGAGCTCATATACGACCAATTAAACCCAAAGTAGTCTACCATAACATTTTTGGTCGGTCATCACATCTTTGTATAAATTTTATTTATTTACATCAGTAAGCTACAGGAAATCATCTTTGAAAACATGACCTTCGCGAGAGAGAAAAAAGAATAAATGCGTCTCTGTCCCCAGCACATTTCAAACCAAACTGACGCCCATGCAAAAAGTACCCGGTAAGTCTGCACCTCCTCGTTTGACCACGGTGTATTCTTCCGACTCGCCATAATAATAGTAGTAAGTTATAGTTATAATAGATAGTAACTATCTCTGGCCAAACTATTTAAAAAAAATGGCGGGGTTATTCCGGATACTCCATGGTGCGCATGCAGTGATGACGCAGTGAATGGTGACGATTCTCTCTGAACAATCAGCTGTCTGCATTGTTTTCGCGTCACATTTTAGTACCGGCTCAGCTCGCCTTAGCTTGCTCAGAACCTCTCTGGAGGTGATACAAAAAAAGTACCCAAAAGCAGGTATCGTAACAGGTACAACTTTTACACAGTGGAAAACCAAACAAAACTTAGTCGAGTCGAGCTGGTACTGGGTAGTGAACAATTGCCATAACTCTACATTACTCTACAACACTCATAATTGGTTTTATGAACGCCATTGACTTACTGTTATTACTGTATATTAAAATATATGACCTACCCCAACCTCGTCCTTAAACCTACCCATCACTGGGGTAAATAGCATTTATGAGTCTTCCTCTACCCCATCCTAGGAAAAAAAAATATCGCTCCCCAGATGTAGATCTACATTTTGCTTCGTTTCGCTCGGACATTTAACGGTGTAGACATACACGCGGATAGTTCAAAATGCGTATAGATAACACGCCACTTGACTTGAAAGTGGCGTGTATGTTTACTCAAAAGTTGCTTTATTTACTTGCTTTATTTGACGTCTCTGTTTCTGAAGAGTTTTGCAAATTCAGTGTATAGACTACTTGCCTACTACTTAATATACCGGTAATATATATATCTATAGAAAGCTTGAAATGTCTACTTTTAAAGAACCAATTCTTATCAAAAACAAATACTCTCTGATTATGTAATTTGTCAGTATAAGAAGTGCATTTCATAAGACGTCCCCTACAGCGGAGATGAGAGTACGTATCATCAACTTCATCTTTGCAGCACAGACTCGGGAAACTCTAGTTTTATTTATAAACAATGCTATTTTTTCCAGGACATTAATTATCATTACTTTTGCCGGTGCTTTGCTGCAAGCTTTATGCATGCGCTGGAACGTGGATTAGTCTATATATTATGACCCCCCCCCCCCCCTCCCCCAGTATATACTGTATTTAAGTAATTCAATTAATATAAACGTGCTATTAGTCACTACTATTGGCTTAAATGAATGACTACTAATGGGTTAGGAAAATCTTTAGTCGGGGGCAGCCCTAATATTTTCTGATAATTTAGTCAAGCAAAAGGTTAAATCTGTAATGATTAGTTGTAGGTTATAATTAATAATACAATTATACATTATAAACATGACCGAATGAGCCATGTTATGGAAGCACCTCACTTGCAACACCATTGGAAAGTAGACAATTTTTTTTTGTCTACCTTCATACCACGAGGCTTGTTTGCATCCAAGGTTAATGCACCCCTCTTTTGCTCACTGTATTTCCCTATAGGCTTCATCTTTCTTTGTTCCTGAGGAGCGTCATAATCTCTCTGTCTCAGGCCGATAATCTGATGATGTTGAAGGGACAATGCCGAATAGGATTTTAGCATTGCAGTGATTAAATCAAAGGTAGAACACAAGCTTGTGATAAAAACAGGTATGCTGTGTCTTCGCAGCTTTGCAGCAGAGCAGATGCACCTCATGCGTCTGCCTCGACAAAAAAAGATGGCACCAGGTGGGGAAAGCAACGGTCTGTCCCTTTAATCACATAATTTATGTTTTAATTAGCCACTGTCGCAGCCGTCCTGTGCTGTCGGGACCGGTCACACACCTGAGACACACGTGCCACTCATCAAAGAGTATGACAGACGGAACGGACACCACAGTCCGACCAATTTGGCTAAAATGCATGTTTGCATTGAATATATTGGCGCTTTCAGAATTGGTATCGATGTCAATCTGTATTAGGATTCTGGTTTTAGATGTTTATGCTAGGAGGGTCTTAAGGCTTTCGGTTGGAAATGCATTTCATTCTACTGGATAGAGTCCAAAACCGTGTGGTAAAGCAGATTACATCCTGGTCTCTCTGCTGTCGGTCTGCCTGTCACCATGGCTTCACTCGTGTTTATGGCCTGTTGTCAAGGTGACGAGGCCAGTCGTGGGCGGGGACAGCTCTCCTCGCAGTGGAAAAGATGATGGGCGTCCTCTTCCATTCAGGAGGTCCATCTATCCAATGCACTATTAATAGAGCAGCTTGTATTGGCCTTTTGTCATAACTAAATTTTAATTAAACTTGAGTTATGTATGACTGCCATGGTCTTGTATATCTTATAATCAGTATATCATACCATATTGGCGTGAGCTGCTTTCCCTTTCACTCTTTGTGGTTGCAAATGACGAAACTTTGTACAAAGCCCTGATGCCAAAAACACAGGTTGACACTGTTTGGATGATCTATTACATTCATTTCACATCTTGACATTTGTCATTTTTTTCAGAGGCATTTCAGTGGGTGGACTAATCCAATCTTTTTGTCTTTAGCATGGAGTACAGACACTGGAGTTGATGACGAATGGTAAACATTTTGCAGGAAGTGTCTCAAAGGAGCATGTTGCGACTGCTTGTACAACATTTGATATGAAAGGAGGTTGACTTTTGTAAGATGTTCGTTTCGGAGCCTTGCTGTTACAGCCTAGCAATTAGCGCACATGTGACATGCTATGCTCATGCTATGACACATTCAGCAATGTTGAGTTTCTGTTAGCACTTAGTTACACATGCAATGCTTTTGCCGCGTTCCAGGCAACCTGTAACCCGTGTTTTTCCAACCTTATACCCGTGAAAGAGCACTGGAACGTCGGTCAAACCTGTGACTTCCCACCCCGAACTCGTACTAGATCGATGTACTCCCAGTTATGAGCTCTGACGTCACATAGCTCATGAAACCATAGAAAACCGTAATGGCAGCCCCTATGGATGATGGTTTCTGCAGGCGGTACACGGTGAGGATACACTTACGGGTTTGGAACGACATGAGGGTGAGCAATTAATTCTCAAACAGAATTTTAATTTTTGGGTAAACTAATCCTTGATATAAATATGAGAAAAAACTTCTTCATGTTCGTAGTCACAGTATGAAATGGCGTATTAATGGCGCACTTGGCAATTATTTCAACTTGTTAAACCATTCAAATGATTTCTAAACAGTTTTATTAACCTGTTCTGGAGAGAATGGTGACTTTCCCCACTCCCACCAGTGTCCCCAGGCGGAAAACCAACTTTGTAACATGGGGACTAACGTCCCGGGAAGATAGAAATAGAAGTCTTGTGAGAAGTGAGAACGAGAGAGAAACACAAACTGCTTTATGGCAATTCGACATAATTCTATGATACTGTGTGATGTATTACTCACTCGGTAGACATAGTTCCACACGATAAAGTTGTCCGGCTCCGATAATAACAAATGCACATGAGCGGCGGTAAAAAGGACGGAGGACGGTGCCGCAAGAGTTTTTTTACAGGGTTGTGAAAATACAGGCCACACATCTGTAGGGGGAGCTTGATGAGAAAACATGCGACAACAAAACTGAAAATGAGCGAAGAAAAACTCCCCTTTAAATGCGTTAAATCACTTTATTTGCGTTATTTTTCCACAGATAATTAAAATGTTAAATCAACAGCCCTAATAAATAAATATAATATATAGATGTGTGTTTGCATGTATGTGTGTGTATATATATATATATATATATATATATATATATATAGTTAAACTAATATAATGACAACAAAATGGCTAAAATGAAACTAAAAAAATTCAAAGTATGAATACATAATATAGGGTATTAATTATGCTAAAATAACAGTGCTTTGAGATTAATCACAATGTTACATTTGATTCGAAGTAAAAAGTCTCCTCTCATCGACATTCCGATGCATTGGAAAAGATACATGGTTTTCATACTCTAGTGTTTCTGGTGTTAGTGACTAATATGCTAATAAACCTAAAATAATAAGGGACAATTCTCCATTGAATGAACATCACCTGTCCTGCAGAACACAAAAAAAATATATATTGAAGAACATTGGTGTCCAAACAACACTGGCATTGTCCAGTATAGAAGCGCCATTCGGTGAAAAAACATTGAACATAATTTTCTTTTGTTTGCGCTTTCTTTTGTGCGTCAGTCATAAAGGTTTGGAATGACATGAGTGTGAGTAAATGATCGAATTTTCATTAAGTGAACCGTCCCTTGAACAGGATTTTAATGCAAGAATCACTCTGATTGATTGAAATGTACCACTATCTTCCCTATGGACTGAATTGATCCACAGTGATTGATGTTCTGTCAGATGCTTAGAAATCGGAAGACGTTAAAAGCCGATGTGCCTTTTTTTTGCCTAAGGAAAGTGTCACAATGCTTTCTGACAGTTTGACTCATCACCTGTGCTTGTCTCCAATCAGCATCTGACCAAACAGTGTTCAGGTTCAGTGCGTAGTGACCGATCTCTCACTCAGCACCCAGTCAGACACCATCAGCAGTGAGGACAGAGCACTGCTGACCCCAGAACAGGTCAGGGGTTATCTTTAAGAAAAGAACAAGCTAACAAAAGCAACTGGCCTTTAACCCTGTTCATTCTGCTCTTTAAAGCGTTGAGAGCTATAGCTGACGCTTTAGCAAGTCTATGTAGAATATACTGTTACAGAAGGTTTCCAGGTTTATTTATAGATTTAGTTTTGTTTTGATGAAATTCAGGTTAGGAAGGTCACTGCATAACTGTGGTTTTGCACTGATATGTTGGAGAATTTCACCTAGTTGACATTGATGACTGTGAAAAAGACGCCTGCACCAATTTCATGTGCATTCTGAGGTAAGTTTTCTGTCACGCACCCGTCTTTTTGAGAACAACTGTTTATTTACTGATTTCCGTGTCTTTTGGAAATGATGATCAAACTTTTTGTGTAGCTTTTGCCATTTGACTGGTTTCAGACCTTTCTTTGTGTGAAGCTCAATTCGTTTTCATGAAATAACTGGGACTTGCCAGTCAGTCAACGGTTTTCTGCCAAGGTGACAAAGAGTGTAACCTTGAAATATGCAGAGAAGCCTTTTGAACCCAACTGGGCTTCATCGAACGTATTGGCAGTTCAAACTCGATTAGTTGATTTCTATCTTCAATATTGGAGCGTTCCCCATCCTTTGGGCTTTCTCTCGTGCTCCCTTGGTGCTCGGGCCATTCGGCTGCTCTGTTGTCTCAGTGCTCATAAGTCATTTAAACACGCTTTTAATAGTGTTAGCCTACGTCGAGCTGCCGTTTAGGCCGTGTTGGGGCAGCATGTGGTGAGGGAGAGGAAAGGGAACCTGGAGAACAGAAGGGGTCACAGGCTTGAGGTCAGCATGGGGCACTTAGCTCCCTTTACTATGAAAACTGCATAATTTGATTTGTGAATGAGGATGATGGAGGAGAAAAAAGTATTCAGTTTATTCTCTTGGAGAACCAGCTGTTTAAGTGAGACGAAGTCACTGGCATGGTCTGTTTTAAGCCAGTCCAGTTTTGTTTCACAACCTTCATTTTATATTAAAGTACCAACGTTGTTTGTTGTACAAAATGAAAGGCATGAAACACCCTAAAATTCATCAAATTACATCAATCATCTATGCAAAAAGATAATTATTTAAAACAATTTCAGCAATTTAATGTTTTTACATGTTTCAATAATTATTTCTTTTTTTCATAAATAATTACTATTATTTTAATGTTATTAAATATTACCAAGACGCAAATGGGACAAAAACTGTCCTAAAATGGTAGACAAATAAGTAACGGATTAATTTCACCAAATTACTGTTTATGTTTGGTTTGCGTTTGAGTTTTGCCATTGACATCAATTTTAAAAAAGCATCTTGTCAGCCCTTTTAAAGGTAATAGTCTTTTTATTTTTCTGTCCTCACTATCTACACTGTAAAAAAAATTGGTGAAAGCTGTGATTGCCAGAAATGTACTGTAAAAAAATACGGTAGAAACATTTTAGGTTTTGTAGATTTAATTTAGGTTAACAGTAAAAAAAACCCTAATCTCATTAACTGATAAATTTAATGTAATTTTAATATGCTAACCTATTGAAGTACACCAAAAACAACTGGTGATGAGAACGTCACATGATGAGGGAAGCTGAGATGCTTAGTACTAATATATAGAAGGTGCACAGTGTCGTTCAAGGTAACACACATGACACTAAAGTAATGCAATAAACATTCAGTTAACAACATTAGATGTAACATAAAACCTAATGTACACAACTGATAAGTAAACTAAGAAGAATGTTATTTAAACGAAAAAACATCAAATGTGAAGTGTTACTCAGGAAATTCTGGGAATGTCAATTTACATTTTTTTTTTCACTGCTGATTATACAATGGCTTGTTCTTTTTCACTTTTAAAACTGTATTATACTGTAAAATTGTCCTGTACATATTAATGTTAAAATGAAATTTTACTGTAATATTATTTTACTGTAAAATTACATTCAATTTAAAGTTAGATCTATTACAGTTATTCGACGCATATGCTGTTGTTTTAACCCAATTTTGGGTCAAATATGGACAAACCCAACTGTTGGGTTAAATTTATTAACTGTATTTTTAAATCCAACATTTGGGTTTGTCCATATTTGACCCAAAATTCGGTTAAAACAACATATATTGTAAGGAAACTTACTGTTAACCATAACAGGTTTTTTTTACTGCAGCATTTTTTTCTTTTACTGTAAAAATTACAATATTTTTTTACAGTGGACAGTTATATCGTTGCTTTTGTTTTATTAATTGCTTTAAGCAAGCTATCCATTAAAAATCCTTCTAGAAAATGTCACTTTTAATAAATATCACTAGATAGAAATGACATAAAAAGATGAATTATGATTTTGAAATGATTATTGTCAACATCTGGATATATCTTGATTCATTTTTAGTTGTTTCATCCTGAAACATTTAGAATATACGTCGTAAGTGGCACAAGTAGTTTTCACCTTAGCTGAAACAAATTCATATTTACAGCATTACTTTATCTTCAGCATCAGCACTAAAACCTTCACATTAGCTCTTCTGAGTCGTCCTGCTTTTAACATTGTTTGAAATCCCACGTTCTACCGATTTCAAAACAAATCCGAGCGGTGAGAAAGAAACGGAGTAAAAGAGAGCAGGGGGAGACTGGAGAGCGAAGGAGAGCAGCGCTCCTCCTGCCAGTAGAATCTCTTTGTAGAGGTCAGAGTTCAGGTGCTGTGCTGCTATTGGCTGAAGAAAGGTGAAATTAAAACCACTGTAAACTTTTGACCCTGCCGGAGCTGCGCAGGAACGCCCAGGACTAGTTTGGAATGGAGCCTACGCTCTTCCTCTGTTTACTCGGAGAGAGAGGGAGAGGGAGGGAGAAAGAGCGGAGGCTGGAAAAAGGAATCGACACAGTCACAGTCTGGAATGAATAAGTTGTTCAAGCGCGTAGAGCAGTCAACATGAGTTCAAGAAAGAAAAAAAAAACACGGATGGAAAAAAACGAGAAATGCAGTTGGGTTTTAGGCTGCACAAGTTTCTCTCTCTTTCTTTCTTTCTTTCTTTCTTTCTCTTTTCTCCCTTCCTTCTGGGTTCAAAAATCCATGGATGTTTTTCAGAGTGGAGCTGTGCTCTTTAAATGGGCTTTTTTATGAGGAAAATGAGGCCCACCCTCTGCTTTTTCCATTTACTCTACGAGCTCTGTGATTTTATGTGCTTGAAAGAGCGGACTGGACTAGATGACCAGGCACATGTTACCCTTCTACCCCCCGTTCCTCTATATTCTACTTTTCTCCCTCACTTTTGTGTTTCTTTCATGCTTCTTTCTCCCCGTCAGGCTGCTGAAAGCCCTTCTGTCGAAGATTGATGAGTGAATCTGCATAGTATGGTGTTTAAATACATTTTTTGTACCTCCATGCTTGCTCGTCCCCCCACGTCTCTCTCTCCTGCGGAGGTGATTCTGCAGCGTTTGTTGCAATTTTCCCGAACTCTGCAGTTTTTGCTCTACCTGGTTGGTACGCGGTGCATGTGCCAAGTTTCTTGAAGGAGAGGGAAGGCGAACTTTCAAATGCTTTCTCTGTCTCCTCCTTAATCTAGTACTTAAAGACACGTAATGTGTTAGTATTGCACAGCAGGAATCGTATTATTTGGTGGTCTGTTACAGTAACACAGATGGATTTACAGATTTATTGTTATGAATTACAAAACGGGCCTGTGGTGAACCCATAAGCAACACCACTTACACATTAGGGCTGCACAATTAATCGGATTAAAATCGAGATCGCGATATGGCCTGGTGTGATATGGTATTATTAAACCTCAAAAGGCTGTGATTTTAATTCAATAAATATAAATGCATGGTGTGCTTCACACACAGTGAAGGAAAGCACTCTGATCTGGCTCTACTGCTTATTCTGCAAGCACACGTGGCTTGTAATATGGTGTTCATATTTGCTGCATTTTACTGGTTTTAGAGAAGCTTACTATTCTATAGTAAATGTAGTGTAAATGTATATTAATGAAGGATATATTAGTTGGTAAAAATACCATAAAAACTGTAAAATTATGAAACATTAAAATATTGTGTCAAATGTAAATTAAAATGGTTTCTGTTTGGATATATTTGCAATGTTTTTTTCTTTATTCCTGTGATGGAAAAGCTTTCTATGGAAGCTTGTTTCCGCCATAGAATGAAAAATATAAAAGGTAATTGCGACTTTTTATCTCACAATTCTGACTTTTTTTCTCACAATTGCGAGTTTACTTCTCGCAGTTCTGACTTTTTCTCAGAATTGCGAGATGGAAAGTCAGAATTGCGAGATATAAGGCAGAATTGCGAGATATAAGTCAGAATTGCAAGATATAAAGTCAGAATTGCGAGATGGAAAGTCAGAATTAAGAGATGGAAAGTCAGAATTACGAGATGGAAATTCAGAATTGCGAGATATAAAGTCAGAATTACGAGATATAAAGTTGCAATTGCAAGATATAATGTCGCAATTGCGAGATATAAAGTCAGAATTGCGTGATATAAAGTCAGAATTGCGAGATATAAAGTCAGAATTCTGAGATAAAGTCAGAATTTCGTGATTTAAAGTCAGAATTGCGTGTTATAAAGTCGCAATTGCGAGATAAAGTCAGAATTGCGTGATATAAAGTCGCAATTGCGAGATATAAAGTTTATATCTCACAATTCTGAGAAAAGATGTCAGAATTTCGACATAAACTCGTAATTATGTGTTATAAAGTAAGAATTGCAAGATGTAAACTTGCAATTGTGAGAAAAAAGTCAGAATTGTGAGATAAAGTCACCCTTCTGTCTTTTTTATCACCCAATTCTGACTTTACATCTCGGAATTCTGATTTTATGTCTCGCAATTCTGACTATATCACGCAATTCTGACTTTATAACGCGCAATTCTGACTTTATAACACACAATTATGAGAGAAAAAGTCACAATTATTTTTTCATTTTTTTTATTAAGTGGTGGAAACAAGCTTCCATAGTTTTCAGCATCATTACTTCAGTCTTCAGTGTCACATTGATCCTTCATAAATCATTCTAATATGCTGATTTGGTGCTCAAGAAACATTTATCTTCATTGTAGAAACTGTGATAAAATATTTTGAGTTCAAAAGAACAGAATTTATGTGTGAGAGAATACTTTTGTAACATTATGTCTTTATATGATTTTTGATAAATTTAATACATCCTTCCTCACTGAATTAAAATGTTAATTTCTGTAAAAAAAAAAAGAAGGGTAGTATAATGCGTGAATGATAATTAAAAAAGAAAATGCACTCGCAATCCATTTTATTTCTCTAATGTAACCCTAACCCTCGATTTTCAACAAGGGAAAAAGTAGAATAAAGCTTGATTTTTATTGTTATTCATCAGAAATTGATTGGACCATGAAATGAATGAATTACTTTGTGCCCAACTTGTTGATCACAGGATATTATACCCATTTTTATCTAAGCTCTAAGATGTAACATTTTAAATGTTTATTTTGCATGTCATTGCATAACGGTACTTAACAAAATAATTGCAGTATGAAACTAAATTGTGCACTTTAATGCACAGGTATGGCCACACCCTCTTTGTTACAAAATTTTCAATGGTTTAGTGGAAGGAAACTTAGAAAGTGATTTGCTCACGAAACACAAAAACAGTATTGTCTTTCTAGAATGATTGTGATAATTCAGATTTTTCTTTAAGACATCATTGTTTTTAGTGCTGGACTGTGAGTTCATCCAGGTTTGGCACTGAATCATGTGTCAGTACGCTTGTGCTCAGATAATGCAGCGAGTGTTACTGCGAAAAGCTTTTGGATGTCTGCACATGTACACACATGCTTGGCACATGTCTGCGTGTCTGGGCTGTTCGCTATTGTTCTCTCTCTTGCTTTTTCTCACCCTCCTCCTCCTCCAATCATAACCAGTCTCTGTCCCTTGTTCTTGTTCTGTTTTCTTTCTCGTTGTTTTTTTTTCTCCCTCCCTCCTTTCCTTTTTGTTCTACTTCAGCTCATCTCTTGCACTTGTTATCTCGCTCCTCTGCTGCAGAATGGAGCCGTCCTGAGATGGTCATGGCCATGCAGGGTCTATCGCAGAGAAAGAGAGCGGCGACCCAGTAACTTGTGCCTCCTCGTCCTCACCGTGTCTGAATAGATTTTGTAGTGTATGTGTTGTTTAGTGAGTGTTTCACTGAGCTCAGATTTCATGCTTTATTTCAGGCTCTGCCAGAATGTGGTGGCTATTCTGAGTCTGAATGGCTCCTGCTTGAGAGTCATTCTTCATCCATTCCTACATCTCTTCTGTTTCTTTACATGCTCCATTCATCTGCTTTTAAAGACACATTGCATTCATACCCACATTATACATACTGGTAGTTAAGTATCTATAATGTGTGTGTTCTCATTGTGACTGCATGTAGTCTCAACTAAAACATGACTGGGCAGATATACATGTATGGTTGCCTAAACCTCAAAAAAGGACTTAGAAGTTAACAACATGCAATTTGCTGACTTCAGCCATTTGAAATTATAGGCTGAAGGGTTTAACTGTACATTAATATTAAATTCGGTCTATTATTTAATAGCACCATATTTCATTAATGTGATATTCAAGAGGACTAATTGAAGTGGATCCAAAAATTACTGCATAATAATAAAAATACTTATATATATTCTACTTATTATTCAAACTGTAACATCAATATATCAAATCTAATATATAGCCAGGGCAAGTTCATTTGAAGTGGGTCCTGTTGTTGTTGATCAATGCCATATTAGATCTAATATTCAAATAAAATTACATTTAGTGTAAATTCAGCCCTAACTTCAATTCAATTACAACTGAAGTGGATCAAACAAAGAGATTTGAGTCCAGTTATAATATGAATGGAAAGTGAACTGAGCTCAGTAATTGGTTGAAATACTGGAATGTAGAGCTGTACGATTAATCATTAAAAGATCAAAATCTCGATTCCAACACCCGTATGATCTTATTTCTAAATGACAATTCGCCTGTCTATTAAACCTTTGACAAAATCACAGCGGAACATTCAAATCTGCTTTGCTGCCTCTGAGCCAGAGAGAGCATCACAAGTCTTTTAACCACACAGTGTCATCATTTCTGTTACGTTAATTCAAATTATCACAGAAGTACTGGGATAAAAGTTTATAGTTTGAATATAAACAATGACGGTAGTGAATAGCGATCAGAATGGAGCAAATCACCTGAAATTAACTTGAACTTCAAATACCGATTGTATTGCATCATCATTAAATCATTCAAGAGTTTCGTACTAAAACACTGATTCATCCATTATTCATTCATTCAATTCTTTTTTTTATGAATAGATGACTCAAATTAAACATTTTTTAAATACACTGCTTAATTAAAGGCACAATATGTAAGTTTTTTAAAAAAAACAACCAAAGACCAGAACAGTGTTATACATTTTGTTGACTTGTGTGCTTAAATTATCTCAAATGTTTCCAAATAGGCACTTTAATTTATTATAGGGATGCACCGATATGAACATTTTGGCTGATACCGATAACCGATAATTCTTTATATTTGAAAGCCGATAACCAATATATCAGCCGATAAATCTAAATCCAATTATTTTAATAATTTTTAAGGGCCTGATTGCAAAAACAAAAGTCTCACAATTAAAATCCATTCGCCAATCACACAATTATAATGTTCTCATTATAATTTCATGTAGCCAGTATGACAGCACATTTTGCACTTAACTATATTTTCCTTTTTGATTCCAATCATATTTCAAGCAATTAAGATCAATCATGTTGAACATTGTGCATCTTAAGTGTTTTAAGTGTCAAGTGTTGAAGGAAATAATTCTTTATTTATCAGCTTTAATATATCAGCCAAATTTTATTATTGGGCCGATAACGATAACATAAAAATTAACAAATATCGGCCGATACCGATATGGCGGCCGATATATCGTGCATCACTAATCTATTATGTTTTATAAAAGCAACTGTTTAAATACTTTTATCAGACAACTAATCATTGTTATGTTGCTCAACACGGTTAGTCTTAGTGTTTGAATCTCTTGTTTTGTCGATTTACTGTCTGTAAAGTGTTTGACCATGTCTCAGACAATGCTATTTTGTCAAATGTTTTGTAGTAACAGTAATACAGCATTTTCTCTGCCATCCAATATATTTTTTTTATTCATTTCATGGCATTTAGCAACACAAGGCATCCAGCTTTTATTACTGGTAATATGATTATAATTTTAATTCGTCATATAAAGTGACCTGTATGAGTAGATTTAGCACTTACGGCTGTTTTATGAGAATGGTATAATAAAATAATGTGAAGGAGGTGGATGTTAAAACGTTAGTTTAATCGTAAAATAAACAAAAACAACAAAACGAAAAGAGCATCAGTTGCCGAATGCGGTATACAAGCGTAATAGAAACGGGAACCTAAACTTTACTGCTTGAGTTCCTGTCTGATTGCTTTCCATCGGTTGTGGCGGTGAAGACGACAACTCCCATGATTACATTCTCATTCACAACGTCAAGCTCTGACTTTTTTGTTTTAGCGTTTTTCATAACCTCTAGTAAATTACATTTTACTTTGTTTACTTGTCTGGTCATAATCGTGGGAGAATCGTGATCTCGATTAAACATGATTCTCAATTTGTCCACAATCGTGCTGCTTTGGGAGGCTTTTTTGCAAATACAAAGTGGACTGAATACTTTTTTAACATTTTATTGTCATGTTTGGGTCTTTTTAGAAGTGTAACCAGGTATTCAGTGATAACAGCTGCATAACATGCAATTTGCTGTCCTTTGACAGTCAGTGCATGGTATATGTCTTCCATTCACTTTTCTGTAAGTGGCAGTTTGGTTTAAAACAGCTCCAGTTTTATAGAAAATGCCAAATGGAGTTTTTATGAGGTATTGAAAATAAGCTAATAACATATTTAACCTTAATGCATGCTTGAAGTATGATTTGTTAAATGGCTTGATACACCTTTTACTGCACATGGAGGACAGGTGCCGCTGACATAATTATGTTTCTTTTCAATAATGCATTTTGTCCCTTTAACTCTGTGTGATAGTTTTGAACAGCCCATTGAATTTCACTGCTGATATGTATGGAAAAAAGCCTCTGAGGTACTGAGGTGGACTGTGTGTTGTGTGCATTTGGCGACAGGAGGCAGCCCCATCAATAATGCAGGTTCTCTCTGTATGGGGTCAAGGCATGATGGGATATTAAGACGTTACCCTACTGGTCGTCAGGGAAACAGGCAGAGGAGACAGCAGCAATTGGGGAGGGTGGTTGTGGTTTTGTAGCCTATATCTGTTGAATTTGTAGTCGGGATATCTCTAGTTTTTCATATCTTATTTTTTATTCATAAATGATTCTTTCTTTCCCCTCCAGCCAGTGTATTAGTATCCATAAAACGTGACTCATTTGTATGAATTTACAAATAACCGTTGAATTCACTGTTTCTGTATTTAACATTTTACAACAGAATTGCAAACAAAGATTGAGACACCTATTGAATGTCACACAATAAATGCATGATGATTTTAATATTATGTTATAAAATACATTGTGAATATTGCAATATTTTTTAGTGCTCTTTGTCTCGTGACGATGGTTAATAACGTGTCTAGGGCTGACACAGTTCCGCTATTAAATTCGAATACTTGATATAAAGAAAATTACCTGTGTCAAATACCGGAAGTGGTGCATTCCAAGGACGAGAATCCATTAACCGCATTACGTATATCCCCCCACTCTTTTAACCGCTTGATGTAGGCTAATAATGTTAGTTTCCTCTCAGCCCCGATGGCAAACATACTGATGTCCTCCTCTAGTCAACATATTATTGACTCAAATATTTGTTGACTCAACAAATGAACTTTATAATGATATGAAAGCATATAGTGTACTGTAAAATCAGCCCATTCTCATCCCAAGGTGTCATATACGACATTTTGCCTCCTAGTGGTCTAACCCTACCCCAGACCTTAAACCTTCCCATACTCTGTGCGCGTTATATTTACGCTAAAGTGTGCATTGGATGTCTACGCTTTGGCAAGAGCATTGTATATGAAGCCTTGGGATGAGAATGCGTTGGTATAATACATACTGTTTCATTGTCTGTTTTAAATTCACATCCACATGAAATGTCCAGCTCTGTGCAGCGCATAGCCTCATGTGTCAAAATAAACTCTGGTTTTTATTTCGCCTCTAGAGGCCGCTCTCATACTGTGTAATGACAGCGGGAAGAAAACCGGAAGTGTCGCTTTAAATCGTGAATCGAGTCGTGAATGCGATGGCATATTGTTGTGTTTAATGTAGAACTTTGTTATTCTAAAAATGTACATTTCTTTCATAGTTTAGACTACATACAGTGAAATTTATAAATTTATAATACATTTTGTAAATATATATTCAGAACATATAAAAGAAGCAGGAACAAACTATATACATATCCTATATTGGATATTAACATCTAATAGTATAAATCGCGGCAGCAGCTTCAGTTTGGTTGTCCAAGACATTGTTGTCTGTCTGTACTTCTGGGATTCTTCCCACAGGAGCCTCGCATTCGATTTCAAAATGGCAGCTGCGTGACATTAGCGTATACTGTACTCTAACTTCAATACAATAGCCTCTATGCACAATCGCTTCCGGGTTTGTCTCAGCACGCCCAGTTACATCCGGTGCTGTGTCAGTCTATGGTCAGAAGCCGGTTTTGCGTTAGGTGGAGATGGTGTCAAATTACACGTGCTGTTTATAAAAACGTCCTGCGGTTTTCGTGAATGATGTTAACAACACTGTGAGGCAGTTAGCTGTCACACAAGAGTAAAAAAGAGAAGTTATTTAAATGATATATTTCAAGCTACATCAACAACTTTGAGGGTTAGTATTCTCTCATATCGTACCAAACTCGACTAGCGAATCAGCGTTTCTAAAATCGTTGTCTCCGTTTCTGAGAAAACGGATTTTATTAAAGTTTTGCCTCTATACACTTGGCCTGCAGAACGCGCTTCCGGAAGTAAAGACGCTGACTGAGATTCTTTCGGACACACGTCAGCAGGGTTCGTGCATAGAGGCTATACAATATCAATGAGAACAAACTGATGTTTACATTGCTACGAGTGGTTGCTAGGGGTTATGTGTTGTGATACAACCACTTGGTGAAGCGGTCATAGCCGTGTTATGAATAAAACACAGCTATTAACCAATCAGAATCAAGGATTGGAACTAACCACTTTATAAATTTAAATAGTTCTAAGCAGCTGGTGATAGCATATGCCGAAATAAATTTTAAGGGTCAAAAAAATAACTTGTAGAATATGGCTCCTATAACATAATTTTGCAAAATGAAGTTCTTATTAAGAGAGTGATGGAGATGATGGGTGGTGGCGTAAGATAAAGTAACCACGGAAAGACACACACAGATTAGCTTCGAAGAGACTGAACAGAAGAACCAGTTTAACTCATGAGGTTGAATATGTAAATATGATTGCAAAGAGCCAGCAGGCTTTTTCCAGGAAGAGGAAGTGGTGACGCAGAGCAGAACTCTGTGTGTGTGGGAAGGCACAAACAGGATGCCTGTTTTTGCTGCTTCCTGATTCGGATATTCTCGATAACTTTCCCATTAAAATATCCGCGTCCAGCCTTTCTGAGAATAATGGCTCTTTGCTTAGAGATGCTCATCTGGTGCTTTCTGGAAGAAGCCGTTTTAAGAGCTCAGTTATAATGAGCGATGCTCTTGTGTGTTTTTATCAGATACCCGCTTCACCTTTTGAACTTCTGAAAGATGTAGAACTGCATCAGTGTATAATGGAGCCGTAATGTCCTTAAAACCCATTCGCCATCTCGACTCTTAGATCGGAAACATAAGAGCGCCATACAGAGAGAAGTTGCACTCTGTCTTGTATCATTGATCCTGAGCTTCTACATTCCACATCTCCTGCTTAATTAAAAGCATATGTGAAGTGCTCATCCTTGGACTGAAGTTGTCTCACTCATGCTCTTTTTCTGTCTCAGTATTTTGCTTTCACTCGTTCCTCCCATTCGCATTCACACTCACCCTCGCTCTCCTGTGCTCCCTTGAGCAGAATGTTGATGTGGTGTCTGGTTTTCTTGCAGGTGCACTTAGAGTATCGATGAGGCTGGAACTGTACATGGATGGAGTAGTAAGGGAACAGATTAAATCTATTACTCTCTCATTCCTGCTAAACAAATCCTGCTACAAACAGTCTAAGCTGGTTTACTGGTCTCAATTCAATTGGCATTTTAACTGGTTTGGCCAGCTGAAAAGTGCCCAAAACCCCCTTGAGATCAGCCAACAGATCAATTTGGACAAGAAAACTATCAGCATTGTATTGTTTTTTTCTCAATAGATACGTTATTCTAAATCTGTTTGACCTGTAAATGACCTCTATATTCTATAATAAAAACAAATGAGGACTGAGGCTGTCAATGTCCAAAATTTAATAAAAACACCATAAAAGCATCATAAAATAGTCCATGTGACTCCTTCGCAATATTCAAATCTTCCGAAGTCCTATGATAGTTTTATGTGAGGAACTGCTTAAATTTGCGTTATTTACTGACAATTTGCCCCTCTGCCTTTGCTTTCAAATCTCACTTACTTTCATGTATATTCAGTTAAAGAAAAACACCCTGATATTTCATTTCTGGATGTGAATTTGATTCGATTTGAGTGAATTTTAGTAATGGCTGAAGACCAGCGTTTGGCACAACATGCTCGGAGCAACTGCAACCTCTTATTGTTACTTAAATATGTTGCGTTGGTGATGAATCATGCCAGTATTAGGGTTTCTCCACCACATAAAACTATTAAATGGCCACAGCAAAGTACATTGACCACTTTACAGTGATCAGTTCAGGGTGCATTTTGTCATTTTTAGTCTTGATAGCCCTAATACAGAGTTTACTGTAGAATGACATTGACTTTGATAACAGAATTTTCGATTTTGGATGAAATTACTCTTTAATGACTAAATTTAAATGTTGCCTTGACCCCAAAGGGTTAGTTCACCCAAAAATTGGTTTGTCATTAATTACTCAGCCTCTGAAAGCAGAAAGCTCCTTGATTTCATCAGAAATGAACTGAGATTTTACGGATTTGGAACGGCATGAGGGTGAGTAATTAATGAAAGAAATATCATTTTTGGGTGAACTTACCCTTTAAAAGTCATGTTTATCAGTCTATCATTTGTTTTACTCCACTGTAGAGTTCAAGGAGATAGAAAGGGTAAAAGACAGTGCCTGAGTAATAATGAAGTTGGAAGATGCAAATGCTTCAGCAGCAGGTTTTTGGTTTGTGACAGACAGTTGTACGTGTCAGCACATGCAGTGCAGTATGGGCATAGTTGTGTAATGTCTCTCAGTCACACTCAGGAATGATGAGCTCATACTGAGGGTTTTAAGGTGACAGAGGGCAAACTGTGATTTCCTTAAACAGATTGTTCACCTAGGAATGGATATTGTCATCCTTTACTTACCCTCATGGAATTCCAGCCTTCATATAGGCTACAGAAAAAAAAATAAGATATATTTAATATTCTCTGTAATTTTTTGTCCACCTATTTAAAGTGTTGTAAATGCTTTAAAAAGTACATAAAGACATTGTAAAAGTAAACCAGAAGATTTGGTTATGGTAAACAGAAGTGTCAAGCTGGCTTGTTTGAGCTCTGGTTTTCCATGTTTGATGCCCATTGATCAATGTTTAAATGTGTATAAAAGACTAAAATAATTATCATAAAGTAATCATGTCTATTGAAGGTTTGGGTTAAACAGCTTGATTTCTCTTTTTTTATTATGTCTTATGACTTTAAAGTCGCTAGGAATTTTATATAATCTAAAACCCTCTCAATTCTTGCAAAATTGCCAACATCCAGTAGCAGTATTTCTTGTTTATATAAAAGCTTGTTTCAGCCACTGAATAAAAAAAAAAAAAAATTAGACAGATATGAAGATATTGCGAGATATGGAGTCAGAATTGCGAGATATAAAGTTGAAATTCTGAGAAAGTTGCAATTCTGAGAAAAAAAAGACACAATTCTGACTTTTTTTCTCACAATTGCGAGTTTACATCTTGCAATTCTGACTTTATAACACATAATTGCGACTTTATATCTCGAAATTCTGTCATCTTTTCTCAGAATTGTGATATAAACTCGCTCAGACTCAAGACTTTCCCCTAAGAATATTTTATATCTCACAATTCTGACTTTACAACACGCAATTGCGACTTTATATCAATCAATTCTGACTTTATATCTTGCAATTGAGACTTAATATCACGCAATTCTGACTTTATAACACATAATTGCGACTTTGTGTCTCGAAATTCTGTCATCTTTTTTCAGAATTGCGAGATAAACTCGGAATTGCGATTTATCAGGCCGGACTAACTTTTTTTCCCCTAAGAATAGTTTATATCTCACAATTCTGACTTTACAACACGCAATTTAAACTTTATATCATGCATTTCTGACCTTACAACATGCAATTGCGACTTAATACCACGCAATTCTGACTTTATATCTCGCAATTCTAACTTTAGTACACTCAATTCTGACTTTATATCTCACAATTCTGACTTTATATCACCCAATTCTGACTAACACATAATTCTGACTTTAAATCTCGCAATTCTGACTTTATAACACGTAATTTTTACTTAATAACACATAATTGCGACTTTATATCTTGAAATTCTGTCACCTTTTCTCACAATTGTGAGATAAAAACTCGCAATTGCGAGTTATCAGGCCAGACTAACTTTTTTCCCCCTAAGAATAATTTATATCTCACAATTCTGACTTTACAACAAGCAATTTCGACTTTATATCATGCATTTCTGACCTTATAACACGCAATTGCGACTTTGTCAATCAATTCTGACTTTATATCTCTCACTTGCGACTTAATATCACGCAATTCTGACTTTAGTACACTCAATTCTGACTTTATAACACGCAATTTGGACTTCTCGCAATTCTGACAGGTTTATGAACACGCACAAAAAAATTCAACTTAAAATGTGTTTGTGCTGCTTGAAAAGAGTTTAGTCAACTTGAAATGTAAAGTTGTACTAAGTGACAACTTGGGTATTTGAGTTGACTAAACTTAAAATTATGGATATAGGCTACATCACTATTAAACATAGTTTCAACCAGACTTTAAATCAATGGACAAAAAAGATAAGAGAATTTTACAAGTATACATTTAAAAAAAATAAAGGTGTTCTGAAGATTACGTGTGAAGACTAGTGTAATGGGTTTTGGAACAACGCAATGACAGGATTTTAATTTATGGATGAACTATCTTTTTAAGCAAGGGGAAAAGGTTGTTTGCATGTGTGTGTTCAGCGAGGGAAGGGGAAAAGACTGCAATCCGATGGTCTGTGCTCTGAGATTTCCGCTGAACTCTGGGAGGGGTCAGGCGCCGGGCAAGGTCAGGGCTCTAAACAAACACACTCACACACATGCACGCATACAGCAGAGGGTCTATGACCAGTGTGACAGAGACCGATAACAGCAGAAGAAGCCAGAGAGAATGAAAAGAACGGAGATGGAAAGACAGCCATGTGTGATTGCTTTAAACCTACTGGCCTCTAAGGGATTTTTACTGAATGAATGAAGTCATTTCCCCTCAAGTTTACACAGCAAGGTGTAGTTCATCATAGTAACTATGAATATATTTCACAGAAAGGTGTCATTGGAGGCTTTGAGTATGCAAAATGTCATTGTAGGCTTTGAGTATGCAAAATAATTTCAAACACAGCAATAAATATCGACGGCATATGACGTCGCTTTCTTCTCTTCTCTTTTTTTTTTCATCACAAATAAAAAATACATTCAAAATTATAAAAATCTGTGCAGCCCGACAGCAACTTTGGCTCAATCAGTGCTGTAGGTTTGGGACGGATCCGTTTGGGCGACCAATAGCAGAACGTTCAGTAAAACGGTCATCGTTTGTGCAGTTGGTGACACTAGTGTCGATTCAATTCCGATTCTCAAGCTCCACAAGGTCATTTCAATTTAATAACAGTCATTCGTTTCGGGAATCGGCCTGTGTGATCTTCAATCAATATCGTGACTGTTCCAAAGAAGATACATAGCTGTTTTAAAATCCGTATTTTTGCACAGAAGTCACATACTTCACCTTTTCAATAAACGGCTGTTGATTTGATGTTTTGTATCAAATGCAATGACATTTATACATTTTAACTTCAGATTAGGCTAAGTATGTTTTTATATTTTGGGTTCACTCTGTCTTTGCATACATAACTTGAAAGGTAGACATCTTACCAGCATATCAGAACTGGTAATGCCAGTAACAACAACAACAAATGAAAAAAAAAGTGACACTAAAAAGGAGGAAGTGTTGTCATTGGTGAAGTGAGCGGAGCAATAAACGTAAAAAGGTGGAAGAAATGGTGTATCTGTTTGGAGGAAGGACAGGATATATCTGAAATGCATTTTGGGAGGGGGACTAGAGAGTGTTTTGTGACCGCGTTGTCTTTAATTCTGTGTTAGAGTAATTCAGATTCATTAGTCTGCTTTTTAATTAGATCATTTATACATTTCATTTATATTTTGTGCAGCGTACGGCTTCACGGATTGAGATAATTGACCCAGTCCCTGCTATAGAAACACACACACACACACAAACACACTGAGGGTTGATCCATTTCCCCTGGGGCCCCGTTTCACTCCATCATAATCAGTGTCTCTTCTCAGACACACTGTCACACAAACACACACACACACACACGCACGCAGCACCGCTGCTGAGGCCTGGAACATTCCGCACATTCAGCTGTATGTGGGAACACTTAAAAATAAGCGGTACACACAAACACACACATACTTTTTTATTAAACCATATGGAAAGAGATGAAGCCCTCAAGTTCATTGTGTAGAAGTGTCAAAGTCAGCTCATTTGTTTCACTCCATCATTTTGAGATCGTAAAATGCCTTTGTATGTGTGTTTTCTCCCCCAAATCTAAACTTTTTGTGTGTGTTTCGTAGGTGCTGATATGTTTTAAACATGAGTGGAGTGGGTGAGAACTCACTTGAGCCGTTGTGCTCAGACCGGAAGCGCAAACTCTCCACATGTGACACACCAGGACAAGGGTAAGACTTTTTTTTTTTATGGTGAACGGAAACACACAACAAGTAATGTATGACATGTTTTTTTTTTCTCACCAAAATGTGTGGATTTTATTACAGATGTGATAAGCGCAGGAGGGAACAGGAGAGCAAGTATATAGAGGAACTCGCTGAACTGATTTCGGCCAACCTTAGTGACATCGACAGCTTCAATGTCAAACCCGATAAATGTGCCATCCTTAAAGAGACAGTGCGCCAGATACGACAGATTAAAGAGCAAGGTACACATCTGCTCGAGCTGCTCTTTTACATATCTGTCTGTTACCATATTGACTAAACCCACGGTGTGCGGAACTGGATGAATTTGCTCGGTTTTATAAAACGCTGCCACCTGGTGGTGAGTGGAATGTTGCGTTACTGCAGTCTGGCCTCAACATTGAGTGCATCTTCAACATATTTGCTACTTTTAGGGGATAAAAAATAACAAACAATCAGTTTCTCTTTTAAACACAGTGCAATCATGCCTTTTCCCGTGGATGTAAATGAATTGGAATGAGACTGCAAAATTTTAGCAGATTATTTGACTAAAATCAATAAATCATTGTACATAAAGAAAACCGTGGTGTAAAATAATTAACTTAATTACTATGTTTGTAAGATTTTGAGTATATTTTCTACCATGATAGCCCTGTTTTTATTCTTCTCTTAATTATATATTGCATTCAAAACAGTATTCTCCACAAGTCTGCTGCATGAGACAGGCCTATACATGCCTTTTTGCATATTATAGACTATATAACCCGGTGTTCACACAGCAAAGCTATGAAAAGGCGTTGGTGTTCATTCTGCCTTATTTGACATTCAGTCGGTTCATCTTGTTTTACAGGTTTTAAACATACAAATCTAAATATTAAAATAAACAGATCAAATGTCCTATTCCAAACTGTTCTCTTGCTGTAATATTCTATACGTAAAAACATTTTTTTGAAAGAAATCTCTTGCACTTGTATTTGATTACAAACACAGTAAAAGCAGTCATATTGTGAGAGATTATTACTGTGTAAAATAACAGTTTTAGTTTTAAATACATTTTAAAGTGTAATGTATTCCATTTAGCATGATCCTTCAGAAACATATTAATATTTCTTTGATTAATAGAATTATTTTGGTGAAATATTTTTTAACATTGTTAATGTCTTTACTGTCACTTTTAATCAATTAATATCTGTTGAAAAATACATTTTTTTAAAGATACACACTGCCATTTTAAAGTTTGTTACAACTTTGTGTATTTTCTCAATTATTTCTAATATGTGGTTTATAATCGCACGTCACACAGGTAAAAGCTCATGTGGCGATGATGATGTCCAGAAGGCGGATGTCTCCTCTACTGGTCCAGGAGTCATCGATAAAGACCATCTGGGCCCTCTGTTGCTACAGGTGAGATTAGAGACCTAAAGGTCATGGGTCACCTCTAGAACATTTGCAATTATAATTTAGTGTATCAAAGTTTCCAAAGGATTGGGAAATTTTTAAAACAAGTTTAAAATATCTAGGTTTATTATATATATATATATATATATATATATATATATGTGTGTGTGTGTGTGTATTTATATATATATATATATATATATATATATATATATATATATATGTATGTATATATATATATATATATATATATATATATATATATATATATATATATATATATATTCGTAATGAATTAATAATATTGATTCCACATCTTTTTCTCTCTCTCATTCAGGCTCTGGATGGGTTTTTGTTCGTGGTGAGTCGTGAAGGCAGCATTGTGTTTGTGTCGGATAATGTGACTCAGTACCTGCAGTATAAACAGGAGGAGCTGATCAACACCAGCATCTACAACATACTGCATGAGGAAGACAGAGAAGAATTGCATAAAAACTTGCCCAAAAACAATGGTAGGAATGCTACTGTATTAATCCAAACAATGTGTCAAGTGAGTGTAGCTCTTACATGAATTCATGATGCCACTTGATTTAAGCAAACCATATCTGTATGCATGTTAAGGTCCCAACAGTGTGTCGTGGGGTGTTGATGCTTCCCGTCAGAAGAGTCACACGTTTAACTGCCGTATGCTGGTGAAGTTCGGCCATACTGGTCCTGGTGGTGAAGAAGGGTCCGGTGGGCCACGTTACGAGACTATGCAATGCTTCGCTCTCACGCAGCCTAAAGCAATGATGGAGGAAGGGGAAGGTCGGTTGTAAATGTACACATTTCAACACTTTTATTCTTTTTTTTTCAGTGCAGTTTAAGTATACGCAGTGTTTTCTTTCTGTTTTTCAGACCTGCAGTCGTGTATGATTTGTGTTGCACGAAGAGTGACGGCAGTGGAGAGGACAGAAAGATTCAGCACTAGACACGAACTAACAGGTAAAATGGACTTTAGTGCTCAATGTAAATCTCGTCTGTGAAATTACGTGACGGAAAACTGTGACGGTTTTCTTTGATTTTCCTCTGCAATACATAGACGAGGTGAAAATTTGTCGTGCCGGTAATTTAATGATTTTAATTAAAATGACTTAAACTCATTAAATTCTGTTAATGAAAACATGATATAGCATTGGAGGATATTAAAAAGGCGATAAGTGTTTACAAATTTAAATTAGACAGAATTAATGTGAATATTGCAATTATGAACTGAAATGGAGGAGTAGCATTAAACTGAACTTGTTGGTTAATAAGCTTTTTTAAAAACACATACACGCACATTTAAAGACATATACTTGACAGTACCCGTGAATTTGATAATTTATACATTTTTTGCACACACAAACTCGACAATCCACTACTGTGGACTTCGACCGAAAACAGGAAGTAAATACAGGTATGTGTGCCGGCTGAATTAACATAATTTTTGTTAATATCTTTCACATCTACTGCAGTCAGATTGACCGTGGTCACTCTTAATAACACCACTCACATGGCTGTGCACTCGTAATGACAAATCAAGGATGTTAAGAGGCTAAAAGCAGGTTTCGAAATTGCCCCATTGAAGTCAACAGGGCGCGAATTTTAAAAAGAGATTAACACGGTGTAGGCAACACCGATTTTTGTTGTTTTTGTCTGTACTGACAGCACTCCAAATGTACAAAAAATGAGCTCAATGTTAAAATTGACCTGAGTTCTCCTTTAAAGTGACAGCAGCGTAATATACCTGCTGCCGAATTATGATATAATATCAAAATGCATTTGACTACAGGTAAACTGATCGAGATCGAGCAGCAGAGCCTGTTGCACACCACCATGCGTCCTGGGTGGGAGGATTTAGTGCGCAGGTGTATGCAGATGTTCCTGCATCGCAGCGAGGGTCAGCCCTGGTCCTACAAGAGACACTATCAAGAAGGTATGTGGTAGTACACCTGCATGGACATTTCTGGGGTTCTCAGAAGTGCCATAACTGGTTAAACTTCTATATGTGGTGAATGGAAGCTACAACAAATATATTTGTTGCATTCCAAATGCAAAATGCTAGTGTCTCTACGATTTTTCTAAAATAAATTTTGAATTAATTTGATTAATTACTCACCCTGATGTCGTTCCAACTCCTAAGACTTTCGTTCATCATCTGAACACAAATGAGGGTCTTTTTGATGAAATCAGAGCTTTCTGTCCTTCCATTGACAGCTATGCAATTACCACTTTGACGCTTCAAAAATGAATCCGTATGAATTGAGCAGTTTACTCCAAACTTTCTGAATAGACTTGATCGCTTTATAGGATGAACATATTTAATTTAGGCTTTTATTCATATATAAACAGTACATCAGTTGTTGTAAACGGAAGATGCAAAGTATAGTGTAACACATGTACATAATTATAAAACATTTAAAAAAAAAAACTTTAATAACTGTAGAAACGTTATCGCAGTCCATTGCACAGTTTGGTGTTTAAATTAAGTTAATGACTCCATGTACTTTTGAGAAAAGATGTTGAAAGACAAAATGGAAGTGTAACTGGCTAACATGCTGCTTTTGCATGAGGTGTGAAATTGGCAGATTGAGTACTTTTGTTATATTAATGATGTTTTTTTTCTTCTTCTTTTCAGCATTTGTTCATGGCAGAGCAGAGACTCCACTCTATCGGTTCTCTTTGTCAGATGGCACTCCAGTAACGGCACAAACACGTAGCGAGCTATGCCGAAACCCCATCACCAACGACCCGGTCACATTCCTCTCTACACATCTTCTGCAGAGGTTTGTTCAGCTCTGCCCAAAGCCAACAGTTACACACTACTCTGATATTACATGACAATGCTTCTGTGCTGTCCTCGACCTCATCTCAATCTCTTTCACACAGGGAGCAAAATGGATACCGACCCAACCAGGGTGGTGTAATGCGATCAGTTATGGGCAATGCAAATCCAAATGCCCAGATGAACATGGGCAATACCAGGGGCTACGGCATGAACGAGCAAGGTCACATGGGACCCAGAGGAGGACCTATGTATGGCCCAGGCCACAGGATGAATCAAATGAACCCGATGCATCAGATGAATCAAATGAACCAGATGAATTCAATGAATCAGATGAATCAAATGAACTCCATGAATCAGATGAACTCCATGAATCAGATGAACTCTATGAATCAGATGAACTCTATGAATCAGATAGGCCATCCTGGCATGAATCAGCACCAACAGGGTCAGTTTCATGGTGGTGGCTATGGAATGGGTATGACAAGTCCCTCACAAGGAAGCCCCGGTATGAATCCTACTCAACAGAACCTTATGGGGTCGCCACGGATTCGAGGGAGTCCTAAAATGGGTGCAAGTCCTTTCTCTCCTGGAGGTATGTGTCGTGTTTTTTGCAGTTTAGATTAAATGGTTGGAATATTAGGCCTGCGGGATCTAAAATTCCATAGAAAGCTCTGCTCAGTTCCACAGCATTCAAACACGCCATTTCTAAAGTTCCACATCTCAAGCACCTTGTGTATTCGTTTAATAGAGATATTTGCTAATTTGATCATGCTCTTACCTTGGGTGAGAAGTTTCTACTGGAGAATGACAAACTCATTTTGAGAAAAAGGCATTTAAAGATTTAAGTAGGGAATTTAATACAGTTTTATCGGAAAACATTGCTCAAAAACAGAATAAATGCTCAGGCCCTTAGTAATAATAAAATATAATATTTCAAGCTCATGAAAACTGATTATTTAAAGGGATACTCCTCTTTTTTTGGAAATAGGCTCATTTTACCACTCCCCCAGAGTTAAACAGTTGGGTTTTACCATTTTCAAATCGATTCAGACGATTTATTTAGAAGAATATCAGTAACCAGACAGTTTCTGGTCTCATTGACTTCCATAGTAGGAAAAAAATATTCTATGGAAGTCATTGAGACCAGAAACTGTCTGTTTACTGATATTCTTCTAAATATCAGAAAATCGGCTGAATACATTCGATAACGGTAAAACCCAACTGTTTAACTCTGGGGGAGTTGTAAAATGAGCCTATTTCCAAAAAAAGAGGAGTATCCCTTTAATTACATGACAGGCATATAAGGCCTACAACTACAGTAACTCAATGAATTAACATGGGCAGAGTACACCATGTGATGCGTCTAAACGCGAATCACGTTAGCAAAAACCAGCAGTAGCCAATGAGATTTCGTCATTAGCTTTAAATCACCCTTTGGACAGTCACAATTACTGATAGAAAGGAAATTCCCATATTTTGGTTGCACAGCATTGTGCGGGAGATTCATAGCTTTACAACGATACCGGTCATGACATACTTCAGTAAACAGACGGAACGCAGCATAACACGCTGGAATGCTAACTTTTTGGTAAATTCGGGTGAAATTTACTGCCGCAAGTAAACAAAATGTAATAAAATAAACATCTAAATGTATATTTTCAACGTTTTCTTTATAGTAGCTTGAAGGAACAAATATTGAAGGAGTAAACTAGCCCAAAATCTCAAAACCGATCACTGCATGAAAAATCGATGTTTTTGCCTTGAGTATGTTTTGGGCTTCAGTGCTCTGTTAGAAAACAAACATCAAGATTTGACTCTAATTTCTTTATTTTTTTGATGTTGCAGGCATGCACTCTCCCATGGGTCCCGTGGGTATGGGCGGCAGTGGTGGATCTTCTGGTCCATCAGTTGGGAACACTTTCTCTAGCAGCTCATTGAATGCCCTCCAGGCCATAAGCGAAGGTGTTGGCTCTTCTCTACCTTCAGCTCTCAACTCGCCTGCCCACAAATCTGACAGCTCTCCCAGCATCAACTCGACCCAGTCCAGTCAGCAAGGCCAGACCGGCAACAACAAAGCCAGCGCTTGTGACTCCAAGAGCCCGTCAAGTGCTCACAGCACAGGGTTGGATCAACAACAGGCCTCTTCGTCAGAGACCACGGATAAGCCGGACAGCCAGTCCAACAAGGACGGTTCCACTGGGGCGGAAGTCAACCGGAGAGTCCCTGACGGAAAGGGCCACAAGAAATTACTTCAGTTGCTCACATCCCCAACTGAAGAGATTGGGATTGGGACTGCTACTGGTGGACCCGTCCCAGGCCGCGCGTCCACCCCAATGGGTGCCGACTCAAAGGAGGCAGGAAGCGGCATGATGAGTCCTTCATCGACGGGGGTGTCCTCCTCCTCCGGTTCATCGTCAGGGAATAACTTAAATCAGCAAGGCTCGGGAGGAGTGTCGTCCACGGCTTGTCCCAGTGGACACCACACTACTCACACCTTACAAGAAAAACACAAGATTCTTCACAAGCTTCTTCAAAATGGAAACACGCCAGATGAGGTAGCTCGCATCACAGCCGAGGCCACTGGCAAGGCCTCTCTCGGTTCGGAGCACCCAGGCGCTGAAGGGAGGAATCTGGATCTCAAACAGGAGCAGCACAGTCCGAAAGAAGGAAAAAAGCCCCAAGCCCTTCTTCACTACCTCCTCAATAAGGATGACTCCAAAGAGCCCAATGCCACAGAGGTCAAGCCAAAGCTGGAGGAGCTGGAAGGGCGAGGGGCCACTGGAGGGCATGGGTCAGGGGTCACAACCTCCAACTCTAACAACCAGGAGGGCAAAGTCAAGATCGAACCACCCGATGAGGTATTCGTGGTTGAATTATATTTTGGAATTTATTTAACAAAAAATATTTAAGTTATATATTTATTACATTTTAGTTTTATATTAGGGCTGTCAAACGATTATTCGCGATTAATCTCATCCAAAATAAAAGTTTGTGTTTACATAATATATGTGGGTGCACTGTGTATAACTATTTTTTATATATATAAAAACACACACATGCATGTATATTTAAGAAAAAAAATTATTTATATATAAAATATTTATATTTATATATATTATAAATTATATATAAATCCATATACAGAATATACATGAAAATGTTTCTTAAATATATAAAAGCATGTGTGTGTATTTATATATCCAAAATAATTATACACAGTGCCCCCACATATATTGTGTAAACACAAACTTTTATTTTGGATGCGATTAATCGCGATTGATCGTTTTGACAGCCCTAATATTTTTATATAATATTAATTATATATAAATCTATATACAGTATATACATGAAAATATTTCTTAAATATATACATGCATGTGTGTGTTTTTATATATATATAATAATTTTATACAGTGCACCTACATATATTATGTAAACACAAACTTTTATTTTGGATGCGATTAATCGCGATTAATCGTTTGACAGCCCTATTTTATATTCAACAAAGAACGCATTGCGCTTTCCACTAAAATGTTTAGTAGCATAAACTGAAAATTCCGCTTTTCCTTGACAGGAATAAATTGCACTTTTGCATTAAATTAGAAAACAGATCATTAAAATTGTAATAATATTTTTTTATGAGCATAGGAGTCTTTAATTTGCATATATATATCGATCTATTGTTTGTTTGTAATTAATAAATATATTGTATTGTAATTAATATTTAAAAACTTTCTGTCATTATTTGCAAATTGGGGTTTTTGAAATATCTTTCCACATTATGAAAAATCAATTTTTTATAAAGTTACTAAATTGTTTTGTTGAAATGCAAAACTGGGATCCAATTCAGATTTATTTGTTTATTATCCTAAAATCCATCATTTTGTTTTGTTTTTCCAGCTGGATAACTTGGAGAGTATTCTTGGAGGGCTGAGGAATTCTGGTTCTGGAATGTTTGCTGATTCTGGAAGCGGAGGGATGGAAGGGGGCAATAAGCAAGGCAATGGACCTAACAGCACTGCACATGGTGAGTCACAAAACCTCGAGGGCCTCAAAGCCAGGTGGGGATGTTGAAAATTTAATCTGACTAGATGACTACATGTAAACTTCAACAGAAAATGAACTGGACAAATATTTTAAAGGTAACTGTAGATGTCCATGTATATTACCAAAACTGCTGCCCATTGTGTTTATTCTTTGTGGAATTGTATGCCTTATTGTGTGTTCCAGACCGGGAAGTTATTGGTATGGGCTCTGGTCAACGTGTGCCCTTCCAGAGGGCAGTGTCTGTCGATGGTAAACCCTTGAGCGGGCCGGGCATGACCGGTAGGAGGAGCGCCCCTTCCTCTCTTGTCAAACAGGAGCACACTGACAACCAGATGGGCATGGGTGAGTCTCATATTTTCTCTGTAATTGTAAAACCGTGCATACCTTCATTCTATAGCTGGATTTTTAACATATCCACCATTTTGTTCCCAGGAGGTCCAAACAGGCCAATGGGAATGCCCAATCGTCCCCCTATGGCGGGTGCAGGAGATTGGGGAATGTCTGGTTCCACCGGCAGCCCTGTTGGACACCCTGGCATGGGTCGTGCAGGCATGGACCACAATCCTAAGAGCATGATGGGAGGACCCATGGTTAACCGATCTAACAGCGTTCCTGCAACCAGATCCATGTTGCAGCAGCAGTTGATGGATATGGGTAAGTGGCAAGTGCTGGTAATTCAGAATAACTAAAAAACAGCAAAACAGGTTTTTCTTTCAAACGGCATGATGTTGTTTTTGCAGGGTCTTATGATGTAGGAATGGGTATAAATTCGTTCAGAGGGCAGGGACCTCCACCACAGTCCCCTTCATGGCCGGACGGTGGGATGGGAATGGAGGGACCACAGAATGCAAACAGGTCTATTAAATTATTACACTAGATCTACAGTTTTAGATCATTTGCCTGCTTTTATTGATGGAAAATGCTTAAAATTAGGGTAGACTTATTCACTGAAATGAATAAATGAGGCATTGATATAGCACTTCTGAAATCGATCATATCCAATCAAACATTTTGTCCCCAAAGCCCTTTCAAATTGACAGGTTTCATGTTACCAAAGCCAAACATTATTTCTTAATAGCGTTTTTTTTTTTTTTTCAGTCCAAAAAAGAGTGTATATATATATATATATATATATATATATATATATATATATAAAATTATAAATAAATAAATAATAATATATAAATGTTTATAGTTATAATATATATAAAATATATATAATATATAAATATTATCATAGTTATAATATAAATATATTATAAATGTATATTATACTTGATTATTATGTACAGTGTGTGTATGTGTATATATATATATATATATATATATTAAATGTTACATTTATTATGTTAAGGATTTAAAACTAAACAAAATATATATTAATATATATATATATAAAATATTTTTTTTGTTGGATATATATATATATATATATATATATATATATATTTATAATTTTATAAATGTACATGTCAAATAAGATTTTCATTAAGTTAATATAAAGTAAATATATAATTTTTCCCTTTTTTAAGCATTTTCCCTTTTTTAACATTTTGTTAGATTTATTCTTAAAACCAAAAAAAAGTCTGAAAACATTTTCTGAAAACAAGTGTGTTCATCTTATTACTTCTTAAGTAAATTAATTTTGTTTTAACAATTTTCAGATGTTTTTTTACACCCAAAAGTCAATAGCGTCCTCTTTACTCTCTGTTTTTTATGAATCAGGCTGCCATTTAATAACTCTCTGGATGATCTTCTGGTGCCTCCATCCACCACTGAGGGTCAGAGTGATGAGCGAGCTCTGCTGGACCAGCTGGACTCTCTACTCAACAACACTGACGTCATTGCTCTGGAGGAGATCGACCGTGCCCTTGGCATACCGGATCTCATCAACCAGGTACTCAGCCAACCTGCTTTCGTGGAACAGATGTGTTCTCTTTCTGTTACACTATGGCGTTAGAGCAACTGTCCACTCACATTCCCTGAAAAACAATGTCTTTCTCTTTTCTCCCTTTAGGGTCATAGCTCAGACCAGACCCCTCCAACAGACCCCTTCAATGGTCCTTGTCCGGGGCCTGACTCGTCTATGGGTATGGAGCCCAAGGGAATGTATGGGCAGGGCTACCCAGGCCCCCCATCCATGGGGATGCAGGGCGGATATGGCCCTGGTCCCAACCAAGGTCCCGGCCCTGGACCTGGTCCCCAGTCTGGACCAGGGTTTAACCCCATGATGAGTCAGATGAGCCAGCAGGGTGGTTTTCCCGGAATGGGTGGAATGGGCGCTATGCATCCCCGTGCGAACATGATGAGACCTCGGATGGTGAACACGACGAAGCCGCTCCGACTACAGCTCCAGCAGAGACTGCAGGGACAGCAGGTGAGCAGTTATAATATTTTGTGTAATGTAGTGCTGGGATTACTAATTAATAATAATAATCGCCATTTAGTCTGATCTTTTTGCTATGACAGAAAAGTGGGACAAACATTTACTTGGAATGTTTGTATATTTTACATTATGAAATGTATATAGCTTAAACACAAATGGAAGAATATTAATGACACAAAAAATCTCTAAAGTTAACTTATTGGAATAAGTATATTATAAGTCTTGCATTTTGCATGAGAACTACAGTTGACCATTTTTGTATATTTAAGCCGTGTAGATTTGAATTAAAAACATTGGACACACAATAATGTCATTTTACAAAATTAAGCAATACATATTTGCAATATTGCGTTTGCATTTTAAAAATACATTAAATAATTTTTGTTCTGTAAAATTTTTACTTTACAAAATTGGCTTCACAGTTTCAAGCACAATCTGAGAAATGCAGAGAAACCAGTGCTTTTGACATTAAAATACTTCCATATCTGAACATCTAAAACAGCAAGAGTGTGATTAAATGTTGCTGTTGTCAATAAACTTGAGATACTTGGAGTGTTGAAATCATAAATAAACCATAATTTAAACTTGAACACAGGTAATGACATTTACTTAATGATTGATAATTTTATTATGTTATCCTTCCAGCAGATTAACTCATAATCCTAATAGTTGCAAGTGTCAGCCCTGGTGTAATGTATGATGTTACTTGATGAAATCTCATAACATCTGGATTTGTCTTTGCTGCAGTTTTTGAACCAGAGCAGGCAGGGCATGGTGATGCGGCCAGATAACAACCCGCCCGGAAACCCTGGCATGAGACCTAGCATGCAGCCGGGCATGGGTGGACAGGTACTTTTTTTCTTCCTTTAATGAAATCTGAATGTTCATTTTCTCTCTCTAATATCACCCTTCCTCATCTTTCAGCCTGGTTTTCTGAATGCTCAGATGATGGCCCAGCGCAGCAGAGAAATGATGAATCTTCAAACAGAGGTAAAAACAGACCGTTTTTAAAATATGCGTTTGTGTTTGTCACATACTCGACCCCCAATGACAATTTATGTAGTGTAACTGAAGTATATAATTTTATATAAGATTTTTACGATTGTTTCCTGCAGATGAGAAGACAGAGGATGATGATGATGATGCAGCAGCAACAGCAGCATCAACAGCAACAGGTCGCAGCCGGAGGCTTCAGTCCCCCTCCTAATGTCACCGCTCCCACAGGAATGGACAGTCCAATGGGAGGACCCCCAATGAACCAGCCCGGCCAGCAGGCATTTAACTATGGAGGCAACTATGGTAGGATAGTTATCATATTGGCATCTCATTGCTTAAAGTCATCATGAAATGATGGGGACAATGCCCTATTGTGAGTGCTTCTTGAACAAGAGAAAAAAGTAGAATGGGGCATGATTTTGTCCATTGGGATTTGATTGGATGGTTGTGGTTTGCCATTTATGTCCGTATATTTAGAATTGTAACATAATGTGCTGACTTTTTTTTTATGTGGGACCTGTTCCTGAGTACTAATGAAAAGCTAGAAACACTCTTGATGTGCGCTATAAAATAACATGGTGGTTAACAGCATTGGATTAGAATATGTATTATCTTATGTATATCAATTGCAAATTATGCACAATGCATTTTATTCTTGCTTTCTTTTAATTATCTGTGTTGTGATTGCAGGTATGGGCCAGCAGGGGGACCCTTCATTTGTGACAACAGGCAGCAGTCCCCCTAACAATATGATGTCTGGTCGTATGGGTGGCCCTCAGAATCCCATGATGCAACAGCACCCACAGAGCAATCCCATGTACCAGTCCGCAGAGATGAAAGGCTGGGGACAGGGGCCCATGCCCATGAATAAGTAAGTTCTAAACCCAAATGCAGCATGGAAACTGGAAGAAATGTCAGAGAAATTTTGCTTTCAGTCCTTGAAAAATGATTTAATAAAATCACACTTAACGACCCGTTCACACCAAGGACGACAAAGATATAGTTAATGAAATCGTAAAAGAATGGCAGAAGCAATCGTTTTTTTTCAGCTGATGAACGATAAAAACATAGACAGCCAATCAGAATCCTTCCTGCTTTAAAGAGCTTGAGCGTTTAAAGCAGCAGACGACATAACTGGGTTTAGAGAAATAGAACAAAATCATATGAATGCTAATATAGTTATTATTATAGTTATTGTTCTGGTTATGAACGACCCTTAACACTAAAACCGTATTCTGGACAAATGTGGGCAAAATAGTTTTGATTTTATTTTTTTAAAAATACTTCCCTTCATCTGAGTGGTACAAGACTTGGCTACTTTTCCTAGGTTTGCCTCCTGAACACACAATTTTTTTGACTCAATTCTACAATTTTAAGTGGGTGAAAAAAAGACTCCTTAATCTTGTATTTGGGTCAAAAATGGGCACTCATAGAAATGAATGTGAAAAACTGTAATTTAGAGCATTCTAAAATAAGCCAAAATAAGACACCAGGTGACAGCAAAGTCAAAAAGTCACGTTTTAGCTCGAAGAACTTGTAGTTTTTAATGTAGTTAAAAAAATAAACAAAATAAAACATAAAAATAAGCATAATTTACATAGAAAATATGGTACTTTTTGAAGTAAATAAATTCAAAAAATACCCCAAAAATAAATAAAAAAAAACATCCTAAATGGATATACAAAACTTTATCGACGACAGTGATATAACATTTATAACAAATAAAACTTAGGATCATACCTGAGTCCTCTGTGCCCACATTTGTCCACAATTACAGGATGGATTAAGGGCTATAAAGTGAATACTGTTTGAGAGCTAAGTCTTGAAAATGTCATGGAAATTATTATAGTTATAAAAGTAAAAATCAATACAAATAAAGATATAAATATTTGTCGTTTTAATATTTTATTTTTAGATATTATATTATTGTTTGATATAATATTCATTATTATATATAAATAAGATTTTCTAGTTGTGCTCAGTTCTAAAACATTTAACCAGCTAGAAATGCTATAAAATTATTTTTGAAAAAATCTTAGAAATGTATTGGCCAAAAGCAGGGTCGTTATCGTTAACTAAAACTGAAATAAAAATAAATTAAAGCAACAAAAAAAAAATATATTGTATATTTGAAGAAAATAAAACTAATGAAAATGACAAAAGCACACAACTAAATTATTAATAAATATTATTATAGCATTTAAATAGTAATAAAACAATGCTGATGTACACTATGCTAAATAAATGAAAAACTGGTCTTACTTTACAAGAAGGTTTGTAACTACATGAACTAATAATGCATTTATACACCATTTATACACACATACAGCTTTTATTAATCATTGTTAATGTTAATTTCAACATTTACTAATACTTTATTAAAATCTTGTTAACATTAGTTAATGTGCTGTGAATGAACTTTCAACAAACAGCTGTATTTTTATTAACTAATGATGAACAAAGATGCCAAACTAACCATCAGCAATCCATTTGTTAATGTATTTGTTAATATTATTTTATACATTTAACTTTTTTTTAAAGTGTTACCAAACAACTTTTCAGGCAATTAATTGGAACAATCAAACATAAATGCATAGTCTTTAATGTAGTTAAGTGGTTGCACTTTATTTGACATTATGTGTACTTGCATACTGGGTAATATAAGGTAACTACATGGGTTAGGAGTAGGGTCAGAGTTAGTACCTAGTTATTACCCAGTTAATTACTGCAAAAGTTCATTGTATGTGCATGGGGAACAGGACTGTAAAATAAAGTGCTACCAGAGGGCGTATTTAAATCGTTCTCCTCTTTTATCCGTTTCCTAGTTCATACTCCCAGCAGCAGCAATATCCCCAGCAGGGGGCGCCGGGACAGTACGGGGGAATGATGATGAACGGGTCCATGCAGGGAGGTGTGAATGGCAACGGTGCTGGGCAGATGCCCCAAATGCAGGGCCAGATGGGCATGAGTGCCATGGGCATGGGACGCATGCCGATGGGACCCGATCAGGTACAGACCCGCGTTGATTCAGTCACGTACGCATAACTGCATTAAAACACGTTACCTTTACTTACCCGTGCGTGTTTAATGTGTTCTACAGAAGTACTGCTGAGGCGACGAGCCATCTCTGTCAAAGCTGGAGTCTAACTCGGACTCGCACATCAGTCCACTGAGGAAATGTCAACATCTGCCTCGTAGAGGAGAAATCGCTGGAACTCTTCAGTGAAAACTTGACTGAGGGAGAGAGGGATAAAGAGAGAAAGAGAGAGATTCAAGCCTTCTCTGTGGGGGTTTTTGGGGAATATGGCTCTCTCAGAAGGCTCTCTCTCCTGTCCCGCGTGGCTGTACTGCAGTACACAACATAACCACCAGGGGGAACAGAGTAGGAACGGTTGTGGTACAACTCGACAGTGTGGGGAGCACTTTATTTTAAGGCTAGTACGGAAAAGGATGGTTGCAATATGTTTCTTTGCTTTTCTAGCCTTATAGAACGATTATGTGCATATTGTCTATTTTCAATTTGTTTCGGACAAGCCTCTTTTGAATGAAAACCGTGGGAATTGTAAGAACCAGAACTTCATCACTTACGCATATCAAAGCAATAATCCTCCTCTCAATCCACCCAAAGTGGTGTCAACAAAAAGCAAAAGGTACTGCAGTATTAGACAGGATTTTTCTTTTTTTTGTGTGTGTGAATAAGATTGGAATTGTAAATACTGTATGCTACATATGTATCATACATGCTTTTACTACATACTTTTTTTTTTTGCACAGAGTTTGGGCCCGGTTTGGTCCATCTTATCTATATTTTAGGTCAATACTGCTCTGGGTTTTACATCTATTCTAACTTTTATCAAAGGGAGAAAATATTTTATTTTTATCTTTTCCAGCACAGCCTATTTTTCTCTTTTTGTTTTTCCAACAATGAGCGCCATTATGTTCGGATGGCACTTTTTTTTATCGCAGAAATGTTGTGCAGTGATTGTTTCGTCATTTTATTTTCATTTCCATTCTTTCTTCTGACCGAAAAAAAAAAGAAACAAAAACAATGGTGCGAGTTCTCCGATGATACGCAAATATCATGCTTGATGTTGCTCTTTAAGCTAGCTCTTACTAACGAAAATAACTCACTTTCTCACTGTCGGTTCTTCAGAAATCTACCTTTTAAGAAACATGCACAATCCAAAGATATTTTTTCAGTCTTTTCTTTTTCTGTTTCCTCAAGTTTGAGTACAGAAGTGTATCCATTTATATGTTTTTTTTTTTTTTTTTGCGCAAACGCGCAGAGTAAAAGGTACATATCATATGAACATATTACTACATATTATGATTTTGTACTATATACTGTATACATACAAAACCAAGTATACCTGTTTATTTTTGAGGCCAGTTCATATTTTAGCAGTATTGTCTGTGCTTTTTGGGGGGGGGGGGGGGGGGGGATTTCTTCATCATGTGGTTTATTCGCTCTTCAGTTTGTAAGATTTGATTGATTTTGAATGATCTACAGAACTGCCAAGACAAATTGTAACTACACACCTGGTTTTAAAACGTTTCTTAAACCACTTTTAAGAGGTTCGCCGTGTGCTTTTTAAAAGTACAAGTAATAAGGACTCCATTCTGTCGGATGCTCATTCGTGTATCTCTGTGTTGCAGTGATCCTCGGCCGCTTCATTAGTCAAATCTTTACCTTCAGTGACTTGCTGATTCCCAGATGCGGGAATGAAATTCAATGGGGAAACTAATAATAAGTCAGTCTCGTCAGTCTTTTTCAGGAAAGCGACGCTATCATTTGTGTTCATTTCGCTAGATTACTGTTGATTGTGACAAAGTATATTTTGAAATGATAATTCCGGGAAATTGAGGTTATTCTGGTGTGTTTTCAGAACTGGTTGGCGGAGGGGTGTGAACTTGGAAGATAAGCTCACGTTTTACAGGATGTAAATTGCATTACACTTAATTATTTTGCTTGATGTTGATATTGTTGTAAATAAAAGTTCTATTTAAACGTGACACGTTCGTTCTGCAGTTTGTGCGTACCTTTTGTTATTTTGATGACAAATTTGTACCAAGAAGTGAGGTAAATCTGATAAAAGCTCCTTTTGAGGACACTTCTACTTTGAGGACATTTATAAATAAAGGTGTTGGGGGTTATTTTAATTGTCAAATTTGTATTTATAGCTTTGTATTAAAACAATACAAGTGTATGGAATGACCCCATTTAAATAGCTGTGCGTGTTTGCTCGCGCTCCTGCCACATTTTTTTTTTTTTTTTGGTCCCCATGAGAAACTGCTATAAATCATACTAAATTATGTTTTTGGAAAATGTAAATATGCTGAATGTTTCCTGTAAATTGTAGGTTTAGGTTTATGGGATATAATGTACAGTACAGTATAAAAACATTGTATAGAAAGTTCCAGACTGAAACCCAATGTGTGAATCTGTGGTCCTGGTAAACCTTACATAATGGGGACAAAATGTATCCCAAAAGATGGCAATTTTTAAAATCCTTGTGCCCAGGGGATAAAATATACAGTTAAAGCCCTTATGTCCTTGGATAGTCCCCAAAAAACTTGTGTCTGTGTGTGTGTGTGTGTGTGTGTGGTGTTCAGGTAACCCCTATGTAGCAAAAAATATCCCCTTAAAGGAGTAGTTCACTTTTAAAAAACCCTTTGCTGATAATTCACTCACCCACATGTTATCCAATATGTCCACATCTTTCTTTCTTCAGTTAAAAAGAAATTATTTTTTTAATGAAAACATTCACGGATTTTCTCCATATAATGGACTTCATTGGTAACCAAACAGTTCAAGGTCCAAATGAGAATTTCAGTGCAGCTTCAAAGGGCTTTAATGATACCAGACGATGAATAAGGGTCTTATCTAGGACCCTTCGGGTCATGACCTGAAAAAAGAGTTTGAACGGGAGAGTCACGAATGCTCACCACAGAACAAAGCAAGGCAAACATTTGTGAGAATAAAACTTAAACTTTTTAATTTATTTTTTAAATGACCGATCGTTTCGCTAAATAAGACCCTTATTCATCGTCTGGTGTCGATTAAAGCCCCTTGAAGCTGCACTGAAACTCTTTTGAACCGTTTGGTTCCCATTGAAGTCCGTTATATGGAGAAAATCCTATGTTTTCATCAAAAACCTTAATTTCTTTTCCACTGAAGAAAGAAAGACATGGACATCTTGGATGACATGGGGGTGAGTAAATTATCAGCAACAGTTTTTTTTTTTTGTTTTTTTTTTAAGTGAACTACTCCTTTAACATAAGGAAAGTAATACCAGAAATTTCATAAATAATACCATACCAAATTATGTTTATATATGTACAAATCTAGGAAGTTTTCTGTGAGGGTGGTGTTTAGGGAACGTTTTAGGGGACCGAATACACAGTTTGTACAGTGGAAAGTCACCATAAAAGATGGAAACCCAAAGTATGTGCGTCTCTTTAGGTAAAATAAAGTTCACCATGTTACCACTGAGGGGCGCTAGAAGCTCAAATGTCCCGCCTCAACTACAAAACGAACTTTAGCCTATTCTTGAAAAGGGATTGTCTTATTAATAGTCTAAAGCGTTAAGTATCATTCAATGAAAACACATAGCATTAGTATTTACTAAAAATGTAGGCCCTATCTGGCCTTATCACTTTAAAGTCTGTCAGAGAAGATCCAATACTTGCATGCATGGGCTAAACGCCCCTTAATTAACATTCATTTGTTTTAATTAGTGGGGTTGGGGGGTTACTTTTTTAGATATAATTAATTTAAATATCTCGTTCTGGCCTGAAAACAACGTGTCCTTAAGTCAAAGCGCGTGCTGCTAAGTTGATGTTCCAGTGGAAAAGTTGGCTGTATAATGTGTGGCGCTATGTTTAAATGCGCTAAGTTCTTATTAAAAGAAGCTTTCGTTGTAGTATGTGGGAAACTATACAGAGGGAGTGAGAGTTCCTTGGCCGTGTTCCCGGCCCATCTGCAGCCCGGGCTTGCGGATTACTGTTTGTTAATGTTTCAATCAGCTGTGTGCCGAGGAATGTGGAGCGATTTAACCTGAACTTCCCCAGGTGTGCGGCGGCGCCGCTCAGTCTGCGCCCTCCCCTGCCCTTGGCACAAAGCGATCACACAAACACAATCACACACACCGGCCGATCCGAGCAGAGGCCTGCAGCTGCGAGCATCACACCGCAGGGAAATGAGAAAAACATTGCACCAGGGAGACGGAATAAATCTTATAACGAACTGCCTTCTTCTCGGAAAACACTTAACCCTTCCGCTACCCGTGCTTACATACTGGGATGCGTAAAAAGAAGCGGAATTACAGACTTTAAAAAAAGTTTGACAATAGCACGATAGCTAAAAATAACTTGAATAATGAATGAAGCAATCCTTAACCAATTAAAATGCTTTATTAATTAGCCTATACATTTAAAATATTTCATTTTTAAAGGAAATATTATAAAGTTCCCTCTCTTTATTGGCCTACTTTTCTATTTATTTTACCTTTTGTTGGTTTCATTTACCAGATATAGGGCCTTTATTTTATATAGCTGTATTTGCTTTTCATTATTTACATTTTCAAACAGATGAAGCCACTAAAATGTAGCTAATGGCTGTTTTTGTTTCATTTACTCACTAAATCGAAGTTACAATCTGCAATGATAGGCTAAGTTCACTTTCAGTTTAGTTAAAGTACTTCAAGTTGAAATTGAGAGCTCAATTTAATTGTAATGACCTAAATTGTGTAACAATTATGTCGTAACATGAAGAAAACATGTTACAGCAAACGGTTTAATGTGTTAACAGGCTACATGACCTTTAACCTTGTGAAACAAACTCATTTTAAAATGGCAATAAACCTGACCAACAACTAGTTATTTAAAAAAGGAACTCAACTCAGTCCAACTTCCATTCACTCCCACATACAAAACAGATCAAACAAGTCCAAAATAAGTTTCATTTTCTTGTTTTAATAATAAAAAAACAATATACATTGTAAAAAACACAATAAGGCATTCACATCATATGTCATTGTAATATACAATACATTCTTTCGCTCAGTAATCTGAGAAGACATTTACAGCAAAATAGAAGATTTTCTAAAGACTTAAGAAAACATTGGAGAAACTTTGACCGAGAGGGAAATGCATGAACTATAAGTGAATAATCGCCATGGATTCCACAGCTTTAACACACACAATCGGTGTGTTTGGGAAGACCTCAACGTCACACTTCTCAATGTCCGCGGGGTTTTGTGGCTCTGCTGAAAGTTGTTTTCCTCTACAACAGGAGAATGAGAGTCTCTCCCAACACAGTTCAAGGCGTCACGGCGGTTCTGGTCCATCGTCATCATCTTCATCATCACCTCAGCGCACCTTGTTCGATCCACGCGATGCTTCTATCAGTTGATGTGAAACCGAGAGCATTGGCTTTAACGGCACATGATTCGGTCGTCTGAACAGCCGTTCTACAAGACAAGAAGGGAAACATCATTAGTTGAGTCATTTACACGGACATTGTTTTGAATGGAACATTTAATTGAGCAGAGAGTATCATATATAGCCTGTTTACCTCGACAGAGATGCTGGCCAGTTCCGCGTTGAGCGTCGTGAGTGGAGTGCGGGGAGCGGAGCTCTGGTTCTTCTTGCTGTCCAGCTCGACCTGCAAGTCCCAGATGTAATCAATAACGTGCTGCAGGATCTCCACCTTGCTGGCTTTCTTGTTGGTCGGCAGCGTGGGCACCAGCTCTTTCAGTTTGCTGTAGCAGCTGTTCATGTCCTGCAGAAACATGGTCATTTGCTCGTCCAGCAGCGGGATCTTGCATTTGGTGATAGCCAGGCTCTGGTCGGAGAGGCAGCGGACAACATCTTCGCCGCTCTTCAGCGCGCAGGTAGGTCCCACAACTTTCATTTTGGCTGTAAAAGTTGACGATTAAGTCAAAGAGATTGAGTTGAGGCGATGTGCTCGTACTCCTTTTGCGTCTTGAGTCGTCGAGAGTGCGATGACAGTTCACCACATGCTAACAGTGTCGAGCTGTTCGATATATAAAGGGTTGTGGGCGTCCCCAAACGCTCGTGTTTTCAGGCGTGGGCCAATAGGATTTCACCGGAGTCGCGCGCGGAGCCAATCACGGCTCGGTTCTGTTATCGCAGATACAATATGCTTGGGGGATGGTGTTACAAATGGAAACAAATGTGTGTCTTCTGTGGATATCCAGCTGTCCGTACTCTCCACAGGTGAAGCAGGCACAGATCAAGCGGAGGGAGGGGGTGCACGAGGATCAACAGCCAACAGTTATTACTTTCCAATGAAACAAATTTCTTCGTATGTGGGCTGCGTCTAGAAACAAAGCACACTATAGGCTAAAATGTTTCATCAGCATCTTTGTTTCCATCCATTAACATTTGTCACAATAATATCTGTCATTGTTCTGCGCTAGATGTGAACCCTGAACACACATGTACATGTTCATAATGCAAACCTATTGTTTCAAACTTATTTAAGTAGGCCACACACACACAAAATCGTGTTTATAAAAATATTATGAGTTTTTATTATAACACGTTTTTTTTTTAAATCAATGTCAGTCACAATGTATACGTGTCTAAAGAAATTATCTCTGTTTTCTCGTCACATAACAATAAAATGACTTTTGGTTTTGCCACTGATTTTGATTTGGTTGACAAAGTTTTTAAAATGGGCTATTCATTGTATGCTATTTAAAACAAAACTGCCCTTTTAAAGGAATAGGCCAATGCCAAAACTACTCATGCTAACATGTTGCTTTACAAGAATTTCAGAGAGGCGGTGAAATCCAACTTTCAATGGTTCAAACTTTTTTCACAGTGCATTTTTAAGTCATAAAAGGTTATACATTGATAAAAAAGTTGTTTAATATCAAATAGACTGGGATTATTTGTTTTGTGGTTTGAATAAAATCTGATAAAATCGTGATTTAACAGGACATGATAGATGGATTCAGTGTGTTTTAATACATAATACATTTATTGTGAACTGTTAGAGGTTGACATGCTTCATGTCACAATATTTTATACTTTTATACATTTTCCTCAGCATTAAACTAATTGCATTCAGTAGCATATAAAGTAGCCTATTTTGTATTGTATATAAACTATGCACAGTCCATTATCCTACAGTAAGTGCAGATAGATTGTAGATAGTGAGGTTTCTCCTATTGTGCAGCCGAGTCTCGCCACAATCTAATTTTTATTCAAAAATGTCCTGTTCAATGATTGTCTCATTGTCTTTCTTCGAATGTGTTTCCTCGCGCAAACTTCCAAATTCCTTCACATGTGCGCGTCGCCTTGAACGCGAGCGCGCGCACTCACATAACTTTGCATTGCTGTGCTCTGATTCTTCCCCCAGATTGTCCAAACAAACCGAAGCAGACTGCCGGGCGCCAGCGCCGTGACGTCACCCATTCATTCGAGCCTTGACGCCTGTCAGCCTGGCGCCGAGCGGGCGGTCTCTATAGCAACAACAAACAACAGGCTAGCATCCCTCCACTCTCCCCCATTCACCTGCGCGCTGCGGAATCCTGAGAACAAACTGGTCAGTGCTCATTTATCACTTAAAACCTCTGATGCGATTACCGCTCCGCGCGCACCTGCAAACTGCCATTGTCGTCCCGCGAAAGACTCTTGTAAAGCCACAAAAAGTGAGAGACAAAGTGAAAAATAGCCTATTGAGCCAGAGGGTTGTTTTTTTTTAGATTCCTGGGAACCTTATTTTGTTGTAGCCTAATTTAAAAAAAGCTAGGCTAACGGTAATAGTTTATTTTCGTCCGGATATTTTTAAAAGTTAGACATGCATAGCGTTTAATATGAACTTTAAGGGTCATGTTTTACGAATAAAAAATAATTTTTATATCGTTTATATATATAAACGATATAAAATTGTATTTTATAAATAGGCTATATAGCAAATATGCATTTTTAATAATGTGTAAAGTTTGTCCACTAAATAAAAACTATGAACATTATAAAACAGAGAGCACTTATTTGCGATTTAAGTGCAATTTTTTTAATATGAAAAAAAAAATAGTTTTTAAAACAAAACCTAAAAACACAACGTGCATGAATGTGTGCACGTTCTTTTTTATTTACCGATGGCTCGTGCACATAGCGGCTCATCCTGCAGGAGTTAGAGGGACTGGAGGTTTCTGGCTCGGTCACAGCTGAGCGGGGTTGAGGGGAGGTGGAGGAGGAGCTGAACAATGGGAGTGCAGTATCGGGACTGTGAGAGAGATTCTCGGCTGGAGCCGACGAGTCTGGAGCGCCCCTCCACTCGCTCATCCCGCTTTTGTTCAGCTGCGCAAGCTATCAGCACTTCCTACCGACTCCAACAATAAGCCCTCACAGCTGGGCTCTCCAAAGCCTGTTTACTGCACATCAAGGCAAAGAGAGGCAAAAGAGTGTAACATCCCCCTTACACACACTCACACACCCTTATGAACTCTTGGTAAAATATAAAACATATTCCTAGAAGTGGAGAAAGGAAAGTTAAAAAAAGTTATGCTTTATTGCTCAACGACCTCATATGCTGGACACTGGACAGCAATCACTCCTTTTTATTTGTTCAGTAAAACATATATAATCTAGATCATGTGTGGCTATACAGAATGAATTCACTCTAGTATTAATATTATTCTGTAAAAAAAAAAAAAAGTTGCTGCAAAATTTTTAAGTACAATCAACTTAGATGTTTAAGTCACATTAAACTGTTCCAAAAAAGTTAGTTGACTTAAAATGAGTTGTTATTGGTCATATTTGTTTACAGTGTATATATTTATTGTTTATTAATTAATTCCTTCATTGATTTAGTGTCAATAATTTCACACTTATGTGTAATAAAAAGGATGTTTTCTTAAATGGAGGCGAACATAAATACGCATATAAATAATTTATTGTTGTTCTTCCACCCTGATCTTGTCAGCAATGACTGCATGTTCTCACAATATGTCATGCTGCAGAAAAAGCTGGTGCGGGTCAGTGTGAATACTCTTTTTCTTCTTCTTCAAGCATCTGCATGTATCTTTGACTTTCCCCTCTCATGGGAAGAGTGGCCTCAGATAATTGTCCTCAAGGGAATCACATCCTGTCAGAAGTCATGTGATCGCTGTCTGACAAGGCTGCAGTGTTCTGTGCTGTGTCATCAGCTGGCTATGAAGTCTTTAATTCACAACATCACAGCTCTACATAAAGAAGATAGACACAGAAAGGAAGTGCTCAATGCAAAGCGCATAGACAATAAGGTTCACAAGGAACAGACAAAATGGCCTAATTAGCTGTGTGAGTCATCTGACATTAAGTTAACGTCAATGGCTTTTCACAACACATTTGACTTCCGTAACATAATGTATTTCTGAAACAGGGCAACGAAGGGAAAAATGTAGGGTGGGAATTGATTGGATGGTGGCCATTAAATACCAGAAAGAAGCCAAAATAAAAGCAAGTTTGCTTAATAGCTGGGCATTGGTTAACATATTCCAACCGCCAGTGACGCCTAGGAAAAGTTGTGACATTTTACAGTGATTTTGTTTGTTGTCCGAACCAACATATGTTTTTGCTTTAACACATTATTAATAATATACTTTAATATTCGACAATATTATTGATCTGCCTTACTTAAGGTGGATATTGACGCAATTTTCTTCTAGAAACTAACTTGTATTCTTTCAGCTCGTTCTCATCCCAAGACGTCATATACTGACGCTTTTGCCGTATTCATCCAACGCACATGGTACCCTTTTTTAGCGTCAATATGAGACGATATATATGGGCCAGAAGGCGCCTCCTAGTGGTCTAACCATAGACTGTTAAAAATATGGACAAAGCGTCTGTGACGTCACCCATAGACTTTCTGAAGAACAGTTTTGAGGCTGTTTATGGGGTATGGGCAGCGCCATATTGGAAAATCTTGGGAAATACAAAATACAAATGTTCAGAAAAAGAAACAGAAGTGGTATGATGTGGTGTGTCAGATCATTGCTGAGACGTCAAATTCCATTCGGCGCAGCCCGTTATCAGCTGTCAATCAAAGTTAACCGACCTTGTCATACATTTTATATCTAAATATGATCTAAACTAACGAGTTAGAAAAAAATTCACCCCCCTCACAGTTGTCAGGCACTCGAAACCTATCGAAAAATACAATAAAAGTCCAGGGGACCAAACTGTAAACATATGAATTTATGCTGTGAAAATGGACATTTTAACATGCCGTCTATGGATATTTGCTCCCTTTTGGGACCGGCCTCTAGCGGATTTTAGATGTATTGCAGTTTTTCGCACTTCCGGGTAGGCTTCATTTTTCAGATTAGAATATTACCCTACCCCAGACCTAAACCTATACCATAACCGAAGCATGTTATATTGACGCTAAAGGGTGACATGTGCGTTGGATGTATTGTATACGCATTGGCAAAAGAATCAGTATGATGCCTTGGGATGACAATGCGTTGATTATTTTCATGTTATCACAGTAAAGCTGCTTTAATAAATCTGTATTGTAAAAAGCGCTGTATAAATAAAGGTGGCTTGACTTGAGATCAAAATAAGCTAAACTTTTTTGTAATAAGATTCAGCTAATTTTTTTGTCAGTTTAATGTAGTTGAAATGACAAATATCAAAGTTGATTGTACTTAAAAAAAATACTTCATAGGGTGTTTTTTTTTGCTGGGAATCGCACTTTGTCTTTTGACTTTAACATCTGCATGAAATGGAAAATTGACTCATCTGTTGAGTCGAATGCCTGCTATTGCTTTTATTGCAAACAATTCATCCATGCACGTTTAATTTTTTACCGGTTTTTTTTTCACCTCGCAATTCCTTGTCAAAATGTCATAATCTTTGGGGGAAACGGCAGACTTCTCTCTGGTGACGTATGCAAGACTTCAATCATTTCAGCCAACCCTTTCATTCAATCTATCCTCCTACCATCCAATCAACAACTGATAGAACCCCCACCCTACATTATATTCTTTTCAATAATCCATTTCAATTGGATATTCATCACAACATGGAAGAAATGATCTGTCGCTTCGTTACATCGCAACATTAGTCAAAATCCATTGGTCTATAGCTGGATTTACTCTTATGAGATTTCAATACATCCCAATAATATCAGATATGACCTCATAATGATTTATAGGCTAGCACTCCTTCCTACATAGTGGTTCTGTTGTATCATCTTGTGAAGGCCGATCTCCCTGCTCGCCACACACTTTCGCACTCCACATTCTCCGCCCGGCTCCCACACACACTATCAAAGTGCCTTAATGGCTCCTAATTAGCTCCCCATCTGCTGGTGACAGAGCATCGGTGGCATGCTGAAGCCCCATTCAGAGAGTGGCCATTGTGTCCCAGGATCGTTTCCACTCCATTGGAGATTGCCTGGAGAGGACTTGGACCTCTGGGAAGAGATGGGACAGGAGAGCCAGGGTTACGGAGAGAAGCTCCGGACTCCGGGAGGCGCACGGGACAGGACGGGGGAGGAGGTGGATACACAATGGGCGACAGTGTTGTGGCTTGTTGCAAATCTAATAACGTCGGAGCTCTTTCTGTCCTCTGGATGCCCCCCACACCCCTCACGCATACAAACACATTTTGTTTTCCTCCTCCTCCTCCTCCTTTTTTTTTTTTCTCATGCTCATTGGCGACAGCTCTGCTTCTTCGAGTTAATCTGTGACTGTGTCATCTTCTGGGAACAGACGTTTGTTTTGTGCTGTTAGTGGGGTAATAAATGCAACCAGACAGCACCATATTAACATCCTCGAAAAGAGACATAAGGGCAGAGCTTCTGAAAGGAGCCGACGATGGTAACGTCCGGTCTGCGCTGCGTAAAAAAAAGCGTTGACGCTTAAAGCGTGGTTACATTTACCGTTCGTGAGCCAAATCTGGGAATTTTGTGCGAACGCGAATATACTCCCACAAACTTTTCACAAAAAGTTCAAGTTTTTCACCACGTTGGCCAGTGCTTCAAACATCACTACACTATAGACCATAGACAATTGAATTGATTCATCGAAAATTCACTAATGTGATGATTGTTTAATGCACATTCAAAAGTCTACAAATTGCCAGGTGGGTAGAGGTTGATCGTTAAAGATGCTTAGATGACTCTTGTCCCACCTCAAAACAAGAGAAGCTGAATGATGTTCTCGCCTTACCCTCATTTACATCACATTGCCATTGTATGGACAAATCCAGAGGATGTGTGTGTGTGTGTTTATGGGAGACCAGCTGCTCACAGCTGGGGTATAATGGCCAAGTTTTGGAGGGAAGACCCTTACTACCGGGCAGCTGTCACCATCAGCAGGGGAGAAGGACAGAGGCCATTTAGCCAGAGACCCTCTGGAGAGCTTCTGCTCGTTCTATTCTAAACCCAGATCTCCCCGTGTGTCAGGTGCTGTGCTATTTCCGATATTCTACGGAGCTGTCAAAAAAGTTGCCGTTAGCAACTATTTGTGGTCTCGCGGCTTGTCGAAACTTGTGCTTATGCCATGGACGGGTTGCGCCTAATAGATCTCTGTGTGCTCTAGTCACCTGACTTCCACATACGTGCTAAAATACCACCAGACCCATCTGGATACTGGCTGGAAGTATGGCCTAAAGATGGGTGTGATGATGGTGGCAGCTGTGCTCCCCTCACAAAGCCCTATTCAGAGTGAAGGGGACAATACAGAGGCCTGGTTACTCTCTCCTCTTCAGTTCCACACTAAGATTAATTCCTCAAATCCGTTTTCCCAGTGGCAGTCTCAAAGAATGGGAAGCCCTCCTGTTTGTCAGAGCATATTGTGCCAGTCGCCTGAGAATGAATTCCGCTGATGGTTCTGATAAATGGCCGCCGGCGTTGACACTGAGCAGACCTTTCCAGCTCTTTTGTTTTCAGTCTTGCATCTTTGTAATCTGGATTATTCTGGATTGTAAGATTGTCCTCCTCAGGGTGGTACGGCACTCTCAAGATACTTTGATTTGATTTGTATGGTCATTAAAGGAATATTCTGGGCCTTTGTGGCATAATGTTGATTGCCACTAAAGTGAATTTCGAATTACACCTACAATAAAAGTGAATGTTAAAGGGTTACTCCACTTTTTTTGGAAATAGGCTCATTTTAAAACTCTCCCAGAGTTAAACAGTTTTACCGTTTTCGAATCGATTTTTTTTTATATTTAGAAGAATATCAGTAACCAGACAATTTCTGGTCTCATTGACTTCCATAGTAGGAAAAACTATATAGTATTGAAGTCAATGAGACCAGAAACTGTCTGGTTACAGATATTCTTCTAAATATCAGAAAATTGGCTGAATGGATTCGAAAACGATAAAACTCAACTGTTTAACTCTGGGAGAGTAGTAAAATGAGCCTATTTTCAAAAAAGTGCACTATCCCTTTAACGCAGTGTGTCAATAGTAAAGCTACACTCGAAAAAATGCTGGGTTGTTTCAACCCAAATTTGGGTCAAATATGGACAAACCCAAATGTTGGGTTAAAAATGTAATTAAAAAATTCACAGTTTTAAAATACATTTTTAACCCAACATTTGGGTTTGTCCATATTTGACCCAAATTTGGGTTAAAACAACCCAGCATTGTTTAGAGTGTAAAAAGTGTAAATAAAATGCATGTTAACATGATTTTATTACACATTTTCGTAAAATTATATGATCCGTAAGTCATGGCAACAGATGTTTTTAAGTAAAATACATTTAAAACAAGTTGAGCAATTTTCAGATGTATTTTAAGTTAGACAAGATTCAATTCATTAAACCAGTTTAATGTAATTTAAGTTGAAATAACTTATAAATCTATGTTGATTGGACTTAAAAAATTTAAGGCAGCAACGTTTTTTGATGCCTTTGACACCGTAAGGCCTATAACTCTCTAAAAGATGATGAGACTTCACTACAATATTACAAAATTTAAGGCGTCACATTTTTGCTTTACTCAAAAAAAAAAAAAAATGACCCCATTCATTTTAAGTGACTCACTGTAACCCCTGGTTGAGTTTTAAAAGAAAAACACTGTAAAAAAAAATATTTTCAAGATTTGTTATATCAACATTTTTTCTTTTGTCAAATCAACTTAAATAATTTATTTAGTTCAGATAGCTCACTTTTTCCAGTTCAATCAACTTAAAATTTTAAGGCAACCAGGTTACTTAATTTTTTTAAGTTAAACCAACAATATATTTTTTTACAGTGCAGACGAGTTAAATTTATTATAATAATTTTTTTTGAGGTAATCACCATTATGCTACCACAAATAAGCTTTTCGATTATGCTTAACCTGCATTGAGCCCAGGATATTCCAGGATGATTGTTTTTGAATTAGCCCAAGTGGTTATTTTGGTAATCATCATGTTTTGTTCTTGCATATAAAAGCTGAGTTGATTGACTGTGGTGACGACGTCATACTTTCAGAAATGTTTGCGACCGCTTCTCAAGCCTCGGGATCAACAGGTGCAAGAAATGGCTGAAGGCAATGAGGCAACCGAGTCTGCAGGCAGGAATTGTTTGGTTTTGACTCATTGGTTTCATTCCTTTATTAGAGTGTAAATAGGTTTGCAATCACATCAGAAAGAGGTAACCAGAAACTCACACGTATCAGGTGCTGCTGTGAGGCTGTTTCTCCACAGAGCCGAGGCAGTTAGCCACACCCTAAAATACACAAACTCACACTGTGTTTCTCACACACACACATACACCCTCCACACAGGTGTTTAGCCTGCAGCCGTAGTACAAGTGAAGCTCATCAGCCATTTTGCCTGTGTGTTTAAAAGTGTACACTGACTGCCTAAAGCTGGATCACTTCAGCTGCCCATCTGCCATATGGCAGGGCTGGGCTGTTAAATATAATAGAGCTCAATTTCACCCTCTCACCTGTTTTATGTAGGTATTATATGTAAATTCAGCCAGATCTCACAAGAGTAGAATCATCTGTCATTCAGTTGTATGGCATGGGAAGATCAAGATACTACAAGATAAAAGTACGTTATGTGGACATTTGAGCCATATGCCTACCAGCTAAGAAAACAGAAAACAGTTCTGAAAAAAAAATGTCTAAAATAATTTGTTTCCTACAGCTTGTTATTCAATATATATATATATATATATATATATATATATATATATATATATATATATAAACTTAAAATTACTTAAACTACATATTTAAAATATATTTTGAAAATTTAAAAAAACTTAATTCTTATATATATATATATATATATATATATATATATATATATACACACATATATAACTTCATATATATATCTTTATATACTGTATATACACATATATAACTTCAAATTATTTAAACTACACATTTAAAATATAATTTGAAAAATTAAAAAAACATATAATATATATAATTTATATTTTATATTTAATATAAAAAAATCTTATATATATATATATATATATATATATAACTTAAAATTATTTAAACTACACATTTAAACTATATTTTGAAAAATTAAAAAAACTTAAGATATATATATATATATATATATATATATAATTTATATTTTATATTTAATATAAAAAAAATTCTTATTCTATTCTAATTCTTTATAACTTAAAATTAGGATACTTAAAGTACACATTTAAAATATATTTATATATATGTGTGTGTGTGTGTACAATTTTAACGACATTGCTATTATTTCTTATTACAGCTAAATAAAAATTACTGTGTATAATTGATGAGGAAATGAAATTCTGCATTTTTATGATGTTTTTTTTATTTTATAAACAATCACACTAAATCATCAAATAAATCGACAGCCTTCTTTTTTTCTTTCGGCTTAAGTATTTATTTATTTGTTTCTATTTATTTATTTGCCCCCTTTAATGTTACTTTCTTTCTCAAATACATAAACAAATAATATTAAAATAATTCTCGTTGAGTTATCAGCACTCGTCGTCGATGTCATAGCAAGCAGAAGAGTTGTTCTGTGAACAAGCCTTAGAGTCCATAGGAATGACTACGGGAAAGAATGAATGAGGCTGCAATCTGGATGCAAAGGATGCATCCCATCTCCCCAGGGCATTCTCACGGTTTAAAGAATGTGTCCACTGCACAAACACACACATACAGTGACGCTATCTCTTTTCCCACAGCCAGACCCGAGCAACGCCATACACTTGGTCACACACACACACATGTATCAGGCCTGACTTGCAGGGATCCAATTGTGTGAAACAGGCAGCAGAAGGTGCCCCAGTTCTTTTACATTCTTCTTCTTTCTTCGCATTGTTTCGGGGGGTTACAGTAACAAAGGGAGAACGGGTGAACATTGTGTGTGTGGTATGTTCACACCATCGTCCTCTAGTGTCTGTCCACGTCTGTGCGCGTTCATCTGTGAGCATCGACTCTAAATTACTCTCGTGAGTATGTGTGTGTCAGCGGTGCTGAGGGGGGTATCTGGAGAAAGTTGAATGAAGAGAAGGAGACACTCATGAACAGAATTAGCAGAGCACATTCCTCTGCTTTCTCCCACTCCCTTTATTCTTTCTTGCTCCCCCCCACCACCACCTCTTCATGAGAAAATCAAACAGGTGGTTTGGCCCTGTTGGAGGGGCTGCGTCTTGTGGAGCTGGGCTGTCCCGCAGCCTGTTGGAGGCACTGAAAGGCAGCGTCTCCTCTCAGCTCCAGCTTGAGTCCAGTGTCCAGTTAAAGAGAGCCACTCTCATTACCATCTCAATTCTGGGAACGGGCTAGAGACCTCAGCTGCACCCTAACAGGCAGCCCATATGGTGCTCGCTTGGCAACCAGGCAGGAGGGGACCGCCGTACCCCACCCCACACACATTCTCACACACACACACATACCATATTCACATTCAAAAAGACGTGAAGACCTAAATGACACACCTTATCTAGACTTAACCTCACACAAATAGACCATGCTTTCATCTTAATACATATGTTGCACTATAGCCCTTGAGTATCGGCATCAAAGCAACTTAGACAGTTAAAGAAAGCCTGGGGCTCCTGCGCATATCTCCAGGGGGAGCTGGACCACACAGCGCCTGTATGGAAGGACGCTTGGCTTCATACATCCTTATACTGGGTTTTTGGAGGCCATTTCACCATAAACGGCTTTAGTGGTTACAGACCCCACAGGTCAAAATTAACATGCTCTACTTGGTTTGCGTTAGTGGTTCATGACAAGGAAAGTTTCACCAATTTAAGGAAATATGAAGTAAATATACATTTAAATGTATTTATATGAAGAATAATTCATGTAGATATTTTATAAAATCATATTTTTATTTCACAGTTATTTATTTTCATAATTTGTATATATATATATATATATATATATATATATATATATATATGTATGTGGATTTTAGAGTAATTCATATAAATACATTAAATATTTGCTATAATATTTAATATATTTGTTATCTTTGTAATATATACAGTATATAAACACACACACACACACACTAAAAAATGCTGGGGTTTTTTTAACCCAGTTTTGGGTCAAATATGGACAAACCCATTTTCATTTTTGAGTTAGATTTTTAAAATAAATTTTTAACCCAATGTTTGAGCTTGCCCATATTTTACCCAAAATTGCATTTTTTACAGTGTGTATATAATATAATATAATATAATATAATATAATATAATATAATATAATATAATATAATATAATATAATATAATATAATATAATATAATATAATATAATATATCAATAAATATATATTAAATATAGTAAATAATATTATATCAAATATATAAATTATAAAAAAAATATTTTATTATAATAAATTATTATTATATCATAATGTATTTATTAAATGTATTATAAGCTTATTTATAAGGATATAATGTACAAATATATATTCAGGTATATTGTATATATTTTTAAACATCAAGCATTCAGTCTGAAGTGCTGCTATGCCCTGAAGTAAAACAAATGAAATAATTCATTCATTCATTTGTGGAGATGCAACACGCCTCCTTGTACATTTTACTGCGTCATCAGTTGATTTCAAGTGATATTTTATTCATTATATGCATTAACAGATATGACCCAACCACCTGCAAGTCCCTTCATAAATATGTCAAGAAGAACAAAAGAAGTCAATGTGCGGGGTGTTTCTCTGGTTCAAACCATCAGAGAGACCGAAGCTGTGAGGCATTTCCTTCCCGAACAGAGGAATGTGCTGGATGGATCAGAGCCTAAAAGTTACAGGAAACGAAAGGTGCATGTGTTTATGTGCAGTTCCCTGTGTCCTCTGCCACCGCCAGACCTCACATTGGCAGGTCATATCATGTTCACACATTATCCGTTTCATCTGTGATAACGTCCCCGATGACGAAACGTCAGCGTAAGCCATGCATGTGCCTCTTTGTGATTGCACATGCTCAGTCCGCCCCTCTCTACGAATCTGCAGCTGTGCAGTCACATACGCAACATGATTTCACAACATCCTCTTCTGCCTTCGCTGGAAATATCCTCTTTTACTCCCCCTCCCTTCCTCCCTCGTTCCCTATCTCTGCCTATATGTAAGTGTCTTTAGTGAAATGCCCTGACAACCCAGCAGGTGCGAGACTTAGTCATCCTCTCTGCCCTACCCATCCTTGAGTATGTGTGGGTTACTCAACGCAACTCCTTATTATGTTAATCTACACCACAGTGCTAGTCACAGGTACATGTTGTAATCAACAATTTCCCTCTCTAAAAGCCCAGCTGTCTCAGTGTTTACTAAAAGCATCACTCACAAGCGCAGGCGCCAAGCACCATGACTCTGGAGTTTCCAGGATTTCATGAGTGTGTGTGAGTGTGTTGTTCTGGCAGATGGGCCTGTGCAGCGGTTCTGACTCTTTGTACAGCTGGCTGTAGTTTCTGTTTCTAGAGAAGAGAGCAGGCCGAGTGTCACATCACTCACAGTGTTCACTCACTACTGTTTATCATACACTCACAGTGATAATCAGCCAGCCTATTGACACCTTAACAAGTTTACCTAGCGATCAAAATGAGGAAGTGCCAGTGTTTTTCTTTTTTTTAAATGAGCATTCCTGTAACACAATCAGTGCAACATGGTGTGCTTTTGATTTAGGCAACAGCTCAATGAACAATAAGTTGTTATCAAGCATAACAGTTAGTTTTAGTCCTCGGATTTGAGACTTCAGTACACAGTACACCTGTAAGTTCACATTCCAGAGCAGACTCATGTTCTCATTAGTGGGGAAACCCGTAGCGGAACTACAGCGGCATGATTACAGAATGTTCATTTTGGTGACATACGAAACTTTTAAAGGGATACTCCACCGTTTTTTTTTTTTTTTTCATTTTAAACTATATTATTCCCTTAACAAAGATGAGTTGATACACCTCTGTCGTCTCAGTGCGTGCACTCAATCACTCTGGCGCTCGAGACACTTTGATAGCACTTAGCTTAGCATAGTTCATCCATTGAGAAGTGACCAAACACCTCCACGTTTTCCCTATTTAAATACAGTTACTCGAGCAGTGAAACTCAACCAAGGACGGTGACACAAAATAAAACGTTGCGCTTTTCTAAGTGTGTAAAATGGATGACTATGTTGTATGGCGGAATACCACAGCAAGTGCTTGGGAGCATTTCGACTCGGCGCAGTAATATCATCACTCGTGAAATCCATAGATGTAAATGGACTCGAGTCCATAGATATATATGCGCCAAGTCGAAATGCAAGTAAAACGTTATTAACCCTCAGGTGCTCTTCGTTTCGGAGTCACACTTGTTATCTTCCCGGTCAAAAGTGACCGGACACTTAAAAATTAAATTTCAATTTCAAATTTTCGATTTCAAATGCAATTTATTTTTGTTCTATAATATTTATTATTTGTAATTTAGTATTTTGAGACAATTCGATTGAATTTATTAATATTTAGCCTATGCAATATTTATGGTGTATTTTGCCATTGAAATATATATATATATATATATATATATATATATATATATATATTTTTTTTTTTTTTTTCAAAAAATATTTATGCAGTATTTTAGTTTAATATCTAGGCCTTCAGAAAAAAAATATTTTTTGAAGAAAATTAGCACCATCTGGTTACAGTATAGAGAAATAGCGTAGAATCATGGTGTAACCACTAGATAGCATGTACAGCTCTCTATGGAGAAGCATGTTAATTCCCGTTTACGAACACATTTATTTTGGGTGGATTTGAATATATAGTTCAAACAATCTCAAAAACGATTTTTTATTAAAATATTAAAAAAATGTAAAAAGAAAAATGTAAAAAAAAAAAAAAAAAGGTAAATAAAAATTTGTGAATTTTTGTCAATTTCCAATTCATTTCCAATTTCCAATTCGGTCATTTTTGACCGAATTTTTTTGACCGAATTTTTTTAGCATGTTCGGATCATGACCTCAATTTTTTTCTTGTATTCACATACATAATGCCATAAAAGTCACCAAGTTTCATAACATTCTGATGAAGCTGTGATTTTTAGAAATTCGAAACTGAAAATTTTTCGGTCAGAAATGACCGAAGAGCACCTGAGGGTTAATTATAATATAAAACAAAATATTATTTAGACTAAATATCTATTAATTATTGTTATTAACTGAGGGCATACCCAAAGAGAGATTTGGGCAGTTTTGTCTCCAAAGTATAGCTACTCGCATTCACCCTGATAGATAATCCTTTAAACGGCATATTTTGTCATTATGAAGTATGTGTTTCACATTTCCCATTATAATCTGGATAGCTTTCAGTTTTCCAGCAGAACCATATGTCCAAAATCCAACAGCTCTGTGCTCAATGTGGCGTCTAAACATACAGTTACTCTGGCTGATGTGCGCTTAAAGATGGATGGAGTTTCAGTATAAGACAGAAATCAGTGTGGTCATACTTATCATGATCTACGCAACGCACACACAGATTTGAAGGTCTCCACATCTGTCACCAGTTAAGGCACACACTGTTGCCATACACATGATGAATTCATCCCGAGTCTGAAGGATACGTTTAGGGCTGCTATTACAGCGTGAGTCACGGTAACAATAATTGCCATGTGATTAACAATAAATATTGTTTAGCGTTAAGAGCCTACATTTAAAGAAGCTTCCAAAAAGAAATGATGCTATGCACTTTCTCGTTTTGAGAGGGAAACAGATGGAGGATCTTTGGAAACACACAACAATAAAAAGCCTGAAAGACAGGAAAATAGAGAGTGAAGGATCAGAGCTGAATGAGAAGGAATGAATGAATAAGTGAAAGAGAGGGAGAGAGGAATGGGAGATTGTCTTTCTGGAAGGTCTCCTCTCAGATGTGGGGTCTTCTTCACATGCTAATGGGATGTTTCTTCAGCCCTGACCCTGTTAGCATAACAATGCTGAGAAAGTGAAGGAGCTAAACTTCAGCTTTCTTTGGGAACTAAACCCCGGGCTTTCTTCTGGAGAAAAACACTCTTCTTCCATTGTGAGAGCAATGAAAGTGGTTCAGTGCAGCTGTGTGAGGTGATCAAAGCTGCTGCTCAAAATGAGTTTGAAATGAGCAAAGTTGGAGATGGAAAATCAGCGACATTTCTGAAATGACGTGGGACGAAATTCAAAGGAGTCCACGTTTCTTCCAAGAAAGATGCGTCCCTCTGGAAATGCAAAATAATGTGATATATTATCCTAGGTGGTGATAAAATTGTGTGAATTATGTCTGCAATGTTTCTGTGGCTCCTGTGTTATGTCTGTCCAGATATTACGCTAATGCCATCATTCACAGTAATGTAACTGTCTGTCTATCTTGAGCGTGGCCTTGTGGCATCGCTTTGTTTTTCAATTGCTATCAGACTTGAGTTTGCTATCTCGCTACTATGAAAAGGTCACATGAAATGGCACATTTGATCTAATAATAAGACATTGCTGAATGCTAATGATTCCTGCAAACTCTGTCTGATGAAATTGAACTTTCTGAGTGCATGTAAACCCAATGATCTTGGGTTGACGAAAGGAGTCTTGCTGGCTTACATTGGAGATAACAACTTTCCATGCTATATACACACACCGGCCACTTTATTAGGAACATCTTGCTAGTACTGGGTTGGACCCCCTTTTCTCTTTAGAGCTACCTTGATTTTTCCATTGCTGGAAACATTCCTCTGAGTTTTTGGTCAATGTTGACATGATAGCATCACACATTTGCTGCAGATTCCACCACATCCCAAAGGTGCTCTGTTGGATTGAGATCTGGTGGCTCATTGTCATATTCAAGAAACCAGTTTGAGATTTATCCACAATTGTGACTGCATCTTTTTTTCTTATTTCTGGAAGCTCTAAAAATGTTATTGAGTTTGGGCAAGAAATTCAACGTTTTAAATGAAAAAATAGATTAAATCAATGAATGTCATGTGACTAGTGTGAAAGGTCACATGACCAGATCAGTTCACTTCCTGCTTGCACACCTAGATGATGTCTTCTTCAGACTACTACAAAAAGTAAGATATAAAACATCTTAATTTACAGATACAACTGTTATATTTTGTGCATATGTTCTTTAAATGGTCTACTACTGATATATTTTGAGAATTACACTCCTGTATATATATTTTGCTCGTAAGACTTGCAAATTTGTTAACGGTCACATTTGTGACTGGTAGAGCAGGGCACAACCTAACGCTTTTTGGTTTTGGCTCAATTAATTAAAAAATAATTAGGTTAGATTAATACTTTTTTACACAAGCAACATACACATCTCTGGTACAAATGACCACTTAAAGTTTTTTTTCTAGGACCTACCATTTTCATACAGTTGGACTGAAAGTGTCAGAAGTGCAAATGTTACAACTTACCCCATATGCGGGGTTAATTGTAACAGACAGAGGGGTTAGTTGTAACACTTGTGTGTAACACACATAATTCAGTACTATTTTATTTGTATAGTTTGATATTGTTTGTGCATCTGTATAGATCCATACATCCATCCCTCATCCAATCATCCTTTTGTTATGGATCAATATCTTGGATAGAGACGTAGAAAAGGGCTGCACAGTTTTGCAATAAATAATTATAAATAAAATAAAATATATATAAATATTGTAATTGAAATTAAATTAGATTTGTGTCTGGCAGCTGCATGTACAATTGTTATTTTTAATAATAACAACAGTAATAATAATACAAATTAGCTTAGAATAATAATTTAAAGAGTTTATTACATTAAAAACAGGACATATTCTTAATAAATAAACAAGTTATCATTCAAAGTACACTAAATTTTTTAAACATTTTAAATTCCAACATTGTTTGTGAAAATCCAACAAAGTTCTATGTATACTCAAACCTGAAAAGTTGTGTGGCTCCTTTTTCAATTGATTATAGTTGGAACACTCTGTTAGAACCAACCCCGCTGTGTATCACATATTTTAAACCTAGCTAACCAGGGCCGGCCCTGACCAATTTGCTGCCCTAGGCAAGATTTTACCTGGCGCCCCATGCATTACAGCCCATTTCACCCCATCATTTGTGTTGGCGATTATTTAGTCATATATACTGTATATAGCAAGAGCATTACATCTAGCATTCAAGTCAAGTCCCCAATATTTTTATATAGCGCTTTTTAGCCAACAATACAGATTATTTCAAGCAGCTTTACTGAGAAAACAGGAAAATAATGCAACAAAGTTTGCCTCTCCTGTACAGCAGATCTAGATGAAAAGTATGTTCAGTGATGATTTATTTTGTTGCAATTTTTTTATTATTATTTATTTCATTTATATATAGCCACTCTAGATAAAACAGTGATGTCATGTTCTAAATGTCATTCATGCACAAACTCTTCATTGAGCACTAGCAAAAGTGTTTGTTTGGCAGTTGATGGCAGCAATCTTCCACTAAATTATGGCACATTTCATGTTTTCAACATGAATGAAACTGCTAAATGTCTTTAATGTGAATTTTACATGAAACATTGCTACTTTTAATAAACCTGTAGCTTATAAATATCGTTATTAATTTTGGCAAATAATAAAAAATGCCATATATCCCAAAAGTATAGTAAAACATTAAATAATAAAAGTGATAGTATGCGTCTAAAAAAGACCGACATGTTTGTTACAAATCGCATTTTCTGGGGGCTCTGCAAGAATACAGAACTACTGTTAGCATGAAGTTATAACGTAAAAATAACTGCCATTAAATTATAGCATCTTAATACTATGCAATTAGATAAACTGTTCATTCATTACATCACTTTACCTCTGTCTTTATCCCCTTGTATCCTCTTCTTTTCGGCACTATCTCTATCGCAGCAGACTATAATGTTAATTTAAATGTGCCATGAAAATTCGGCCATCCGTCACAATGAGGAAACTTTCCCCGTGTCTAGATGGGTTCGAGGCCCGTTTCTAAGGGAGTGCTTGAGTGTAATTTCATTAAACGAAAGCAATGTTGTCTACATTGGATGCGGCGAGAGGCGACACTAAACAAACTGATCGCGCGCTCTGTTTCTGGCGCACTTCAAGCACTCGCGGGGCGGGGGGAGATTGATGCACCGGACCGGAGTAGGGGGATTTAGTTACGCTTTTAATTTTGTGGAGTTGTTTTGCTTTATTTTGTAGTATTACGAATTAATGGTTTTAAAACAGTATTAGTAAAAAAATATATAAAAATTAAAAATTCACTCGTTCCCTCATTTTGGCGCCCCTTGAGTTGGGTGCGCCCTTAGCATTTGCCTATACCGCCTATGCCACGGGCCGGCCCTGTAGCTAACAGTCGCTAGGAATTACTGACATGTTTCAAAACGGTGCTGTGTTTGAGCCAACAAGACAGTGATTAAGGCAATATAAAGTTAGATTTGGAAACGTATACATCCAACTCAGAAACCGAAAAAAATCTATGATGAAAAAATTTACTTTCATGGTGTCAAAACGCTCTTTGTCCAGTATCTTCACGAAATATAATCAAAACTTTCCGCAAATTCGCGGGAGACCGTCTTCTGGCAGCAAGAGAAAAAGAGCGGAAAGACGGCCGGGTTAATCCTGAAGAACTATGTAAACGGTCCGTGTTACTTTTAACCCCGCGTTAGGTTGTGTCCCGCGCTCCCCTATAACACAGTGCTTCGATTCGTTCATTTTGATGAACGAGTTCGAATAGGAAAGCAACGAACGTGCATCACAGAACAGAGCAAGGCGACCATTTGAGCTTATAAAACTTAAACTTTGTTATTTTTTTTTAAATGAGCGATCGTTTTGCTTGATAAGACCCTTTTTCATCGTCTGAAATCATTTAAAGCCCTTTGAACAGTTTGCAGTTTGCACTGAAACTGTCTTTTGGACCTTGAACCATTTGGTTCCCATTGAAGTTCATTATATGGAGAAAAATCTTGGAATGTTTTCATCAAAAACCTTCATTTCTTTTCGACTGAAGAAAGAATGCTATGGTATCTCAGATGACATGAGGGTGAGTAAATTATCAGCAAAAGTTTTTTTTTTTTTTTTAAAGTGCACTACTTCTTTAAATAAGTGCACCTTATAAAGTGACCAGTGAGTATCATTTGTATGATAACACTACTTCATCAGCAGGTACTGCAGTTTCCTGCATTGCACATTTGACAATCAAGACTTTTCCTTGACTTTGCACGAGACTCAAAGTCCCCTTGGTTCAAGGGCCGGTGTTATGGGTGCTAATGATCCATTAGCAACCTGATGCATTCCTAAAGAAAGGAAGCGATGCCTCACAAAGCCCTTTACAGTAGTTGAAAAGTTTTAGTGGTCAAACTTGCTGGTGCCACTTAGAAAGTGTGATAATTGTAATAGGCTATTGTCCCCAGATCGGTTTCCTTTCCAGCGAGGGTCGCGAGCCATTAGCAGTGCGAGGTACACTTAGCACCTCTTCTTCTGAATGAGGAAGTTGATACTCAAATTAGGATGAGTATGCAGGCTTTGCGGCCATGTTTGTGGTCACAACCCTTAACGCACAATGACACCGCCACTGTATTCATGTCAGCTGCCGCTACACAAATTAGCACCTACTTATCTGAGGTTAAACATCTTATTTTAATGCAAAACAGCCATTTCCTCATTCTCTGTATGCTAAGTGTTCGAAACAGGCACGGTTAGCCTTTCAATGTTTAAAGCACATGAACGTCGCTACGGTCCGTGACATAAACTTTAAAGACTTTTTTTTACGAACCTGAGGGGAGTGTAAAAGAGTTGTTCACTAGCATGTGTTTTAAGACATTGTAAATATGCACCAGGCCGTGTCTTTGGCTTAATTAGTTCACAAATATATTTTTTATCGCCATTGTTTTCTCACGGACATATTAAACTATATGCCAGCGAGGAAAATAATGCTAAAGTGTGTCCACAACATGTGGCACTGTAGATGAAAAACATGCCCCTTTTTGTATGCTAACGCAACGACAGACCGATGGCTGTGTGCTGTCACACATCTGTTCTTCACTGGAGAGACTAGTACCATGGCGACAGGAGGCTGCCCGACTGGTGCCAGTGTATTTTTACGAGGCGGCAAATAATAACTCACAGCTGGCAGTGTGGGAACAGCTGCAGCTAACATCAGTACGCCCAGCATCTTTCTCTCTCGCTCTTTTCCTCCCTCGCTTTAGGGCCCAGACTTACTGGAGCCGAAGCTCCACAGCCCACTTCCTCTCTCCAGACTTCACTTCCTGTCATTTGATGGGGCTTCCTGTCACGCCTCTATGATCAGGCCTTGAGAAAGCTCTTCTCAGAGAGTAGTTTCCTGTTTCAAAGACAGCTGTAGAGATAGTTCCTGCTTTTGGCCTCACTCAGGGAATTCTCTCTCCACGTCGCACACAAACACGCTCACACATGTGATCTTCTCTCACCCCGTTTTACTGCTGATTTTTCCATTTCCCTTAGCTAAGCAGGTGACTGCCATTTGCTGATGTGACCGGGAATCATTTTAGTGTCATCAGTTCGCCATATAATCCCAGCTAACAATTTTACGTTCTGGGAAAATTCTAGGAACGTTAGATTTTGGTTCCTTATTGGTGATCCAGGAAAGTTTTCTAAACATAAATAGAACGTTCCCTTAAAGGGATAGTTCACTTTGAAATTAGTTTTTGATATGTTTTAGCTTACCTCAAGGGCATCCAAGATGTAGGTGTCTTTGTTTCCGCACAGTATTTTCAATTTTGATATTTTTCGGTCAAACCGTTGTTGTCTATCAGTCATATAATGAAGGTCTATATGGGGTCCACCCTCGGTTCACCTAACACCATGTCCTAACTACACGCGACGCGACGCCGCGACACGCGATAAAAGGTATCTTTTCCATGTTAATCAGAGTTTTTGTCCTAACCAGACGCGACGGCGACACGCGAAGTTTCTAATTTAGAAACGGTTCCTATTTCTGCGACGTCGCGGCTGACAGAATGAAGAAATTACACTGATTATGAGTACACATTATTTATTTTTAGTTAAAACTAGGTCACTGTGACACAAGCGATAACGGATAATTTACCTCAAATTTTGAAAGCATGTAATATAGTGTTCAAAATGAATTCTATGCAAACATACGACTGTACTTCATATCAAAATTAGTCAATGAGTATATTTTGTTAATGTTTTGATGTTTAATAATGTTATTTCTTGATTTGATTATGTCCTTACCCATATTCAATGCGAGTGCGGGCCAACAGAGCGCTTTTACAGAGAGACTCTGCTCACACCATAGGCTCACACGTTCTGAATGTGTGGCATCTCACAGTCACGTCGCATCTAGTGTGGACAGACACACTTGCTGTTGCTGGAATTTCATCGCGTCGCGTGTAGTTAGGACACGGTGTAAGAGCATGCACAGAGAAGTCAAAATTAAACTTGATTGAATGACTCGTAAATGTAATTACACATTGATGGCCTAAGACACGAAACGAACGGTTTGTGTGAGAAAACGAACAGTATTTATATCGTTTTTACCTCGTGTAACACAGCCATGTCCAACTAATCTGAAGGCACAGTCTGCGCATACGCAGGAAGTGATCACTTGCGTGTATGTCACTCATTGTTTACACCGAGATTTGGGAAGATTTACCCTTCACTGTGAAGATCTAAACATATTTAGATATACAGGAAATCACAATGGAAGACGATTTCGATATATCTAAATGATTTTAGTGAAAGGTAAAACTACTGAAATCTCTGTGTAAACAATGAGTGACAAAGTGAACTATCCCTTTAAGGTTAGGGGAACATTGTGGAAACTTTATGGGAACGTTCCCTTTAGGTTATAAAAATAGAACCTAAAAAGAAACTACATGGAACGTTCCTAGTTTGGTTCCCCAAAAAATAACCAAATGGGAACCATAAGGGAACATTAGGGGAACGTTCTGTGTTTGCTGGGATGTCAGCCTGTGGGCAAATTAACACAAGGATCCGCTGCTCCATTGTGGAATTCCTAAAGTAAAGGACCGTAAGTGTAAAAACACTTGCAAAGTGAAACAACACTTAACGTCTCACACGTCTCTCACTCCATTTGCCTATTCGTGACACATTTGGTTGCATATATCCATCTGCGGAAACTCAAATAGATAAGCACTGCAACTAACTGCTAATTTATTTATCTGTTGAAAAATTTGTTTGTTTTATTGATTAAATACATGAATATTTGTTAACACTCTCATCTATGTGCAAACTGAGGGCTGTAAAACAAAAAAAGTGTTAATGTGCATTTAAACAAATACAGCACATCAAGACATCACATGTCATAACGTCATCATTTCTCATGTGGAGAAAAACAGAACCAGACAAACAACAAAAAGTGAACTTTTTGTGTGCAAAAAGTTACATATTTAAATGTTATAATCATAAAACAAGGTATACAGTTAAGGGAATCTCGATTTCAGGCCTAAAATTCACTATCAACTTTTTAATGTGTTTGAAAGAAATCTCTTCTGCTCACCAAGCCTGCATTTGCTTGATCAAAAATACAGTAAGAACAGTAATAGTGTGAACTATTATTACACATTTAAAATAGCTGTTTTCTATTTTAATATATTTAAAATGTAATTTATTCCTGTGATGGTAAAGCTGAATTTTCACACTCTAAAACATGCTGGGTTGTTTTAACCCAACTTTGGGTCAAATATGGACAAACCCAAACATTTGGTTAAAAATATTATTGAAAAAAAAATAAATAAATAAAATAAAAATAAATAACCCAATGGCTGGGTTTGTCCATATTTGACCCAAAGTTGGGTTAAAACAACCCAGCATGTTTTTGAGTGCAGCATCATCACTCAGGGCTTCAGTGTCACATAACCCTTCAGAAAACATTCTAATAATATGATTTAATGCTCAAGAAAGTTTAATATTTCTTTAAAGAAAAAAGGTAGGCTATCAAAGATATTTTGTGACATCAAAACTTTACTGTCACCTTTGATCAATTTAATGTGCTCTTTCTAAATAAAAGTATTCATTTCTTAAAAAAACATAAATAAATCCTGACCCCAAACTTTAAAACAGTATTGTTTGTTCATCCATCCTGGCAGATAAAGCAGCATAAACCAGCTGGATAGCCTTGGAATGCTGTAGGTGGGATTACTGGTGATAGGCGCTGATTGGTACATGACGTAAATTGTATAAACCTGGTATGAGTGTGTGTTCAGACACCCAAATGGGGAAGGAATCTGCTGGAGGATCTAGCATTTCCAGCATTAGTTATAGACCATGCTATATATCAACAAAGCTACAGAAAAAAAAACTGCACTGCTATTAAGAGAGCATGTTAAACAGTTACACTTTTTTGGTTTTGTTAGGTATTTTTCCACCTGATCTCTTCCTTATTGACTATTCAACTTCCTAAACATGTGTTGTCCTTCTGTCCATCTACTGTGCCCATCTGGGGTGTGTGTGAGGGAACCAGCAGGGTGCTTGGGCCAGGACAGGTTGGAGAGGCAGCATGTGTCCTCTGAGAGGGATACAAACAGCCTGGTTTAAACCAGTCATATGGGTCCGTTAGGAGAAGCATTTGGCTGTGGCATGAATTCTTTATAGGATGCATTACACTAATACAGCCACAACATATCACATACAGACATTAGCTTTGTGTTTGTTGTCTCAATGCTTATTGTCTATGCTGGGGCGCCGCTAAGGGGGTAAAGTTAGGACGAGGGCTTACACACTTATAGGGGCCCAAGAGATTGATTTTATTAATTGAATGGGTGCATCAGTACCTATTTTTTTGCCAAGATGCCCAAAATCCCGAGCTGTACCCCTGTGCCCATAGTCAGCATCCTAGCATAATGAAACCTCACAATTGACTAACATGGAAAGCTCTAGGCAGAAACTCAATAGACTCACAACTGATTACAAACGCTACTCTATTTAAAATAAAATACTGTTTAAATGCAATTATTAGGTAAAACAATACATTTTTAAATGCACTGATCTGTTTCATTTTGAAATAAACTTTTAAATAAAATTATATTAAAATCTATTGTATAATAACATGACTGATTTTTCACTGAGATTGTTATTTTGTTATATATTTTTTCTTTTTATTGATAGATAACAAGACCAGCCTTGTCTGGGAATAGAATGCAATTCTGGTTTAACTAGTACTATACTGGTAATTGTAGCACTGGCCCATGCTAAAACAACTAAACTGAAAAGACTTGATCTTCAACTTTTGGATTTGTAGGGGGGAAAAAGAGAAAGATAGAAAGGCAATTTCGCTGTTAATTCATAAAATATGTCTATAAAAGATTAAAATTTAAATTATAGCAATTCAGACTCATAAAAACAAGTCAAAGTTACAGAGGGTTTTATGCTCGGACTTTTACAATAAATCCCCTCCTGGGGGCTTTTTTATTTATTAACAGAACGGAATATTATTCCAGTTAGATATCTGGCCGTGTGTCATTACAAGAGATTGGTAATGATTTGTTCTGGCTCTGCTACGACCTAAAAATAAAACACACTAGCTGTGAAAAGTTTAAACAAACTGACTCATTCTTTCGTATAACTTTATCTACATTTTATAAGAAAAGTCAGCAAAACTATGAAATAACAACAACATAATATCATTGGCTCTGTGACGAATTGCTTGTGGATAATGCTTTGGATAATAGCATTGCTAAATGCATAAATGTAAATGGGTAGAAATATGTAGCAACCAAAAATGTGGAGGAAAAAAAAGTATAAATTAAAATAAAATGTATTTACAAAGTTTATGAACAAAAGAATACATTGAAGCATCTGTATCCAGATATACAGTTGCTTTCCTCATTCCTTTGCTTTCTTTTTCTGTCTTCCCTCTGCCTCCCACCCTCCCTTTTTTTTCTTTCCTCTCTCTCTTTTTGGGAAGCATGCCTTCCCCAGCTGTGTGTTCAGCCCCCACAGTGAGGGCTCAGGGCAGGCCAGGCTCACAGCTGGCCAGACATTGTGGAGCCAGTCGACAGGCGCATGGAGGGCCGCCCGCCCCGGCCTCTTCCTTTGCAAACATGCCCAGGTGTGGGGCCTGATGGCTGGGCCTCTGATGTGTGTGTGTGTGTGTGTGTGTGTGTGTGTGTGTGTGTGTGTGATGGAGGGGGGGTCAGAGCAGGAGGAGGCATAAAGGGTGGGTATTCCCACTGAAGCTGTGTCAACACTGAATGCAGGGGAGTGTTTGTGGCATGGGGGGTGGGGAGGGGGCCGTACGCAGCGATTACTGGCTCATTGTAACCACATTGTAGGGAAATTGCTCATCTTTTGCCAAGCAGCCATCCTGGCGCACATGCAGATGCTCAGAGAGCGATGGAGGGCTTTCGTTTAAGATGCATGCAGGCACAGCGGTTGTTTAAGTCAACAATGCATTCTCGACACATGCATAGGCCTACATGCATGCTTCTCCGTGACCACATATGGGAATTGTATACTTCATATGTCTGCTAAATTACAGCAGATGTATTATGTTTTGCACTCGTGGACGGACGGTCCAAGCTGTTAATCTATGATCTCATCCTAAGGCACGGTTTCGTTAGAGATGAGGCCAAGGGCTGGACAAAAGGTGCTTGGATGAGATAACATCCAATAAGTCTTTGAACATCTTTATCTGTGGCCCAGGCACACACACACACACACGCACACGCACACACACACGCACACACACTAATGAGGTGTTTCTGGCTGTGTCTTGTGTTGGATTCCCCTGGAGTCTCGCTGTCTCTGCTCCATCTCAGTCGCAGTGTTTCAGTCCCTCTAGTGGTGGAAAATGGAGTCACGACTTCTCAGATTGCTATAGCTGCACATCTGTATCCAGCCCTCGTCCCTGAAGAGTGACTAAAAGAATCAGCGTGGTCATGAACGGATTATAAGTGTGAAAGCGAAATGATTCGTTCAAGCTGTTTCAAGCGACTTTCAGGAGACTAATTCGTTCAGATTTCTCTTTATTTTATGATTCATAGCAACACTCCGAAAAGCACATGGGTCACCATCAACACGAACAACGTTTTGGTAGTACATCATTATTCATTTGTTTATTTCTCTTAAAAAAGAATATGGCAGCAACATGATACAATTAGCCTATAACAGCAGATGGTTTTACCATGTTATACTAACTGTATTAACCTACATGTATGGTCCAAATTTGTATGGCCTATAGCATTTTACGATGATGGTGTCAGTTTAATACTATGGCATTTTTTAAATTCAAGTACCATCTAATTTACTTGGTCTGGGTTAGGCCTATGTCCAAAAATACCATGGCATTGCCAAATGTGATTTCTATTGTACGCTCAGAATTATATTGATATTGTGTTCATAGTATAATGAATGTTTACCATTTACCATGGTTACCAACATATTTAGATATATCGAAATCGTCTTCCATTGCGATTTCCCGTATATCTAAATATGTTTAGTGAAAGGTAAAACTTCCGAAACAATGCATGATGTAGACGGGCGTGAGATCACTTCCGGCGTAACGTCTGGAGACGGTTCCGTTCGGTTCAGTTGGACAGTGCATGTAGCTGTTAACAAGAGGTAAAAACTATATAAATGCTGTTCGTTTTCTCACACAAACCGCTCTTTTCGTGTCAGTGTGTACTTACATTCACGAGTCATTAAATCATGTTTAATTTTGACTTCTCTGTGCATTCTCTTTGAGGTGGACCCCCTAAAACTCCATTGTATGACTGACAAACAACAACGGTTTGACCGAAAAATGTCAAAATTGAAAATACTGTGGAAACAAAGACACCTACATCTTGGATGCCCTTGAGGTAAGCTAAAACATATCAAAAGTTAATTTCAAAGTGAACTGTTCATTTAATATACCATGGTATTGTGGTAATACCATGGTACAGAAATGGCACTACCATGGCGACAGGAGGCGAATTACACAATTTTAAAAGAAAAATCAAAATACATTTTGAAAAATACCATGGTACTAAAATTCAAGTATGATGGTATTAACGTGGTACTCCAGAGTATGTCCAAGAATATCATGATACTGTAAAAAAAAAAAAATCATAGTATTTTTTGTGTACAATGACACTACAAAGACCTTTACCGAATAATATGGTGTTTCCATGGTACATCTTTAAGAAACCATGGTATTACATTGATATTGGTCCAAAAAAAAAAACATGCTAGCTAAAATCATGCAGGCCTATACGCTGTCAATCCAATTATTTAAAATTGTAGTGAATACATTTTGACTTTTTATTTAGTTACATTCATAATACCATGGTACTGATAAGTTTTATTGGTCAATCCTGGCTCAAACTGCAACAGGTGAGCAGAGAAAGAGTTGAAGAATTCCTGATAATTCAAGCATAACCCGCAATAATGGGGTGAGAATTGTTCTGTGAGGTTACTTGGCCTCATGAAACACCCAAGAGATGTCAAAAACTCCACAGCATGTGTGTGTTTTATAAAATAGTCTCCGAGGCAAAGTGTGTATGAGCTTGTGCTTGTTGCAGTGTGTGTTTGCTGCATATTTGTTCTCTCTTGTGTGCATGTGCTCGGTATTGTATCGGGGGAATGAATTGTTGCTCACCTGTTCACACACACACTAACAAAAGGCAGGCAGCGGAAGCAGCTGTCTCACAACTGTATTGGTACAATACTTGGGTCACATACTCCTGTTTGCTCAGTACATATTCTCACCCTAGTCTCAAACATCGCTCTCACACACAGTTCTCATGTACAGCTCATGTCTCACAGTTTGAACAGCTGAATATTTCCTCTAGCCCTGTTTACCAAACAAATATTAAACATTAAATTTCCTTGTGCTTTAGGTGTATATACCGCCAAATCAAACACATCTAGATAATCTTTATAATAAAAATAAGTGTTATAAGAATTAATCTTATACCAAAGGGGCGCTTTAACGGTGGCGCTGAAAGTCAAATAGCCCACAGTTGATCAGTAAATCCCTAAACAATTCAAATTAAGAGTTCACATTAACAACAGTTCATCACTAAAATGTTGAACAACAGTTTTAAATGACAAAAATATAAAATGATTAAAAACAGCTCGTTGTACAACTGTAAAAAACAAAACAAATAACATTCCTTCAGTCAGTAATTGAGTAAGTCGCTCATTCTCATACTCATACTTCAGTTACTCAATGTGGTGTCAGATGCAGTTGTTCTTCCCAAATGTCTAGGCCTCTAAAGCATCCCAGACTGGTGAACCTGATTTCACCTAGAACAACATGTTCCTGGATCGACATCTTTGTCCTGAAACAATATCCCAATCAAGCAATCCGATTTTTGGGACGGTTTATGACATATCATACTTGGCAAAATCCCGGAGACAACAGGACTCTACAGCCGTTGATAATGGGTTTCACTCGTACACTGCGTTTCCTGATTTTGCAGAGTTATTAGACACGTTTCTGGGTCAACATATTTTGTTGATCCTGGATCAAAATTCCTGTCCGAAAATGTATTCCAAACCATATCCCTACCTCTAAGCCCCAACCTTACCTTAAGTTATAACAATCTAGGGAAATAATAGGTGTAGGACATAAACTGCAAAAAAAAAAAAAAAAAATCCCTCAAATATGATTGGCTGATTGGTACAGAGATATTCATTCATTCATCATCATCGGTCGAGCTGGGCTAGGGATCGACGAGAGGTTTCCCTCCTTTAGGTTTCTTTTGGCCAGGCGCGGCAAAAAGTCACTTCCATTGTTTCCGGGTTCTTTGCCAACTCGTTGTCTGATTTCTTTTTCGCTGAGAGTGATCATGCTTTTGTCGGTGATGTGGCGTGATATTTGTTAGCGGTACGATGTTTGTAGTGCTCTGCGCCTGTTTGTTGGTTTGATCTGTGACTCATATAAGATGAAACGTTCGACCGGTTCATCTTCTGCCATGCGAATACAGTGGCCTGTGAACTTAAAGGACAAGTTCGGTATTTTACAATTAAAGCCCTGTTTTAAGAGCGTTTCTGATTGAATAGAATGGTTAAGATTGTTTTTTAGAGAGATGCTGCTGTCCTGAGAATTTTCGGATTCTGTGGTAGCACCCCCACACCTCTACAATGGTCGCATAGGTGCACAGGAATGCTTTCCAACAGGTTTTATCATAGTTTTTGTACAACTCCATTGACTTGTATTGTATGTTTTGTGATGTACAGTATTACTTCGCCGCCGTAAACGGAAATGGGGTTGTTTGTATTCTTTCTGTAGTCTTATGCAGTCACGGTATCATAGGCTACACTATGCAACTGGTTTGCTTGCAATTGGCAAAGGTGCATTATCGCCACCAACTGGGCTGGAGTGGCCATTTTTCAAGCTCTCAACGGAAGAATGTACGGTTGTGAGGCGTTCGGGAAAAATAGGTCTACAGTTTTACAACGAATAGTAAAACACCTGTTGGAAAGCATCTTTTGCAGCGATTTTTGTGTGAGCATATCCGTGAACACCCCAGACCACTCGGTGAGTTTCACGTTATTGTAAACTAAAGTTTTATGCGTTTTATGAAGGATTGTTCCTGTGCACCTATACTACCATTGTAGAGGTGTGGGGGTGCTACCACAGAATCCGAAAATTCTCGGGACATTAGCATTTGTCTGAAAAAAACTATTTTAACCATACTAATTCATCAGAAACAGTATTAAAAAAGAGCTTCAATTGGAAAATACCAAACTTGTCCTTTAAGCTGGCAATCGCATATAGTTGTGCTTATCGGCACCCGTTGAATTGTCTCATATAAATGTTCATTTGTGATATGATCGTTCTCCTGGGGTCTCATTTATAAAACTGTGCGTAGGATCCTTACTAAAAGTGTACGTGCGCCCGAAAGCCAAAAATGGCGTACGCCAAAAAATATTCAGATTTATAAAACCGTGCGTACGCCAGAACCTGCGGAGAATTCACTTTATAAATCCCAGTCAGCCGAAGATTGTGCGCACACGCGTCTCCTCCCCGAAATAACCATATATGGAGCTTACAACGGCTAGTTTAAATATGCATATCCTCATCTACATATCATTTGCATGTGATTATTCATCCACGTGATACCATGTTAACGTACAAGACGTTAGGAAAATATGAAATACAGATGTGCCGTGTCACAATAAATTATTTTATTTTTTTTCGTTGCCTATATCCTTGCCTTGTTTTTGAATGTATAAATCAAATATTGTCAAATACATCTCAGAGAAAGATCTTCTCAATCTTTTCCACTGGCCAAATAGTATTTTTAATGAATTTATATTTTTAATGGAAAGACATGGTTGTGCATTATTTGCATGGAATTATTTTCTCAGACAATCTGCTATTATCATGATTAGCAATTATCTGATAAAACATTAAAACACTGCATGCCAGAGGGAAAGTGTTTAAAAGCATTGCATCCACAACAAATATATATTTGTATTTATTGAATATATATATATATATATATATATATATATATATATATTGTAACTTCTCAGTAATGATTTCATGTAGTTTAAATGTTTAACTCCATTAATGAGAATGGCATATTTAATCTAAATGTTTATATCAGAAGTAAAACATAGTTTAAATCATTATTTCATTTATTTAAACTGTTATTGAGAACGTGCACTGTATTTATTAGCTTACTCATGAAGATATACGGTTCATCTGCAGCGTCTTATGCAGATTATGCGCGTCAGTTTCACTAAACAGCCCAGTGCGCGTGCTGGCGCAGACACTTAAGAAGGGATGGATATTGGCTTCAAGTGATTCGCTTGGTGAGTGTAATTTTATTTGTAGGCTTTTTTATTTTTGCAGTCTATAGATAGGCTATAATTTTCTTTTGATTTTCGGTCTAAAAGTGACCAAAAAGACATTTAACTACACCTCACCATCGGTGTCGCCAATTCCCTTTGTGTCCAGAATGTGCGTACGCACGGCTCAAAGTTTGCTTATTGGTGCGCACTTTCTCCCATCAAGTTTGTTTTTTATAGATCACAACCTTTGCCTGGAAACTGGCGTACGTACGTTTCCAGCCCTGTTTTGTGCGTACGCACGCTTTATAAATGAGACCCCTGGTCTGTACCAAGCATGGTGCGGTAACAATTTGTTGCATATGCGTCAATGTTTAGTGAGGATCCATGTTTCGCAGCCATAAAGCAAGATGGAAATGTATGCGGCTTTAAAGAGTCGAATCTTGAAGTTGGTCTTGGGTGCTTTTAGGATGGATTTGAGTTTGTGAAACGCTCCCTAAGCTAAACCGATTCGAACATTAACGTGTTTGGTTAAATCACGTTCTGTGACCACCCTGTATATCTAAATTGCCAGACTGATCTCATGAAGTAGCGTGTGTATGACACGCCAATTCGTATTTGCATTTTTGGCGTGCTATCAAGACGCATAAATTTGCTTTTCAGCGTGTTTATGAACGCCGTTGACTTAACGTTATATAAATATAGGACTTACCTCAACCCTGTCCCTAAACTTAACCGTCACTGGGGTTAATGGCATTTATGACTGTTCCCTTACCATCCTAGTGAAAAAAAAGATATGAGTTACCTCAACCCTATCCCTAAACTTAACCGTCACTGGGGTTAATGGCATTTATGACTGGACATTTGACGCGCGTGTACAGACACGCGGAATGACGCGGACGTTAATGGCGTAAACATACACGCATACACGCGGATACACGCGGATAGCTCAAAATGCGTAGAGATAACACGCCATTTAACTCTAAAGTGGCGTGTATGTTTACGCAAAAGTCGTGATGTCATGTTGAAATTGCACAAAACCACTCTTTAAAAATGCTGGGTTGTTTTAACCCAACTTTGGGTCAAATATGGACAAACCCAAACGTTGGGTTAAAAATGTAATTAAAAAATTTAACCCAATTGCTGGGTTTGTCCATATTTGACCCAAAGTTGGGTTAAAACAACCCAGCATTTTTTTAGAGTGCATGTTAAGAAATATGGCAGACTAACCATATTTTAGAGGGCAGACTAATGAACACAAACATTCATTTTTACGCTCATAAAAGGACAAGAAGCTCTTCAATGTTAAAGGGGGGTGGTGAAGTGAAAATCTAACCTTAAAAATAAACTTTGAAATGGACTGAGTTTTTGCCTTAGCAGTGTGTGCAGTGCGTTTTCTGAAACCCCTCACCTTCCCCAGCTCCACCTGTATGGATCTGCCAATTCATTTACTCTATATCGTACAGTAGCAGCGGGCCTTACAACATTGTCATACCCATTACCATGCCAAACACTCAAAGATTTGTCATGACATAAAATTTACCCAGTTGAAATGGACACTACTACGCATGTATTAAAAATCATGAGTCAGTTGTGATGCACACGCAACCTATTTAATGATTCCAACTGTACACAGTCTACTCAGTGAACCCCACTCCAAATCTGTTAATGTTCAGATTTCCACAAGTCATTTAGTTTCTGTTTGAGGAAGACAGCGTGAACTTGTCAAGTTGACTAATGACTGTCCATATATGCATGCAAATGAACACAGAGTCTTAAGAGGCAGAACTGTAACAGATACTTGAGTCTTTGCGGTACAAAACAAACGGGACACTGGCTTGCGTTCAAGCGCCTATTGCATGTTGTGCTTGTGTGTGTTTGTGCATGCTACCGCGATCTCTAGAAATGATACGCCTGTTGTTCTTTTGCAGTCATGATTGGTAGTGCTGTAACTGTGATGACATGTGCTGCTGATATTTACTGAAGACCTCAGGGGCCGCCTCGCACATCTGGAGTCTAGACTCAGCGGCTCTACAGGCCTGAGACTCCCTCGCTCTCTTCCTCTCTCTCGCCACTGTCCACTGTTTGCATAGCTGCTTGTGTTTAATTTAAATTAAAGTTGCCCCCCTTCAAGTGGTTAATTGATTCGAGCGATGAGGGACAAAGTAACTGGAGCCGAGTGTCCTCAAAACACACAGAGAGAAATATTATTATGAAGACCAGCTTGTAAGCATCTGTGTTTGCGAGAGAGCAACAATATGATTATCGCTGGAACTGTTGGGCTGAGAGGAACCATATATTTGATTTAATGCATCCCTGTGTTTACACAAACACTCAAAGGCTCTTGTTAGCCGCAGTTTGATGATGAATGCTGTGTCATTGTGGTACGTGCGGTTGAAGAGGACTGTTTTACCTGTTAATCTCTTTATCCCCTCCCACCCGCTCTATAGCTCACACCGAGAGCTTGAAAACTTGACAGTAGTTTATTTTACAGACGCTCGCCTCTCCGGCTTCTTCTGTCCTCCTTTTGAATTTGTGTTGAACAGTTGAAATCATCGGCATCAGCAGGTGATATAATGGAGTGAAACATTTTATCCACCACATATTCAAACTGTAAAAAAAACTGTAAAATGTTATACAGTAAAACTGTAATATGTTTTATCTTGTTAGTTATCCACTAAATCTCTCCTTAACACACAGTTGCTTACAAATTAAGAATTTATTTTAATTGTATTATTAATTAAAATGATTTTTTTATTATTTTTATTGATTAATAGTACACTATTTTTTATAATTTAATTATTTATTTAAACCTCATTACTATTTATGTTGTGAAAATAAATAAATATATAATAACACACACTGTATATATATATACATATACTGTACATGTAAAAAGCAATATATATATATTGCTTTTTATATGTATGTATATATATATATATATATATATATATATATATATATATATATACAGTGTATTATGTATTTATTTAACATTAACATTAATAGTAATGAGGTTTAAATTAATAAATAATTAAATTATAAAATAGTTTATTAAAATAAATAAATAATAATAAAAATTAAAAATTATATAATAATTATATATTAAAAATTAAAAAAATAATACAAAATTAAAATAATAAATAAAAAATTAGAAAAAAAGAAAAAAATGTTTTAAGAGAAATTAATAGTATCAGTAAAAACTTTTACATTGTTCTAAAAACATATTATATGTAATATATATATATATATATATATATATATATATATATATATATATTACTATGTTTGGGGTTGCAAATATTTCTTAATGTTCTTAAAATCAGTCTCTTATGCTCATTTATCTGATCAGAAATCAATAAAAGTAAAATCAATGATTTTAGTGAACTATTATTACAAATTAAACTAACTATTTTCTATTTTGATATAATTTAAAAGATTATATATTCTTGTGATGCAAAGCAGAGTTAAAAAATTTTAACCACACATTTGGGTTTGTCCATATTTTACCCAAAATTGGGTTAAACCAACCCAGCATTTTTTAGAGTGTACTGTGATACTATTCATTTCTCTTAAAAAAATGTTTTCAATTTTTTTACAATGACTAAATAATAAAAATAAATATGATATAATACTATTAAAAATAAAGTCATTTAACAAAATTGAGTTAAGCATTTTAATGACTTTTAATGTCTTATTTGCATTTGATAAATACCATAGGCTATAATGAAAGTGCTTACCTATGCAGAAAAAAATCTCATACTTTTTACTTTGGTTTATTTTCCCATGCAAAAGTTCCTCACAGAGAGGTAGTTCTGCATTCAAACCCCCAAAATGATGGAAAATCTGGTTGAAATGATCTTTGTGTGTTTGCGAGTGAGAGTGAGAGAGAAGGTATAAACGAACCCCTGATTTACTGCCGTCTTTAGGTACAGCCCCTCCTTGTTCCATGTTCACCCCTTCTCTCCTTTCTCTGCCCATAATAATGGACACGGTGTTTTTACGAGAGTACCAGACCAAACCCTATTCACACTGCGGCACTGAGTCGGCACTAAATGGCTCCGTTCAGTTCACTGCCATTAAACAGCTCATAAAAACTGGCCCCACAAATGCTTGAGTCACACAGATGCAACGACACGGCTCCTGATCCCAGCGTGATGCGGTTTGACACAGCTGGCTTTGCCTATTTGCCATCTAATGCACGATGGTTAGGCATCTAAAATGACCCGAATTAACTATAACCCAGTCATAATTGCTCTTGGGTATTAAAATCAGTCACTTGAAAGAAAGCGGCCTGCGCACTACTAAATAACTTGAACACGAACGAACAAATAAATAAATACTGATTTTAGTTTCAGTTATTTCATTATAAGAGAAGAAGATCCATTCAACTAACCCAATGCGAGTCAAAGGTCACTAAAAAAGTATTTGACCAATCAGAATCAAGTATCCAAGAGAGCTGCGCGATAATAATCGTTATTAGCGCCTTCTCTGAGGGTTGTGGCAATTCAGGTTCTTTCCCACCCTGCTTGCTTTCTCTTTATTTGCTTTTTCTTTCAGTCTGACACACTGTGAGTGAAGGATATCAAATTCCCCAGAAAGCTCTCGGACAGGTGAGCGCTGCTTTGGGTGACCTCCATCTCTCACATTTCGGTGCTAAACTGCAACTCCCTGGTGTTCTCGATTACATGCGTGCGCACACACATACACAGGTGTGATCCTTACACATCATTCTGTTTTTGTTGTCACAGAGTATCATACATCACTAAGGTCAAGAGTATTAAATTCCAGTGCCTTATCAACAAAAGTGCTTATATATATATATATATATATATATATAGGCCTATATATATATATATATATATATATATATATATATATATATATATATATATATATATATATATTAGGGCTGGGCAACTATTAATCGCGATTAATCACATCCAAAATAAAAGTTTGTGTTTAGATAATATATGTGTCAGTAGTGTGTATAACTATTTTGTATATATAAATACACACACATGCATGTATATATTTAAGAAAAATGTGTTGTTAATTTATCAAATATTTATATCTATATATAATATTAATTCTGTATAAATATATATAAAGTATATACATGCAAATATTTCTTAAATATATACATGCATGTGTGTGTATTTATATATACAAAATAATTATACACCACACACATACATATATTATGTAAACACAAACTTTTATTTTGGTTGCGATTAATCGCGATTAATCGTTGCCCAGCCCTAATATATATATATATATATATATATATATATATATATATATATATATATATATATATATATATATATATATATATTTATATCATGCCCACCAAGTTAGCATTTTTTTGATAATTCAAATACAGTATAAAACAGTAATATTGTGAAGAATTATTACAATTTAAAAGAACTGTTTTATATAATGAACATATATTAATTGTATATAATTTATTCCTGTGATGCTAAAGCTGAATTTTCAGCATCATGACATTACTCCAGTCCTCAGTGTCACATGATCCTTCACAAATCACTCTAATATCCTGATTTGCTGCTCAAAAACATTTATCATCAAAGTTGTAAACAGTTGTGCTAAATAATATACAGATATTTGTGTGGTAACTATTTCTTAGGCTTATTTGATGAATAGAAATCAACCTATTGTAACAAAAGTTGCCTACTAATTAATTTTAAACAAAGATTTTAAGCACTTTTGTAAATATACCTTGTTTGGATGGTGTATTTTCCTGTTGTCACTTTTGATATTATCAATACAAAACTTAAAGACCTCGTGTTGCCAATATTTTGATCAATAATTTTCACTGACAATATCGTCACAACTTATGCTTTAGTAGGAATTTGATACTTCATTGTGAGCCATTGTAAAGAGGTATTGGTATAATAATAGCTATTATTTTTATATCACATTAATCTAATAGACATATTGAGCAAAAGCAGTCCTGTTGGACTTTGGGTGGGTAGTTACACACAAAAAAACAACAAAAGATTGTTATGCACCTCAAGGAGCCAGTACATAATTACCTGTCTGCAACAACCACACATTTGAAAGACAACAGCAGCTTTAGAAAGTGATGGCAAAACAAATCAGATGGAAAGCAGAGAAAGAGTAAGAGGGGGAAAAGAGAGGAAAAATAAATAACAGAAAGTTGATCTATGTAATCATCCCTAGATAGGACAACCGTGCTATTGTGGTCAGACTGGAACACTATGCTGAAGTGAAACCTCAAACAGTTTTCAAGGACTTTTTACCAGGCTCTTATGAAGCACCTGCACTTTTCAGCTCTCACTGATGCATGAAATGATACTGACACATTCATTTTAAAGAGAGTCAATGGATTTATTTTATGCGCCCCATTCAAAAAACAATATATTTAGCATCTAAGCAGACAAACAAGAGGAAGAGAATGGCTGCACCCAGAATAGGAGACATACGGCTATTTTAGATAGATTTTCTTTCTTTACCTGCAGTGACTTAGAAGTTAGTAGGCTACTTTTCCTGTGGTGGTTCTCCTCTATCTCCATCAGGCTTATGTAACACCGAGAGGGCAGTGTGTGTGTGTGTGTGTGTTCCAGGTGCAACCATTCATTTCTGTCAGTCACACTATTGTCATAGGCCTATAGATGAAGTACAATGGCGAGGCTCGATATCACTGGCAAATGTTATTTAGGACAGATAATTTACAACAAGTACTTGAGTATAATGGAACAACATTCGATTACAAGAACGGTGATGATAAAAATATTCGCCTAATACAAACTTTTTAATACAAAAGTTCCGGTCCTGGTGGATTTTTGTTGTGTAGCCTACTACTAATAGTGATTTGACTTGCAGCGGAATTAATTTTCTCTATAAAATAAATTTTTTTACATTTAGTATTTGCAGAACACAACCACTTTAGCAGCGAAAAACTTAACAATATGCTAAAGCACAGTTTCTGATTATTATAATGTAAAAAATCCTTATCTGTCTTTCATCAAGAAGAGACTTCATAAGTTAAGTCTTTGGGCGCCATCTTGTGGCTATCATGCCACTGTTACGGCCACACACACACACACATAAAATAAGACTTGCACAATAACAGAAGTATGACTGTTTAATTGTATGTATGTATTGTATGTATGTATATGCAAAATTCTGTTGTCTGAATATATATATATATATATTTCTGTATATGAGTGGCATTGCCATTGTACAGCATGTAATAATTTATAACAGTTGAAAGTCACATGGTGTGCAATATACCATCACAGCAGTCATTCAGGGCAATGCATGCTTGGTTACCTAAACTGGACCTTGATTTTTGCTATTTTATGCAGCTGGGTGAACAAACATAACTGATCATGGGCAGTTTACATGAAATTGTGACACGTATGCTCCATTATAACAATTCTGGAGCATTTTGCTAATGTATCTGTAATTATTGTGCATGCATGTAGCATTTATAACCTTATTTCAGACCACATATTAATTTTGAAAATACATTTGTCACACCATTTTAGATTATGTAGTGAGGCAAAAATGTGATTAAACATGTAAAATAAAATTGGAAAGTAGTAGTGAACAGTACCATGACATTTTTGCCTTAACATTAAACCATCAAAAGTTTACAGGCATTTTGCGCATCAGTTTGTATTCAATGTCATTGGTTGATGACATGCTGTTGAGAATAATGCAGGGATTACTAGTGTTAAACTAGTAATTCCAGTTTTAACAATTGCATAACCGGAGAAAACATTCCTATCTTAAAGAGCACATACTACATTCAAAACCTTAGTAAAAACAACTATATTTGCTTGCATCATCAGCGGGGACCATATACAAAATATACCCATTTTACATTCTGAATCCTACATATCATTTTGTCATAATGCGACACATACATTTCTATAAAAATATCACACGAGCTAACTTTGTACAACATCCCATAAATATCATTCTTCTTAAAAAATGTGCAAGACTAAAGAATATTTCATTGTACTCTCAGTTAGTGCATTCCTTGAAGCCACAAAACAAGCCTTGAAAAGCCACTCCCTCTATATTACATCTCTCTTCCATTAATTCCCTGAATAAGGCTTGTCTTCTTTCTGACGATGACTGACTATGGTATATATGAACATGATGTTGTAATAGTTGTGAAAATGCTTTGTTGCAAATCACATTGTGTCGCAACACAGAGTCTGTATCAGAGGTCAGCATCAGTTGCACAACCCACGTTGTGTTCAAGTTCTGTCAGAGAACATTCTAGAGGACCATAGGGTTTGTTCAATCTTCAATAAGGCATCATCACTTAAATTAAATATTCTTTGTTGGGTCATAAATATATATATTCATATCTTTCATATACATTTCATCATTCAGTGGGGATTTGTCATGCAGGGGGTTGATGGGAAATGTAGTCCTAACACTAATAAAGCAAGCAGGAGGAGGGAGTCTAAAAGCAAAGTTTCAGTGTCATGCAGGATTTTGGAAATCCTCCCATCTCACTCAGAAGCGGAAACAGTCATTATCTTCGCCTGGGCAGTCAAAGCTGATTCCTTCACACAAGGAGTCCTCAAAAAAGTGTAAAAGATAAAGTTAAACTTCAATATAAGGAGTATCAGTATAATTAAAGGGTTAGTTCACTTTGAAATTAATTTTTGATAAGTTTTAGCTTACCTCAAGGGCATCCAAGGGTTTTCTTTGTTTCCACAGCATTTTCAATTTTGACATTTTTTGATCAAACCGTTGTCTTTCAGTCATACACAGTTTTACCTTTCACTAAACATATTTAGATATATCAAAATCGTCTTCCATTGCGATTTCCCGTATATCTAAACATGTTTCGTGAAAGGTAAAACTTCCGAAATCTCTGTGTAAACAATGCGTGACGTAGACGCGCGAGAGATCACTTCCGACGTAACGTCTGTAGACGCATAGACGGTTCAGTTCAAAACAGTTCGACGGCTGTTAACAAGTGGTAAAAACTATATAAATACTGTTCGTTTTCGCACACAAACCGCTCGTTTCGTGTCTTAGGCCATCAGTGTGTACTTACATTCACGAGTCATTAAATCATGTTTAATTTTGACTTTTCTGTGCAGGCTTTTTGAGGTGGACCGAGGGAGGACCCCCTTAACCAGTGTATGACTGACAGACAACAACAGTTTGACCAAAAAATGTCAAAATTGAAAATGCTGTGGAAACAAAGACACCTACATCTTGGATGACCTTGAGGTAAGCTGAAACCTATCAAAAATTAATTTCAAAGTGAACTGTTCATTTAAGTATTAAATTCTATAATATATTTAAAAAATGCTGTCAATGACTTCAGAAAATATATATAGAGCCCTTTATATTTCAATTTAAAAGACAATTCAAACTACTTAACTCTGATGCTTGCAGTGTATTACTATTTGACTTGGTGTATTAACGTTAATTTCGAAACCATTTGAAAAGGTAAAGAGAATTCTCTACAAAGATATGTCACAACACAGGACAACCTGATGAACTGTTACATAATTCAAGTTATAACAAACACACATAAAAACATGATTGTGATCGAATTTTCCAACATAAATGCAGGTTATAAGAAATCAGGCAGAAAAGACAACCAAGAATCTACATACATGTTAGTGACATCACACATATCGATGAAATATACTCACAGATGACTGCCAACCACACGAGACTGTGAGAACAGAGAGAGAAGGATGAAGGGGGAAAAGGAGAGACAAATATGGAGAAGACAACTAAAGCGCAATGACAAATTTGCATGTTCAGAGTAAAACTTGGACAAGGAATATTGATTGGAAGATCAGTTTTCAACCAAAAATGAAAATTAGGTCATCATTTACTCACCCTTGTGTCATTCCGAACCCATAAGACGTTTGTTTTTCTGTATGAAATAAAACATGTTGCTCTGCTCGCTTCCATACAATGAAAGCTAACGAGTAAGAATCCTATCTTTTTATTAAGCATGGTAACCAATTTCACAAGCAAATAGAACTTTGAATATGCCTACCGAGTCATGAACTGGCTTTTAAATTTTTTTTTTTATATTGTTGTCTTTGGTCAACTTACGACGTTCGCTTGGTTTTTACATTAAAAAAACAAAAAAACATCAAAATGAATAAGTAATAGGCTATTTTCTACCCTAGTTTTGAGCCCAGCTCAAAAACGCTCGGTTTTTATGGACGTCTCGCATTGAAGACTTGGAAGTAAACGCCTACTGCTGTGAGTGGATAACAGTTTTGCATATTATAATGAGTTTCAATCTCGATCTGGTTTGTCATCACGAGGTAGTCCAATGTAATTTAGCTATGCGTGTAATGCGTGAATTGGTGGGCGGGGCTAAACCGTCTGTGTTGAAGTAGGCGTTGATCTTCTTCTGCAAGGGTGGTATTTTATCCTCTTTGACATCATAGTTCCCCACTTTTGTTGAGCCTGGTGTCGATAAAAGTTTTGTTGGACTAACCAGGACGTTTTCAGTTCTGAAACTTACAGGATATTCTTATAATATTATGACCTCTTAGATGTCAAAAGCTCAAGGAAAATTTGATTTCTCAGTTCATAACCCCTTTAAAAATGACATTTTACTCAAGTAATTTTTGGTCACCATTCATTGTGTGGAAAAGAGCAGCTAAAATTCTCATTTTTTATTTTCTACAGAAAAGAAAAATCTTTGATGAGAAAGGATGAGTAAATGATGACACAATTTTCATTTTTGGGGAAACTATTCCTGTAAGCACATTAACTATATTGGCAACAACTGACTGATTTTCTTAGGGAGAAATAATCCAGAAAAATAAAAATAAAATGTTGTTGTTGTATATATGTCGGATAATGCCAAATTAAAACTGTTAGCTGGTAAGTTATGGATATTGTATGGTCTGCGGCATGTCCCCATACAGCAAAACAAAAAAAGAAGCTCAAGCTCAAGGAGTTAGAAACATGCTATTACATAAGAAACAAGGAACAAAATAGGAGACAGCCAAACTGAAATGATTTCATGCATTTTGCACATTTAGCACAAACAATACTGGGTGTCACTGGCATTCACAGGTGATTCAGAACACCAGGGTGAGGGTGGGTTCATGTCAGGACATCAATGGGTCAATTGAGCCCATTTATTATCCCAGGGCTTCAGATTCCGACACTAACTTGGCTTTGCTGAAGCAGCAGCGCCCCGTCTGGTGTGTCAGGGAAGTGCAGGGCGGTGGGGGAGGGGGTGAGGGGCAGCCAGGACCGGCTGCCGGCGCTGTAGAGACGGGGCCGCTTAACCTGGTCATGACTGGAAAGTGGGGTGTAACTATTCCGCCTTAGCAGCAAAGGGGCAGAGTCTCCTCTGACTTTCCCCTGGTTTGAGATGGGAGAGACTGGCTGGGTTAAAAAGAGAGACCGCCTACACCAGGGGTGTCCAATCCTGCTCCTGGAGGGCCACTGTCCTGAAGAGCTCAGCTCAAACCCCAATTAAACACACCCAAGTCTTACTAGGCATACTAGAAACGTCCAGGCAAAAGTGTTGAGGCAAGTTGGAGCTAAACTCTGTGGGACAGTGTCCCTCCAGGAACGAGTTTGACATCGCTGGCCTACACAAATAGCTCATCTTTAAAAACCTTTAGCACACCTCTCAATAGCGAACAAGACACATCAGTCTCCAAAGCTCCAAGTATTCCCAAAAATAATCCACATTAATCAATATAAACAGACTAAAAAGTATGATAAATTACTATAGGTTCAACATTCTAAAACATCAAACGTGTCTAAAGCACAATGTCGTTCAATGAAGCGTTCAACACCCAGATAACCATAACTCACAACATCATAACTGATTTACACACAAGGCTATATTACAACTGTGCAAATATTGTAAATCATCAACATATACAGGGGACGGTTGATCCTCACTCTGATGAGGTGAATAAGCAAAAGAGGAAGAAGATTTTTAATCAAACAATTTGACTGACAGTTTTGATTAAACAACAGAACAAAGCTTAATAAGTGTTATACGGGTTAACAATTAACCATAGACAACAACTTTGACCCATCATTCAGTTAAAACTAACAAAAAATACATTTACAGTGATGCACTTAGAATCATTGTCATTTTAGTATTAATGTTTTGAATGTACTTTTTTAATATATATTTTCAGTTTTCAATTTGATTTTTAGTTTAAGTAATTTTGCCACGCGCTTTTGTCATTTTAATAGTTTATAGATCATATTTATATTTTAATAATGTTTTAGTTATTGTAGCATTTAATTTCAGTTAATCGCAGAGGGAACATTTCAATTTTCAAGTTCTAATTTAAGTTTTCCATCTGATATTTATATGATATTTTATTTAATTACAGGTTGTTGTTTTTTAAACGAAAATCATTTGAATCATTTTACACTGTTTAGAGTAGAAGTCTATGAGGCAAGGCATACATGGTTTGAAAACACGTGTCGTTAAAGAACTTTCATTAGTTTTTGAGCTGTAAATGTGCAATAGAGGTGGGACTATTATTCCAGGAGGATAAATTAGTCAATTTGTTTAAAATGAGTCAAAATTATTTCCTGTGGTAATTGACAGCACATCACAGATGCTGCGGATAGAAAAAGGGCTTTAACCAACATTATCTAAGTAAAACAAGCATTTCAGACAGCAAACATGCAGTGAGGAAATTGTAATTACCAATCAATAGAAAGCCTAAAAGATATCAAAGGCTGGATAAGGATAGCATGCTTGTTAAGATTCAAAAACATTACTGAAGAAAATTTCAAATCTGAGAGATAAATGTGGCACCAATTATTTTAAAATGAATATTTAATTATCTCCATTAATGTTTCATACTGAAAGAGAGAACACCACAGAGACAGATGTGGACTCACCAGTGGTCGGTCCCTATGCGTATTCACTGCCTCCACATTCAGATAAAACATTTCCACTTTGCAACCTAAAACGTAATTCAAAATCGTTTGTGAACAGAATTTCCATGTGTATGTTTGCAAAAGTGAGGAAACAACTGTCCAACCCACCATAGGCAACAGGAGTGAGCTTCATGACCGTGTGAAGGGGACATTTCAAATAGGGGAGGTCATCTGAGACAAAATATTAAAAAAAATTACATTTCTGTGATCTATTGATCACCATTATTGCATATTATGGTATATATGGTCTTGAAATATATATATATACACTGTATATGGTATTATTGAAATGATATCGTCTCGTTGAAATTGTGGTTTAAGGTGAGATACAAATATGACTATATTTTATATATATATATATATATATATATATACAGTATATATATATATATATATATATATATAGAGAGAGAGAGAGAGAGAGAGAGAGAGAGAGAGAGAGAGAGAGAGAGAGAGAGAGACAGATTCGGCAGTTTTTTGTGTGTTTTAGCATTCTTTTCAAAATGCAAATGCATCTTGCCTGCACTCTTGTCCAAGAAATAAGCTAGTAGGCAGCGCATAACTGCCTGATGGCAGACGACTAGTACATTGCCTTGCCTCTCAAGCTCCATAATCACAGGTTCCAGTCGCTGAACCAGGTCCATATATGACTACAAGAAAAGAGAGCATTTTGAAACACAGAAAAACTCAGAGAGACATAATCTGAAGAACTTTAACAAAGTGAGAAGTTCATGACATGCTGTACCTCCCCTCCTGGATATCTGTAGTGGTACTTGTCCTGATCCCTTAAAGCAAACTCTTCTGGGAATGTGTTCTGGATCATTTCATAGGTCATCTCCTCACATACACCCTGTTTCAGAGCAAAACTTGCTGATGAATGAACATACAATACCTCTAAACTGCATGTAATCGCCCCTGGGAACTGGGCATACTAACGGCATCTATCTCATTGAGGATTTTCCACTGCTCATAGGGAACTCCCAGCTCCTCAGCCGTCTGGATGGTTCTCCTTAACTGGCTGGTCCAAACCTTCAAGTCAGAGAGCTTAATATGCTCCTTAATGAACCCACGCAGGGCACTCGCAAACTACACGCAAAGGAGAGAGAAAGTCAAGCTTCTTCTGATGAATAACCACTATAAAGGCAGCAATGAATGAGTTCAAACCTGTCTCCCCCGGAAGGAGAGTTCAGCGTCTCCTCCGATGCGGCCCTGGACGTTGTGCTCGCTTTCTCCATGCCTGCAGAGGTAGATGGAGTGCGAGTGTACGTGGATGTTCATGAGGTAGTAGACAATCTTGCTCTGGATGTAGTCCTGAACACGGTTTACCAGGAACCGGCGGCCCACGTTCATAACCTTAATGAAGGACAGGTCTCTGGAGAAAAAAAAAAGATCGTCTTTTCCTGTTCATAACGTTCAAAATGCCCCTGCTATGCTTTTTTTTGGATATTACCTTCCAGCTGTTTGTGAATGTAAAAGGTCTGCAATGATCTTTGAAACTAAGTGGATGATAAATGGAGTTATTGTTTCCCAAACGAAAGAACCTGCCCGAAACTCTTTCTGAACTGCCCGAAAGTTACTTCCTGCACAAACCTATGTAGGTTTGTAACAAATTTGCATACTGCCAGCCTATGGTCTTCATTGGTTGTCCACAAACTATATCTACTTGACCTAGAGGAGACCTGGAGAAGTTTGGTATCCCATGCACTTCCAAAGGATGAGGAATTGTATTGATATGGTCAAGCCAACGCCATTGTTACTATTCATACCACTGTGTATACAAGTGCTGAGGAAGCCTCCGGAAAATTCAGATATGGTAAAAAACATTTCGTTTTCGACATGCGCTGTAAGCTGTAGACCAATCACAACAGACTGGGTTCTCGGAAAGGAGAAGTTAAGAGAGACAGAAACCTTTATCAAACTATTTTAGACACTGTGAGATGGGAGGTGATACGCCAATGTATATTAAGAGAAAATTACAGTATTTTATGACCTTGGATACATGTAAACATATTGGAGACCTCCAAAAACAAAATTAGGAACCTTTAAAATAGCGAAATAGGGGCAATTTGAAGGAAAAACAGATTTATTCCAAAGAAAGATTTATTCCAAAGAAAATGTATGTACATTCAGATATGCCAAAATAATGTTTGATTTTGGAATTAATCTTACTTCTCATATTCATCAGGATCTAGTGGTTGGTAAGTGACTTTATAACATTCGATGCGTTTCAGGAAATCATCCATGACTCTCTCTCTGTGTCTTTCTGGATAATCTGGACTTGAAACCTTGACTTCCTGAAGGTACAAAAGGCACATAAGAGACAACTGTTGAGAAGATAATGAACAGTAATACTATTATGTTGCTGTACTCATTATACCATCAGTTTAATGAAATGTAAACCAAATATCACAACATACCAGGATGTTTGCAGCAATAACCTCTGGATCATCACATACCGACTCCACAAAAAACACCTGCAAACGTAAACACCCAGAAATAGGAAAATGATAATCACATATCACTTCCGCACAAAGATAACTCATCTTATGAACGTTTAAATTGCACCTTGAATGCATTTTCCTGTACAAAATTTAATATAAGATCACGCCTCTCCCGGGTTGTGTTTGTGGCATCAAATACCTAAAAATAAAATAAAATAAAATAAAATAAAAAAGAACGAGGACAATGTCACATGATTATCTATGTATTGATTAAATATCAATAAATATCAATATAATATATATAATCTGAATCTTATAATTATTCTTAAAATTAATAAAATTAATAAAACTCCATACTACATTAAAGTAAATAAATGAGGTAAAAAACCTTACAGCTATTTGTCCACCTTCCTCATTAAAATAGGCCTTGACATCTTGCAGGGCCACCAAGGCACATTGTCTATTTGGGATGCAAATACGATCATTAATATTTATATTATACAACATTTAATTCCTGTCATAAATGCACTGATGTAACCTTCAGGAAATGTCTTAATACTTCTGCCATCATATTAGTCTAACGGGCTTACTTTAGTCACATTAGTTCATATTGATTTACTGAAAGCATATACATTATTATTACATATACACTATGAACACTGTAAAAATATTGTGAACTTTTCTACACAGGAAATGTGAAAGTAAACTTCTCTTTTCATGTTCCACAGAAGAAAGAAAGTCTAACAGGTTTGGAACAACATGAGGGTGAGTAAACAATGAAAGGATATTCATTTGTCACACACAAAAGATGTAATCCTACTTCCGTATCTTCATGGCTTCTTCGTTGTCATGTCTGAAGAAATCATATGACTTGTACGCTTTAACTGCTTCCCTCCGGTACACACCAAGATTAAACACTGCACAATAAACCAATAAACAAGGAATGATGGTTAATCTCTACATTGTCACATTCTTGATCAGTTTTGTAATGCACCATGGTGATATCACTCTGTATGTAAAGATGTTAAGTAAGTTACAGTGATTAAAGGGTTAGTTCACCCCAAAAATTAAAATTCTGTCAGTATTTACTCACCCTCAAGTTGTTCCAAACCTCTATGTGTTTATTTGTTCTGCTGAACACAAAGGAAGATATTTGGAAGAATGTTTTAATCAAACAGATCTCATTCCCCATTGACTATGTATTTTTTCCTACTATGGTAGTCAATGGGGAATGAGATCTGTTTGATTAAAACATTCTTCCAAATATCTTCCTTTGTGTTCAGCAGAACAAATAAACACATAGAGGTTTGGCACAACATGAAGGTGAGTAAATACTGACAGAATCTTCATTTTTGGGTGAACTAACCCTTTAAAACACATGTATTGTGGGTCATGATGCACTCAAGAGAGAATGAGTTGAAAGAAGCCATTTTATGCCTTTTTTACAATGTCTTCGTTTTGTTTTGGGGGTCTACTAGAATAGGTATGATTGAATGTTCAAAAAAATACACTTTTTCAATTATATTACATTGTAGCAGAACCTCTCTTCTCAGTCTGTCATTAACACTGTTAATTTCCTGTCTCCATAAAGCCCTCCTACCAAAAAGAACAATGTGCTCTGATTGGTCGGCAGGACCACAAGTGTGTTCTGATGGGTTCGAGTGTGTTTCGGAAATGTCACGCCCCTTAACATAACCGCAAGTTAGCTTCTCAGGCGTAAGCACTAACTTGAGGCTGATTCACTTGGGCTGAATCCTAAATCGCATAATTTCCTACTATATAGTAGGCGAAAAAACAGTATGTGACAAAGAGTAGTATGTCCAAAACACACAATACACACTAAAGAAAGTTTAAAATGTAAAAAAAAAACAAAAAAAAAACCCACATAATAGGTCCTCTTTAAATGTGTTGGTTGCCAATGCATGTTAAAATGTAACCTTTTATAGACTATTGATAGAAACGATCAGCTGAGAGCTAAATGGAGCATTTAAAAAGAAGACAGGTGATATTTATAGTGAGTGTCATTTGACATGTCGCAACTGTCTAAATCCAGCTCACCCTTTGTGGGAACTCCTATCCAGTTGAGGTAGCGTGTGAGCTTCTTCGACATGTATGTTTTGCCTCTGGCAGGGAGGCCGATCATGACAATTAACGTGGGGGAGTTTGTCATGTAAGACGCCCATGCTGTGGTCAGACAAAAAACAGATAGACCGTGTCAACAGCACATCATGGACTGGAGGAAGGATATAGTCTCATGTACTAACAATTATAAGTTTATATATCTGCCAAATGTAAAATACTAAAAGTTCACATACCAACACCAACTGCATCTGCACCAAAAATTACATAAAATCAAACAACACAATTACTTTATGCCTGATGCATGTCCGAATGTATGAGTGTTTATGTTTGCACGTTTGTGGTTTATGGTACTTTCTATTACTTCAGTACAAAATACGACCTGAAACTTTGAGACTTTTGACACCTTGTATCAACGTCGTCATTTGTTTCTTACGATCACCAAGGCTGTTTTTATTATTTTTAAAATAATAAAGCGTAAAATAATAAGCATAAATCGTAAAAAAAAATACAATTTGAATTAGCTGTTTTCTATTTTAATAAGTTATTTAAAATGTAACTTATTCCTGTGATGGTAAAGCTGGATTTTCAGCATCATTACTCCAGTTTTCAGTGTCACTGATCCTTCAGAAATCATTTTAATATGCTGATTTGCTGCTCAAGAAATATTTCCTATTACCAATGTTGAAAACAGTTGTGCTGCTTAATGTTTTTGTGGAAACTGTGATAGATCACAATTTCCAGAATTATTTGGTGAATAGAAAGTTCAATAGAAAAGCAATTACTGGAAATATAAATCTTTTGGAACATTTTAAATGTCTTTACCCTCGCATTGGTTTTTAGACCATTGTTAAACACACAGACATCTGCCTAGATCGTCTGCCAAGATCTAGGTTTGCTTTTTTCTTTCTCAAAGAAAAAAGAGAATACCACATGCAAATTACATCCCTGGATTTTTTGTTTAATAATGAACATATTAGGTATGAAGAAAACATTCCCAGTGTTGGGGAAAGTTACTTTTAAAAGTAATGCATTACTATATTGCCTTACTCCCCAAAATAGTAACTAATTCCGTTACTTAGTTACTTTTTATGAAAAGTAATGTTACATGCGTTACAGTAATGCGTTACATTACTTTTGCGCTACTTTTCTCACCTAGGCTGGGCTTGCTTGTTTGTTTTTTAATAACAACAAAAAAGTTATATTATTGGCAAATGCTAAAGATGCATTGTGTAATATTTAGGAGGATCTGTTGACAGAAATGCAATATCATATACTGTACATAACTATGTTTCCAGTGGTACCTTACTTAATGAACCCTTATGTTTTTATTACCTTAGAATGAGTCATTTCTATCTACATAACCGTGGGTCCCCTTACATTGAAATGCGCCAACATTTCTACAGTGGCCCTAAACGGACAAACACGTTCAGTTACTATGTTGTTCTTCGTGCAAGGAAGCTAGCTAAAGTCAGCAAATAAAAACACTGACACAATAACGTAAGTAACAATAATATTCGCAATAACATATTGTTTTACTGAATAAAAAGTAAACAAAATTTCTTAATTTATCTTTGTAGAAAAGCCTCTGCTGAACTGGCTACTCTCTGCTGTCTCATACGACATCTTTTCCTGTCGGCCACCGTAACTTTTGTTGGTTGCAATTTGCACCTCACCCCTAGATGCTGCTAAAAATCACATACTGCACTTTTAAGGCCCTTTCACACCAAAAGGAAATGCATAATTACTCCTGTACAGTAGAGGGCGCCGCACAAACCTTTCAGCTGTGTTGCCATTCTGGAACAATAGACCTTTCTCACAAAAAACGGAAATACGTAATCGTCAACACATCAGAAAAATATACCCAAGGAAGAGAAAATTGATCACAACTCCGAAAAAATGTAAACTTGTCATGGTCCAGTTGTTGATGACTTTGTAAAATGGTGTGGTGATGCTTGTCTGCAGCTGAATGTATCTAAGACCAAATAACACTACCTCATAATCCATAATACATAAATAATAAACATAAACAATGGTGGGTTAGTGAATGGTGACATGAGAAGTAGAAAAGATCACAGGATCAATAACATCCCGCCGGATTGCCTGAATCCATTTCCGTCGAAGTTCATCAACAGGGAACTGAGGGAAGGAATGAAAACGACAGATATGGCTGCTTTTGGGAATAACAAAAAAAAGACCAGTAACGTTACGCCACAACTCTTACTAGTTGCTTGCGCTATTTGTTCTGACCGCAGCGGAAGAAGATTACCACGACAATTGCGTATTTCCGGTCTCAAATATGTAAGTTGTGAGAAAGGTCCATAGGAACAATAGGAAGTTCAATAGTCTTATTTCTAATTCTAATATAAAGTAATTTTTGCTTATATGGTTGAATTAGATCATTGAAGGCCAGCAGCAAAGACATTTGTTAATAAAGTGCGATTAAATGCATAAAGTATAATTATTAAAGCTTTGCATACAATTCGGAGGTTGCTTTTGCCTGTTTTTATTCATTTTGAAGAATATTGAATGTTTTGTGCAAGTTCTACAAGTATGCATGTTAATTTAATCTAGAACTTAAATAACCATCATGCCTACACAGCGCACACCCCTCCTCAATTTATTTCTTTTAACATGTAGACAAAGTAGAGCTGTCAGTCAATAAATATTAAAGTAACTAGACTTATTTGAAAAAGTAATTTAGACATTTTGTTGTAAATTGAAAAAGTAATGAAGTACTTTTCTAGTTACATGAAAAAGTAATCTGATTATGTAACCCAAGTTACTTGTAATGAGTTACCCCCAACAATATACATGAACTCATATCAGCAATTTGATGACAGGGAAAAGAAACAAATGTGCCTCTACCTTGATCTGCAATTTGAAACCAGCATGGCAGAGAAATGCATATCTAAATAAAGGGAAGCACATCAGGTATATTTCTAACATAGACCAACTGTGAACTTCTGTTTTGCATTCTCAGTGACAGCTGGCAAGGACAAGTGTGATTTGATTCATGCTGCCAATTACATACTGGCCCAGGGACAGTTAAGTGGGCTGTGAGAAACATTCTCATCAGCTGAAAAGTACCTCAAACCCCACTAAAACCACACACCAGCCTAACTAGCTGACCACCTTAGGCTGGTTTAAATTGGGATTCAAAACAACCTCTTGTGGAATGTGAAAGCATGTTCATGTTGTGTAACTTACAGCATTTCTTCTCTTGGCCTCTAGGCTCTGATTTCTTGGCTTCAGCAGAACTGGTTGAACCAGCCTCCTGCTGCAGCCACGCAGACATACTGAATCTGTCAGACTTAATCACTCGCTTGCTCTTCCTACTGTAAAAACACAGTGCACCTGCAGAGAGAAGAGGGAAAAAAACTGCGAAATAAAGACACTATACGCAACCTACGTTAGTGAAAACGACGATAAGTGTTTATTAAAATGAAAACGAATGAAAATTGAAAACATTTCCCGTATACAATCATGCTCTTCGCAGTGACATGCATATTTTATTCTCGCCACAACGTCATTTTCTCAGTCATCCGCAGCGCAGTAACAACACAACAGAGAAGAGGATGCTGAGGACACCGTGTTACGTCATAACAGTAAACAGAGGGTTTGACAACAATCAGTCACTGAATGTCTAATCCACACGTTTATAACACAGTAGAATCAATATATTAAACAGACACATTAAAGCACTATGACTAAAACGTGACACGTAAAACGTGAGACCTTACTGCGTCCTAATAAGTTAGTCACCCCTTCAACCACGGGGGTCCGTATTTTATCCTGTATCCGCCGGTCCGACCGGCAGGTTCTTTGCTCAGGCCGCAGTATGTCTTTGCCTCCCGGCCGGTTTTGCACTTGCTAACCTTCCATGGCAACCAGCGCCAATCGCATGAGTGAAGGTGTGTCTCTACGTCACCTTTTACTTACCGTAATACCTGTAAAAGAGTGACACCACGTCTATCTATGTGGACTGAAACAGCTTATAAAATATAACTTTGTTATTTAAAAAAAAAAAATGAGCGATTGTTTCGCTTGATAAGAACCTTATTATTCATCGTCTAAAATTGTTTAAAGCCCCTTGAACAGTTTGCAGTTTACTGTCTTTTGGACCTTGAACCATTTGGTTCCCATCAAAGTCCATTATATGGAGAAAAAATCCTAGAATGTTTTCATCAAAAACCTTAATTTCTTTTCGACTGCAGAAAGAATGACATGGATATCCTGGATGACATGGGGGTGAGTAAATTATCAGCAAAAGTTTTTTGTTTTTTTTTTAAAGTGAACTACTCCTTTAAAAACGGTTAAAAATGGACTACAAATAACACCGAGTTAAACACACTCTGCATTGTTCAACAAATGAAAAAGAGCACGTTTCGTCGTCAACAATCTGTAACTTTTTGCTAACTTAAATCCGTAAGGGTGCAACCATATTTATTTATTTTATTTTTTCCCCCAAGTAACGTTAGCTCACTACACATAAATAATTCAGTAGCACTTTTTGAAGAAAAAAAAAGTTTAAAATGATGTATGCTCACATGTTAAAAAAAAATTAAAATGATGTATGCTCAAAAAAAATTGCAGTGGAGCAGGTATTCAATGTTGACTCGATGACCGCTCGGAACGATTGATTCATCATAAAGATTCGACTCAAAAGAACGACTCGTTTACGAATCAGACCCCGACACATTAGCCTTCGATTCAACCATACAACACACGTTCACAATGTGTATGTGTTCTATGAACATAAATTCGACCTTAAAACTGAAATGAAGTATTTTCACTGATAATTATTTTAATTTATGTTATTTAATATTTATCACTAAAGTTTATTTTGGACAAAATACAGTTCCGCCATTTACATTTGATGTGACGTTGGTTGTCGTCGCTTGCTTCACACAAACTTTCAGGCGCTGATGAGAGTGGGAACTTTAACAATCACTTCTCTTTCATAAGAAGATCTTTCTATCGTCGGTCAGATTTAACCGAATTGATGCCAGGGTGGTTTGACACTAAATAAAGTTATCTCACAACTTTAGTCTGCTGTTTTTGCATTTTAATGAGATGTTTATGATGTGGCGTCAGATAGTTTTGCTGTAACGTTAGTGGGCGAGGTTTGGTCAGCTAACTTACAACATAAACATCTGAAAATGTTGACAAGACTCAACACGCGCTGCTGAGGAATCGCAGGAGGACACCGAATTTTAGGCTGCAGGTAAGTTTCATATTCTATTATTTTCCTTGAACTTAGCCAGCAACTTTACCTGTAACGTTAACGTTATCAAATGCAGTCTAGTTAGGCGGCGGCTCTTTAGGTTTTGAAACAGTCTTTCTCTTTATGTGCATTTGATAAGTCGCTTCCTATTTTCGTCGCCTAAAGTAAAAAAAAAGAGTTTCCTTTTTTTACAAAAGCGATGAAATGATTCGAATATCTGACTCTTTCGAGGAATGAAATGTTCTGTGACTGACATTACTGCCTGAGATGACCTGACCTAATGTATTTCAAACATGGCAGGAATAGCATGGTATCAGAAAAAGGTGAGCCTTTCTACATCTATCTTACAGTAAGTTAAATACAGTTTGTGAGTTGAACGTGGTTAAAAAAATCTCTAATGATCTTGTGTCAAAGATCGGAGCATATGATCAGCAGATTTGGGAAAAATCACTGGAACAGAATGAGCTCAAGGTAATATGGCTGTTTGTCTTTGCAGAATAGATGTGGTTATTGAATATTGTGTCAAATGTATGCAATCAGATGTGTGAAACTCTGTTCCTTTTTTGAGCAGGGCTTTGGAAGCAAACCTAAGAAGACTGGCCATATCAAGCCAGACCTCATTGATGTTGACTTAGTGAGAGGTGAGTTACTAACAAGTTTAGCATCTGAATCTATTGTGATCTATAATGTTATAGGTTGTCAGATAATGCCGGTACTGTAAAAATGAATGGTAAATCAAGGCAGCGATGGTTGCCAGAAATTCACACAAAAAGTGTCATTGTAGGAATCGCAGGATGAAATTTTCATGCTTGTGTCTGTATGTTCTACACTTTAAAACAAGATATTACAATTAAAATATACAATATTAATATATAAACTCCTAAGTTAACTAAACATAATCAAGTGTAATGTATCATACAGGGGCTGTTTCAATTTTCATTGGAAATACATAGTTGTAACTAACTAATAGTATAGTAATGTCAAGTATAAATTGTCCGAAAGGTAATACATGTATTTTCATTTACTGTAAAATTGCACTACTGTTTTAAAGTTTGGGCTCAGTAAGAATTTTTTTGGAAGAAATAAATACTTTTATTCAGCAATAACACAGAAAAGACATCTGTAATGTTACTAAATAATTATTTTTCAAATAAATGCTCTTCTTTTGAACTTTCTATCCATCAAACAGTCCTTCAAAAAATGTTTCCACAGAAATATTAAGCAGAAGTGTTTTCAGCAGCCAATTAGAATCATTTCTGAAAAAGTAGTGTAACACTGAAGACTGGAGTAATGATGCTGAAAATTCAACTTAAATTTAATTCAACTTAAATTTAAAGGAATACATTAAAATTACATTTTAAAAATATATATTTAAAAAGAAAACATCTATTTTAATTTGTAATAATATTACTGTATTTGTTTATCAAAATCTAAGTCTAAGTATTTGCGAGCATAAGAGATAAAATTGTAATCATTTAAAAAAAAATGTACCAACCGCAAACTTTTGAATATTAAAAAAAATGTCACTATATAATTACGGCCACTAACAGGTAAATAATTAATAGGGTTTTACTTTTACATTGTTGCATTATTTTCCTATTAAAAATGACAACAGTTTTACATTATGGTGCTGTTTTTGAACTAGTATCTTTACAACTGCAGGTTCCACGTTTAGCAAGGCCAAACCAGAGAGCCCTTGGACCGCTCTGACTCGTAAAGGCTTGGTCAGGGTCCTCTTCTTTCCTTTCTTCTTTCAGTGGTGGATCCAAGTCACATCTAAATGCATCTCCACCCTCATCTTGGTTCTGTATTTCCTTCAAGGTATGCAGTTTTTCTTCTTTTCAGCAAAACAATCTCTTGGACACAATGTGCATCATGTGTTTTAGTCTAGTTTACTTAGACATTATTTGAATATTTCAGATTTCACTGAGAGATTCTACATGTGGTTTTCAATTGGAAATGAATTCAACTTAAAATTCTCAATATGATGTCATGATCTAATGGATTTGTGTTCTTTGCAGTGGCAGGAGCTGTGTTGTATTTTGAGGTACCAGCAGCCTGTGCCAGTGAGGTTGTGGGTCCATTGTGTCTCATGCTGTTATTGGGTACAGTACACTGCCAAATAGTATCCACAGAAACCTCAAGAAGCCCGGACAACAGCCCAGTCCCCAGCCGGACAGCCAGCCCTGTTCGCAGGAAAAGGTTAAGCTACTGCTGTGTCAGATTTGTGAGAGACTGACTCGGAGACATAAATGATCAAGTGTTTTTTTTTTGGTTTTTTTTCTCTCTCATCAAATGGCCAATACATCTAATCTTCTCCAAGGCTGGCAGTTTAATCAGCAGTGCCAGTGTTCAGCTGACACGAGTGGGTCAGTGACAAATAAGAGTGTCCACAATAAAGAGAACGAAAAAATTTACTAGTTTAAAACACATGTGCCAAGTTGCTTATAAATGTGCTTATTGTACTCATGTTGATGTCATGTGGTTTTAGAAACCTTACACCACTTTCATGAAAGATTTACTTTTAATTGCTCTAAAAAAGGGTGTAGTCAAGTAAAAAGTAATAACACGTTTTTCTTACAGCTTAAAATCTTCATTTAAAAAAAATATTTTAGAATATATAATTCATTTTAAATATATTTTTCAAAGTAAAAAGTTGTGTCAACAATTATTGATTCATACATATGACTAGTTTATTTTTTTCTTTAAGAGTTGCATCAATTTCAAATTATCATATATTTTAAGAGACTTATTGGGCGCTTCTCATTTTTAATTTGTGCATCCTTGTTTCCTTTCCTTGCTCCCTTTCCTTGCGTCTTAGCTCCACACGATCTGTTTTCGGATCATGGGCTGGAGGAGCAAGCAAACGAGGAAGTATCAATTTGAGTATTGAGAAGCACCCATTGGCCATGACTATCTACTAGGTTCCTCTCTATTACATCATATCCTGTTTTTTCTTTCTTTCTGCATTCTTGTTGGCTTAAGTTTGACAGTCTCTCTCTCTCTCTCTCTCTCTCTCTCTATATATATATATATATATATATATATATATATATATATATATATATATATATATATATATAAACAGTAAAACGATTAGGTTACACTACTTTTCTTTTTCGTTTTTTAACAACAATATTTTTTTTTTGTTTTTCTGTTTGTTTTTTGTAATGATGTCAGGACAAACAAATCTATAAAAATTAGTTTCATTTCCAAAAATAAAAACATGCACATAATACAAGTTCTAAAGTCGTATGTATGTTTTACATTTTAATTTATTTTTGGATAAATTAATTGATCTAACAAATTGCACTGATGTCATTGACCCTAGTGTCAGAACAGGCACCAAATTTGATACATCATACTTCTAATATTATATATTATAAAACAGATGGCTTCTGTTTGGTCAATACTGTATTCATTTGATCTAATTCAATTCGTGTCTTGACGTGTTTTAAATTGTGTTGCTGTTTATTCATAGACAGAGGAAGAGTAGAAAAGCAAAGAGGTCTGAGGATGAGGGCAGCAGAGAGGAAGGGATAGTAGAACTCAAACCCAAGCAATTTCAAGATGACAACCAGCTCTACAGATCAGAGAAGAGACTGGTAAAACACTTTCCTTTGAACTGCACTTTTTGAAGAGTCGTGAACATTCATGTTTGTGTTGATTGAGATCCTGTGGGCTTTGCAGAACTCCCTTAGGAGGCCTCCGTGTGGGGCTTCTGAAGATCTCTCCAGTGAGGAAGAGGAGGCAGATGAAGCAGAGCTGCAAAGAGAGAGACTCTTCTCATCAGCACCTCCAAAATATGCCCGAGCACTCAGGAATAGACTTCATAAAGTCCCCAAGAACAATTCGCCACTACAGACTCTAGTGAGTATCTGAAAACCAAAGGTTAAATCTGTAAAATCGTTCAGAATATTCATTACCATTGTTTGATTTCATACAGGGAGACAGTAATGGGATGCTGAAAGACACTCCACCTCTGCCACATGAAGTTGAGCTTCTGCGGCCTTCACAGGGCTCGCGTCCAGCCTCTGATACAGATGATATGTTATGGGAGGAGCTTCTGCATGATCCTGACTCCGCCTCCACAGGAAGCAGTGACAGTGGGGAGGAGGAGCATCACAGTCATAGCCACTCCCTCCCTCTGCCCAGCATCACTCTGACTAGTGATGAGGATGAGGCCTTACCGCAGGTGGGCTGCAGTTTTACTGTAAAAAATGTTATGCGACTTTTCACACTTTGCTTAAGGGGATAGTTCACAGTTATAATGGTGTCATGACAACCAAAGTTAAAACCAACCATAACACATGACAGGGTAATGTAATGTTAACACAAAGCTAAATAACTTCTTTAAGTTTTGATTAGACCTGTAATGACATATTTGTGACATGTTGACAGGTTATAATTTCTTGGTTAATTTAATGTCAAGTTTTCATAACAAAGACATTTTTGTCTTTGTTAATGTCAAGTTGTCATAACAAAGAGATTTTAAACAATGTCAACTTTGCATTAAAAGTGTCATAATTTACCGAATGACACTTAATGACAACAGTCATAAACATTCATAAAGACTCCTTCATGTTCATGACAGGTGTTATGTCATGTTTATGACACTGTCATGTCAGTCTTATGCACACCCCTTCAAATAAAGTGTCACCACAACGGTATAAAATTTGTTCAGACAGGCAACAAATCACATACTAAACAATAATTATTCATGTGCTGTGCACAGTTTGTATAGATCATTTCATGCATCTTAAATTTTAGTGTCTGTCTGAAGACACCGATTAAAATGTCTAACCACAACAGCAAATGCATTTCATTTTCATTGATTTACCAGCAATTCTGAGCATGAAACCTCATGAATATGCCAGTAATAATGTTAGCCCGGGGTTTGTTAATGTGTAGTGTGAAATTTGTAAATCTAACTGCCCTTGATTAGCTTAAGGATAATTTTAATATTTTTCAAGATAAAACTTTTTTCATGCCACATGACATTATCCAACCTGAACTGACCTCGCCGTGTCACAAAAAGGTCATATAATATGATATTTCAAGAAATTTGAACTTGACAGTCATTAGGTCATGATATAATTTCCTTCTTATTCAAGATCTTATTATCTTACTTATCTTATTTCCTTCTCTTTATTTACATTTATTTTTTTGCTTCTGCATGTGGATTGGGCCACATTACTGGTTCTCCAAACTATTTTTTAATATTAATATACAGTAAAAAAAAAAAAAACATTGTTGCTGTAATTTTTCAAGAGTTATTTTTTATTCATTATCAGGACAATATCCCCCCAAAATTGTCAAAATGAATTTTATTAAAAAAAAATACAAGCATGCTTATCATAGAATAACCATTTAAAGTGTGGAATTCATAACTGGCCTTAATTCCTTTAATTTACTTGGGTTAACAACCTCATCAAACAGCATATAGGTGTCATAGAAAGGACTCTGACTACATTATTAATTTTGTTCTTAATTGAATCTCCCTTTAGCACCAGTTCTCATGGCTGCAGGCTTGTCACCCCTCCAAAGACCGCGTCAGTGCCATAATCTGGGAGCAAGGAGAGTGTAAAAAAGCTGATATGTCCGTGCTGGAGATCAGTGGGATCATTCTCACACGAGTAAAGTCCTTCTTTACCTTTCTGCCTTGTTTATTTCTCTAAATTGCCTGGAAAGGGAAGAGAACTTTTTATTCAAATTCAATGTAAACATCTCCTTGTAAGCCTTTGAATACTGACTGTTTTAGAAATTTGCATTGGTATTTGCATTTCAGAAGTAATAGGTCAGTTATTCGGTTTACTTACGCTGAATGATTTCTGTTTCCAGGTGAAGGTGGTTGAGCAAGGGATGGGTTATCTTATTTTCGGCAGCTTGGTCACGGCCTCACTGGCTCTGCTGCCATACTGCTTCAGACTGGCTCAGAAACTGGATGTTGCCAATCTCAATTCTGTTTCCCTCGAGGAACTTCCAGCAGTGGCCATCGGGCCGCCTTGTGCCTTATCATATGCTTTCTTCATCATCACCACAATGGAAAGAGTTTTCCTCTCTGGACTCTTCTTCTTCATGATGTGTGTGGCTGAGAGGACGTATAAACAGGTGAAGATGAAAATTAATTCTGTTCAATTTGTATGTTTTTTACATTTCAAGTTATATAAATGGGTATTAGCTGATGCATTTTGTGCTAACATGCGTTAACTTATGCAGGGCTCTAGAGTGCGACCAATTTGGTCGCAAATGCGACCAAAATTTGAAAAGGTGCGACCAAAATTTTTCCTAGGTCGCACCCGTGCACCTAACGTTCTCGCATGATCGCATCCGCTGACTCTCCCCAAACGAAAATGTTTTTCTCCTTGCACGTATAGTGAAATGCTCCGTTGCTGTGTGATACGAAATAAATTGCGACCTGAACGTGAACACCAGAGAATCAGTAACGGCGGCAGAATCAGTAACCAGCAGCAGAAGAAACAGACGACGAAGAAAGTTTTAAAAATGTTGGCTACTTTTTATGGCTAGGTATATATTCTCATATTCAAAAACTAATTCTCATTTTACGAACCCGTTGGGCTATGCTGTGTTCAGTTGATGAATGAACGGAAGATTGTAGCGCGCAACGCGCATCCCATCCAATACATCGCAATAATCTCTGTGCTTTGTTACTATTGATATGAAACAAAGTCTCAGATTTTAAATTAGGTCCGTTTTCTTATGAAATTCAAGAACATAAATAGTGTAGGCTATTGACGCTGTGGCGTGAGATCGCTCTGACTCAGCTCAAGTGAAGCAGCAGCGCGGAGCGCACATGAGCTTCTCTTCCGCCTTAATAAAACCATTTACAGCGTGAAATAAACATGAACGAGCATCTGAAAGTGTGTTAAAAGATAGAGTACAACTTAGCGAAATCCGTATCTTTCATATAGAATCGCTCAATCAGTGATTCATTTCAACCGCGTCAGTAAAAGGCGTGTAAACAATGTAATGTAACGTCACATTTACCTCAGAGAAAAAATAAAATCCAGTGACCATAAACTCGTTAGCCAGCTAGAAAAATTAACTCTAGATCAGCATTTTGCCAAATATATGCACCATATTACATATTCAGTATAATTTTTAACGTTTTTCAATATTTAATGCATGTTGTTTGAAAAAAAATAATCTGACAAGCTTTTATGTAGCCACCATTTAAATGTTTATATTTCATATTACATTATTATTATAAAAATAAATAAAAGAGTAATTTAAGTGTTTGTGTACAAATCAGGTAATTTTTACCTTCAATAGGCCTATTATAGTAGGCTAATGAAGCATATGGGCTACAACTGACTCCCAGTTTACAGCATTAGTTGAGATTTGTTTTCCTTGAGAAAATTTGCCATGTATTGTACCTGATATCCAAAATAATCAATATTGAATCAAATTGTGAAATTGGTGTCAATACCCTGCCCTTACTTGAACAATGTAAAAACAGCACTTTAAATTTTTAATTTTTTTAAAGATTTATATTTTTATATACAATATAATTGTGCTTCAAAAAAAAACTACATCTTATTCTTTTTTAAAAGCATTTACATAATATATATGAATATACGGAGCGTGATAAAAAGGTGACCTTGAAATTGTGGCGTTAAATGTGATGCGAGACGAAAAAAATTTGAGTGCACCTAAATTTTGTGCTGGTGCACCTAAATAAAAAAGTTAGGCGCACCAGTGCAACCAAGGTAAAAAGTTAGTCTGGAGCCCTGTTATGTTAACAAAATGAACTTTATTGTAACGTGTTTTAGAGCTGCACTATTCTGGATGAATTGAGAATCACAATGTTTTTGTTCCAAATAGAAATCACGATTCTCCCACAATCCTGAAAAGACAACTAACATGAAATTTACTAGAGGTTCTGACAAAATGTTAAAAATTAGTATTCAAAAATGTTTAAATGCTTTTGTCAAAGCTTTAATAGACACTGGAGAATCGTTGTAAATTATGATTAAGGTCATGTGGGTGTTTGAATTGAGATTGCAATCTTATAACGATTAATTGTGCAGCTCCAGTATGTTTACACGACAACAACGTACTAAACACGGGAAACATTTGTTTTGCATTTTCTTTGGCGGCAACGTTGTTAACGTTCACACGGATCTTTGAAAACAACTAAAAATTCTTTATTATGCATGCCAGGCCAGTAGTTGGCGATGTCACTTTGTGAATAATCACTACATGTCTTTAGACAGAACAAGTAACACGCTTATGTATGGCGTCAGTTTTCACCAAGGGGGTAATCTATCAGCCGGAAGTTGATGCCTCGCGGGAGCCGCCATTGTAGCAGAACTTCACCTGCTGTTAGCATCCCATTGACTCCCATTCAATTTGGCGTCACTTTGACAGCGAATAACTTTACATCTTAGGCGTCCAAAGACTCCATTTGCCCATTATTTATTTCTAAAGAAACACGACAATGTATAAAATTCTCCATTACTTTGTATCTTACGTTATTACGGCCCCGTAGAAGCTGTTTTTGTAAAAATAGCCTAAATATTGTGTCATAACCATGGGACTTTCTGTTGCACAATAGAGACATTACTGTATAATCAAGAGGAAAAGCTTGCAGGCAATCTTTTACTGTCTATGAGGCAATTGGGGGGACATGAAGGCACAAAGTCAAGGTAGAAGTCCATAAATAGAGAGTCCATAAAAGCAACGGGACAAAATATTTCAACAACGTTTTTGAGGAATTAGGTGATTTAGATCTGTCTTGGCACAGCTACTAGAAGATTTTCAACTGTGAGACTGTCGTCACGCTCAGTTTGAGCCTGCACAGTCAATCAATAATCGGGCTTCAGTCTTCTCCGTTGAAATCAATGGGGTTGCTGTGGCCATTTCTTTTACTGTCTAAGGTTTTCACAAATCAAATCTGTTTAATGGCAGACAGGATTTTTGTTCTCAACAAATGTGATGTCATCCACAGCGCCTTTTATTTGCGAAACTTTTCAGCCATCTCACATCTGCACGCAAAGCCAAAAAATCTGAGATTCCTCACTTTCGGCTGAAGAAAGTACAGAATATCAAGATGTGGCTTTCACTTCGATCATTCCTGAAGGTATCCTCTTCCTGTTACAGTTTGCATGTAGGGATGCTCAATATGTCAGTACCATATCATGTGTTGATATTAGCAATATTTTTTTTATTTATCAAACATATTAAAGAAGAAACTGAAATTTAACTGATAATTATTAATAACAGTTACATTTTTACATTTACATTACGCTTCCTTTCATCTAATGCTCACATAATGTTAATCTATTAATAATAATTTATTGTTCTTTATCAAAAATCAAAAGAAATATCTTTGTTTTTGTATGCAATATAATGCTGTTATGCCTAAATTCACTTGTAGAATTGAAAATGACTTAATGAGTTTTTAGTGTTTTACGTTTTTATTCATTTATACAAAATAGTATAGAATTTTAATTTCAGCCACAACATCTAGGGGTAAAAGCTTTTTGTTTACTTAATCCAGGTCTGTTTATATACGCACGAATGACGTGTTTCTGCGGGCTGTCACATGTGTATACCTGTTGTGTAGTGCAGTTTACAGATACCTTGTTCATAATACATGAAGATCAATTTAATCATTTCTTTGTTCTATTTAACAGAGACGAGGCCCTCAGCGCTCTGTTGATGTCATTGTGTCATCGATTTTTCTCCTGGCTTTGTCTATTGCCTTCATCATCTGTGCCCAGGTCAGCTATTGTTCTACTCCACAATGTTTTTGACACACCCTTTAGGCATATTTTTTTAAAGCTTTGCTTTAAAATATATATATATATATATATATATATATATATACTATTCCTGTTCCATCTGTATCATCAACCCTTAATGCACCCATAATGTTTCGCCAATCATTATTATATATTCGGGTCTTTACCGACCTGGATCTATATCTATTGCAGATGGCTCTCTTAATTGCTGCAATAAAAAACTCCTGACATTTTAAAAAGAATAAATTAAGCATATTTCGTGAGTTCAACTTGAGCAGATAATTGTTACCATCATCACTGTGACCAGCAGAGCTCATTTCCCATTACATTTAACATCTGGCTCGTAATCTCAAAGCTATCATTTTCAACATCTCTAAAATAAATATTTTGATCGCTGGCAGTTTCGTCGCCAGATCCACCACCAAGACAGTGACACTAATATTTGCACAAAGTATTTGCTCTGCAGTCTACAGTAAAATGCTGGGCCATTTCAAGTAAAACACAGAGAGAACAAAGAAAATAAATAGTGCTTTAAGTTATTCAGGGAGGTCTAACAGTTGTATTCCGGTAAGAAATACAGAAATTGAATAAAGTAATCAAATGTAAAATAACAGTGCTCAGTCTTCTTTTTATAAACCCTTATTAAAGCTGCTAAAGTTACTCAGTCAAGAGCAGTCAGTGATTTTCTCTGTATCTTTTGTCGTTTGAATTAACATCAAAGCTGCAGTCTGGCGTTTTTCCTCTTTGTCGCCATCTCTGTTTGAAATCTGCTATTGCAGTCATTCGCGGAATTATCAACTTTACTCGAGTTATACTTCAACACAATGTTTGAGTAGAGTGTGTGGCTGTCAGTCACCGCGCCGGTGTGGATACTGGCATTCAGAATCACAGATTATTGTTTTCTGAACGAAGTATTTTGCATTTTACAGCAGGTGAATTGGTGATTGTCGTTTGAACCTTTCTGGGTCAGCCATCAAATTGATAAGTTTAATTATATCAAGTGCTGTGAGAAAAGGCTATACATTTCCACCTCCAACATCCTCACACACAATATAGCCTACTAACCGAGACTCTTCTTTATGTGTACAGATGTGACGTAATGACGCAAAGACATGCTCGAATCTCCCGCGGAAATCCACCAGTACCACTGAAGTTAAAAACATTATTACAAGCTTACCTCGTCGAATCGAGTTAAGGCAAGAGATCGTTTTGAACACTGGCTGGTTATCTATTTTCTCTAATATATATTTTGGATAATTTTTAACCTACAGACTGCAGCTTTAAGGACTCAGACAGCAGCAAGTTTAGGCTACTGTCACTTTAAGAATTAATGCACGGATAGAAACGCGATTTTCACCCAATTGTCTGTTTAAATGAATACAATATATATTTTTGTGTATATTTATCCTTTCATGTGAAAGAGAACTCAATTCAGCGCTGGTGTGCTGTGAGAGGCGGCTTTCGTGTGCGCGCTTCATGAGAACTGTCCCGAATTGAGTTCTCTTTCGCGTCGTCTTGCGCTTAAATTGTTTAAAATTTGAAATTGGCAAAACACGTGCAAATGCATGATCAAGCTGTCCCGGACCCTTATTGTCGAGCATTGTATTGTAATTTTCTTTGGGTCTGTTTACTCCTGGTCACTTCATGTGTTTTTACTGATCAGATAGCATGATCTAATTTGTTTAAACAGTTCCACTTACGTCTCGAATATAAATCCGATGTTCAATCCCCTCGCTATACATGCAAATCTAACGATTTCACGCCATCTAAAGTAACAGATATGAGCTGCATTTTATTTATCATCAGCGAATTTCAAGATCAAAGACAGCAATAGGAGAGAGAGCGCCATCAGCACTGGTAAGATAATTTAGTCTCACTACTTTAATGAAGATGATTGTGTGTTGACCGTCTGCGACTTGCTTTCAGTTTCATTTGCGGCAGTTTTTCGTTGCCTCGGCCGCTCATTTGTGGCGATTTACACTTGTCCAGTTTCGTTTGGAATGTGTCTCGGACAACCTCCTGAAGTGGTTTGAGTTATCGGATTTAAATCCGCCTTGGAAGTGTTTCGAGCGGCATTTACACCTGGTCTATTCACGAACGGAAAGCTATCCAGAGAAAACGCATAAACAGGCCCTTTGTGTTTTCCCTGGAGAGTATGACGCTTAAGTTTTCCTTGACATTAATGTGAAATTTTTACATTCAATCGTGCTCATAAGTTTACATACACCTTGCAGAATCTGCAAAATGTTATTTTAACAAATAAAAGGAATGTTACAAAAATGCATGTTATAAATATTTTTATTTAGTACTGTCTTCAATAAGATATTTAGGATAAAATATGTTTACATATAGTCCACAAGAAAAAAAATTGCTGAATTTATAAAAATGACTCTGTTCAAAGTGTCGTTACCTGGATAATCGACATCTCTTTTTTGGGGAGGGGGGTTTTGTGATGGTTGTTCTTGAGTCTCTTGTTTGTCCTGAGCAGTTCTTCTGCAAATTCTTCAGTCTTCAAGTAGAGCCAGACCGATATATCGGTAGACCGTTATTATCGGCCGATATTAGGCATTTTCCAAACTATCGGTATCGGCAGTTATAATGGCCGATAAATGAATATTTCAAAAATAAAATAAAAACGGACGAAACACGCTTGAACCATGTCATGAGTGTTGGAGTTCTATAGTTTGTCCACCAGACGGCGCTCTACACTGTTCCTGTTGGCAAACCTCGTTGAGTTGGTCACGATACATACATTGCTTGAATAACAATTAATAGAACATCTCCATCAGTTTTCTTAACTCAAATAAGCATGACAAAATGTGTGACTATCATGTCCAGTTTAAACTAAATTAATACATAAATAAATAAAATATCGTCCAATATTTTGGAATATCGGATTTTAAAACCAGAAATATTTGTATCGGTATCGGCCTTCAAAATCCTTTATCGGTCTGGCTCTATTTTCAAGTATATTTTGCATATTTGAACCCTTTCCAGCAGTGACTGTGTGTTTTTGTGATCCATCTTTTCACACTGAGGACAATTGAGAGACTCAAACGCAACTATTAAAAAAAGTTAAAATATTCACTGATGCTCCAGAGGAAAACACAATTCATTAAGAGCCGGGGTTGAGAACTTTTTGGATCTGAAGATCAAGGGTAAATTGTACTTAATTTGTCTTCTGGGAAATGTCTAAGTATCTGCTGTTGCTTCTGAAGGGCACTAAATGGAAGGGGGGAAAAAAATTATTTTAACAAAATAGGAAATTTGGACATCTTCATCCTATTTCAAAGTTTTCAGGCTGTTAACTAAAACTATTAAAAATCATGTTAATGTTGTTCATTGAATTAAATATAAATAAAATGTAAAAAAAAAAAACTTACACTAAAACAAACTTAAATGAGAAAAAAAAAACCGTTAAAATGACTAAAACCAAAACCCGAAATAAAAATAAATCTAAGCTAAATAGTAATATTTAATGACAAAAGTACAACAAAATGACTAAAACTTTAAATAAAATATTTCAATTCAAATATATAAATAAGAGCTAACTCAAAATATTCATAAATACTATAATAGTATATAAAATATATTCTGTCATTTGGACTTAGTAAGAGTCCCGTAGTAAGCATAAATGAGCCTGACTAGTTGTGTGTGTGTCATTAATTCATCTTCATAGACATAAAAGCGATTTGAGATGTTAACACTCTAAATATGCTGGGTTGTTTTAACCCAATTTTGGGTCAAATATGGACAAACTCAAACATTGGGTTAAAAATGTAACCCAATGGCTGGGTTTGTCCGTATTTGACCCAAAATTGGGTTAAAACAACCCAGCATTTTTTAGAGTGTATATAAGGTTAAGTATCATCCTACTGTGCTCGTTAAATCTTTTCACAGTTTGAAGATTTGACTGTCTAATATAGCAAAGGAAACGAGAAGATAACGCTTGTTGTGTTTCAGCTTTTGCACAGTCATCACACATTCCTGGACTCCGAGACCAACTGGGAGTTAATGATCTGGTGTGCTGCTCTCACGGTCTTCCTCCTACGCCTCGCTACCCTCGGAGCAGAGACCAACCGAAAATATAGCAACGCTTCTGTGCTTCTGACTGAACAGGTGAGATAAAAATCTCAGCTGCACCGAACAAAGAGGCAGCATTGTTCAGAAACAAGCGAACCATTCACACGTACGAGAGGCCATTCCGCGAGCCGCAAATAAATACGGTCAACATTTCTGCTGCAGATAAACTTGTACCTTAAGATGGAGAAGAAACCAAACAAAAAGGACCAGCTGAACATAGTGAACAACGTGCTGAGGCTGGCCACGAAATTATTAAAAGTGAGACCATTAAAAAAGCATCAGAAAAACAAAAATTAGAACAATAAGTAATAGCTTTGCATTGACCATCATTTGCTGCTTTCAGGAATTGGACACTCCTTTTCGCCTGCTGGGTCTGACGGTGAATCCGCTCGTCTACAATATCACAAGAGTGGTCATCCTGTCAGCCATCTCAGCTGCTGTCAGCGATTTACTAGGGTTCAACATCCGGGTGAGAGGAACATTTGCACTCTTATGTACAGTGGTTATCTGCACCTGTTTCCTGGGTCTGTTTTATCGTCCTGCTGAAATGCAGATGTCTGTAATTATTGAACTTGATGATCTGTTTTTTTATGACTTAAGTCATAAATGCATTTGTAAAACGTCCTGTTATCAGGACAGTTAGAGTTGCTCACTCTTTATAGTGTTTGACTTTTATCATACTGGTGTTGCTGTACAAAAGCAATCTTTAACTTAAAGGTGGTTTAACAATGTCCGTTTTTTTTTTTTCTTTTTCTTTTTAACAGCTCTGGAAGATTAAACCTTGATGTGATGCCTTTCTTTACACTGCCAGCGTCTTAACACTGGGGCCAGACAGGGATACTCCACTCTTTTTCTTTTTTTTTCAAACTTTTTCGAATCCATTCAGCCGATTTTCTGATATTTAGAAGAATATCAGTAACCAGACAGTTTCTGGTCTCATTGACTTCCATTGTATATTTTTTTCCTACTATGGAAGTCAATGAGACCAGAAACTGTCTGGTTACTGATATTCTTCTAAATATCAGAAAATCGGCCGAATGGATTCGAAAAAGTTAAAAGTCGACTGTTTAACTCTTGGGGTGTTGTAAAATGAGCCTATTTCCAAAAAAAGTGGAGTATCCCTTTAAGTGTGCTTGTGCACGACCTACTAAATGACCAATTTAACTATTAAAAACTGTGCAAATCTACTGACCAAACTTATAGTTTCCTCAATACTCTGTGCCTTCGGCCAGACTGAGTAAACCTGTGTTCTGCTCAACCTTGTTGTTGAGTTTTCCTCATTTGAATTGCAGTGGGCTTTCTTGATGCACTTGCTTAAGGTAACTACTTAACAGCTTGCTGTTATATTCCAACCTGTGCTCACTGTTTCGCATAGATGTATCCTCTACAAGTGTATTATCTTGTCTGGAAGCAACCACTTAAATCAGAACCACTGTGTGCCTTGTGGAACGTTGCATATAACAGTACTTCTTGATAAGCTATTTATGAGACATGGATTTGAATGGGCAGTTCAATGCAAGTCTTGACTTTTTAGGAAAGGGTACTGAAAAACTTGCACACTGAAGCTTTTGGAGGAAGCACTTTTTATTGGCATTGTATTAAAATAAACAAACCTTTCTCTGAAAGTCATCTGTAATCATCAATCCTTTACCAAATATTTGAGTTTGCGGTTGGGGGGGGTTGCGGTTGTTTTCGCAGTGGTTTCAATTTTGAAATTTTTAGGTCAAACCGTTCGTGTCTATCAATCGTATAATGAAGGTATATGGTCAACCGATGGTCACTAACCTAAGCCCTACATACCATCATGCATTGCGCTGATCGTAAAAATAAGTTATAATAATGTGTGGAGTAGCGCACTGTAGCAAAAACGGCCAGAAATCACTTTTAGTTTTCAAATTTTGGAGAAATAAGCTCAATATAATGTAATGTATTTATTTTAAAAAATATATTTAGCCCAGAGCCGGCTCGGCACCAGGTGACAGATGATGTAATCAACGGCGCCGAGAGACGATCGAGTAGTGTCCGAAAGTGTTGTTCTATTATGCTGGTGAGCTCACTATATAGTGCTCTACTCTCTCCCCCATATATAGGGGGTAGGGAGTAGGGGTTTGAGTGGAGATTTCGGACACATTAGCAGTTATTTTTTTTAAGTGAGCGATCGTTTCACTTGTTAATCGTCTGAAATCGATTAAAGCCTTTTGAACAGTTTGCAATTTGCACTGAAACTGTCTGTTGGACCTTGAATCGTTTGGTTCCCATTGAAGTCCATATTATGGAGAAAACTCCTGGAATGTTTTCATCAAAAACCTTGATTTCTTTTCAACTGAAGAAAGAATGACACAACTTGGATGACATGGGGGTGAGTAAATTATCAGCAAAAGTTTTTTTTTTTAAAGTGAACTAGTCTTTTAACGTAGCCTACACATTTTTATATACATATAAATTGAAACGCATAAATGGAAATTCTCATTAGATGTCTCTGTCAAATAACTAAATAACATGCCATTAATCACAAATCACTGACTGGTCAATTGTGATCCGCGCTGAGAAAAGTAACAGTAGTCTAGCTGCCACAATAACAGTCTCACGAGAGTGTACTGCCAGATTTTCACCATTAGATGTCAGCATTTAATTATATTAGATTACATCACAACAGATTCATGAGAATATTCATTTTGCTTTGGCTATTTTCAGATCAAGAAGAGTAGATCACTTTTTAAAATGTGAGGCTCTTCATTCCCTTTTTATATAGCTAATATCTGTTTTCACCATTCAAACGAACCCCTCATTTCTATAATTCATATGCTTGCTCCTAATCAAATGCAATATTTTGACCCTAATTAACTGCATACATTTTAAGATTTATGTTTTACGTTGACTGTTATTTGAATAATATTTGTTCACTGGAAAAAAAAATACAGCCAGGCTTTACACAGACTTTTCCACTCTGATCTTGAACTTATTGGATAAAAATGACTGCAGCTAACAATAATTTTATGATAATATTGTTAGTTACTACCTGCAGTTCTGCATTACTGTGATGACTGTCTACAGAACATTTGTTATAAATATACTCCTACACCCACACTCTTTTGGATGGGTTATGTCACTTTCCTTGAACAATGCTTTGAATAGTTTCACAGCAACTTACTGTATAATGAAGGACATGCGGAATAATCACAGTAATCAGCACAAGAACTAGTTTGACACCATAATGTCATATGAACAAAAAGAAGTTACAGGAAGCAGTTATGACAGACAGAGACAAATTGCTGACAGTGATTATTATCTGAACCATGCTATAAGTCTGCATTGCCTTAAAGCTATAACGTTTAAGGATGAACTAAATAGACAAAATACAAATCATGGATGTGTTGTTGGAGTCAATATAACAATAAGAATGAATATAAACTATCTATATGTCTATATCTAATCAAAGCATATAATATACTTGGGTCTGAACATTCTTCAGAAAGAACTTTGCACATTCAGAAGTTTTTTTTTACCAAGGAAAAAATGCTCATCAGTTTTTAATCCTTAATTAGTTTTAATTATTCAACATTTTTATGTAGCTTTGATTGATTTTGAGACGTTTTTGATGTTGAGACCTTTTTAATCTTTTAAACATAATCATCACACCGGCTGTGTCCGAAATCTCCACTCAAACCACTACTTCCTACCCCCTATGTAGGGGGTAGTGAGTAGAGCACTATATAGTGAGCTCACTAGCATAATAGAAACACCACTTTCGGACACTACTCGATCGTATCTCGGCGCCGTTGATTACGTCATTGCTGTCACCCGTCCGTATTTTTTACGATCAGCGCAATGCATGATGGTATGTAGGGCTTGGGTTAGTGACCATCGGTTGTACACTTCTTTTCAAAATGCATTCTGGGATACATTGAGTGGACTGTAATAATCATCACTTATATAATAATCATTACTTTACATGTGGACAGCACTACAAAATGTGAGCTAGTCCACTATATTGTGAGTAGTGGGAGATTTCGGACACAGCCACCGTCTTTTAACATAATATTATAGAAAGTTTACAGTTTTTATAGCATTTATTTTTTTTGTGTTTTATTAAGAATTATTACTTTTTTATATTAAAACATTTTATATTAATTGTGTTATTAGCAGGATAGTAGCCCTCAAACCGTATTCACTTTATAGCCGTTAATCCTGTAATTTTAGACAAATGTGGGCACAGAGGACTCAGATGTGATCCTAATTTTTATTTATTATACATTTTATATCACTGTCTTGATAAAGTTTTGTCTATCCATTTATGGTGTTTTTTTGTGTGTGTTTTTGGGGGGGTATTTTTGAATTTATTTACTTAAAAAAATCATATTTTCTATGTAAATTATGCTTATTTTTATGTTTTATTTTTTTATTTTTTTTTTAACTACATTCACTTAACATTGTAGTATTGAGTCAAAAAAAAAATGTGTGTGTTCAAGATGAAAACTTAGGAAAATGAGACAAGTCTTGTACCGCTCAGATCAAGGGAAGTATTTAAAAAAAATAAAAAAAATAAATCAAAACTATTTTGCCCACATATGTCCAGAATACGGTTTTAGGGTTAATACTTTAATTAGAAGTATGCCATCAGCAGAACCCCTCCTAATTACTTTATATGTTATATAATTATATGTTAACTAACAATATGATTATTGTTAAAACGTTTTTTTTTACCATGCATGCAGTATGAAGAACTTGATGACATTCGGTTCTTGTTCTTCTGTCTGTGTAATTTGAATCGAGCAATTGAAGCTTTACCATTAAATAACATTGAAAGTTCCCTAGTAGAACGCTCAGATTGTTTACATGTGTTTTCTCATTTGAATGCACTAATGGTTTCTTGCCTTCAATATACCCATAGATCACCTGCTTTTTTGTCCAGGAGTAATTACCAGTGCTCTACGTGAGCGCAGTGTATCCTGCTTATAGATTTCATTTTGTGAGGTTTCTCTCTGATTTCCCTTGCCTCAGTAAGGTTGTTATTGACTGGTATTATATGAAATGTCTCAGTCGATTTTTCAGTCCACTAACACTGGGACCTGGGGAACTTCATATGTCCTGCGAGACCCCTCTTAATGAGACTCATATGCAAGCCAGATCTCACCTCCAGCGGATGGAGAAGATAGATGATTTCACTGTATTTTCTAGTTGTCATGTATATCTGTCCAGTGCTTTTAGACCTCATCATCAAAAGGGGGTCTTATTATTCATGGCACGGTGAAGTAAGAGGTGGTAATAGCAATTTTTAAACTCTGTGTTTATCTTACATTAATTAAACATGACTGTCAGTTGTGGGTCGACCACAGGTCTAGCCGTCTCATCAGTATGAGACATACACACCTAAGCCTTTCTCTCATCTCAGTCCAAGCCAAGTAACCGTGTAGCCAAAAATACTGAGGCTTGGAGACTGGAGTTTTCATTGAACAGAAATAATGATATGATTTGTTTACATGCTTTTACAAATTTGACAGGCTGGCTATGGGTATTTATTTAGTGCATGTCACCTCCCTAATCTTAGTAGTTTCTACATCTGCTTCTCAGGACAAATTGCCTCAAGTACATACAGATACAGTGGAGATGACAGGAAAACTGAATATTCTGCCACCCTTTGCTCTCTTTCTCTCTTACACATGATCCAACGCAGTGTTTTGTGCTCACAACACCCTGGCCCACAAAGCTCACGCTTTACTAGCTGCTCGCTGACATGGATCACTTTATTTTCTCCTTTGTTATATAACTAGGAGTGTGCGCACATGTGGATTAGCACAATATTATGAATAATAGAATATAATGAAAATATACATAGTTACAAGATTATGAGATTAATGTCACAATGAAATCAAAATGGACAATTCTTGTTTTTTAAGGAATATTGCAGTATTTATTACAAATAATTTACCCTTGCACATCATTAATATTTTTTTATTCATGGATTGTAGTGATCTTTAAAGGCCAACTGAAACTTGCCTTGAAACCCACAACTAAGGCAGTCTACAAGACACTTAAAGGAGTAGTTCACTTAAAAAAACAAAAACAAAAAAAAATTTGCTGATAATTTACTTGATTATAATCCAAGATCATGTCCATGTCTTTTTTCTTCAGTTGAAAAGAAATTAAGGTTTTGGATGAAAACATTCCAGGATTTTTCTCCATATAATGGACTTCAATGGGAACCAAACGGTTCAAGGTCCAAAAGACAGTTTCAGTGCAAACCAAAACGATTGCTCAGCGAAACGATTGCTCATTTAATAAATAAATAACAAAGTTTTATAAGCTCAAATGGTCGCCTTGCTCTGGTCTGTGATGCGCGTTTGTGACTCTCCGTTCGAACTCGTTCATCAAAATGAACGAATCTTTTTTCGTGTCATTTGGTTCATTCAACGGACAAAATGAATGAGGTACTCTGGAAAACATACGTTCATTTTAATGAACAAGTTAAAAATCGCGAACAAGCATCGCAGTAAAGGCGAGCTTATAAAACTTAAACTTTGTGTTTTTTTTTTTAAATGAGTCCTTTTTTTTTATCGTCCGAAATCATTTATAGCCCTTTCAACAGTTTGCAGTTTGCACTGAAACTGTCTTTTGGACCTTGAACTGTTTGGTTCCCATTGAAGTCCATTAAATGGAGAAAAATCCTGGAATGTTTTCATCAAAAATTTCTCTTCGACTGAAGAAAGAATGACATGGACATCTTGGATGACACGGGGGTGAGTAAATTATCAGCAAACGTTTTTTTAAAAGTGAACTACTCCTTTAACGGCTTTATTACGGGAACTACAATCCCATGAAGCATTGTGAATAGCATAATCAAATATGCTATGGAGAAATATAAAACTACTCATTTAAAAAATGTAAAATCAATATATTTTTACTTAATTACAAAATATGCATGTATATGAAATATTTAAGTACTTTAAGAGTGTAGATCGGTCAACTCCATTACTTTGGCAGTGCTTCATGGGAGTGGGTGAAGCTAAAGTGATATTTTGGCATGTTTTTTTTTCCGACTCTCTGATTGGTGTAATTTTCTGTACAGCAATGTGTTTTTTTTTTTTTTTTAACCAGGAATTCCACTGTTAATCATTATTATTTTTAAAAAAATGTAAAAAATGTGGGCTGATGGCTCCAGGAGAAACAAATACCCCTAGCTCACATAAGTCTATCTTTAAAGGTTTCTAAGTTACAGTTCAAAATCAATTTCCCTACGGTGAAAATGAATGGAGTTTTTACTTGCGGATCCCGACATTTGGACTCTATTGGGATGAAAGGACTATCCCAACTTCCATTTCATGCCAGCTTTAAAGGTTGTTTTTTCCTCAACTATAGTGGCACCAAACGGAATTGTGCTGGAGCATTGAAACCGCATTCACAACCACAATTTTATTTCCATAATAATACAGTATTTTTTAATCATATTTTTGAGTGAAATAAGAAAGTCAATACAAAAAAAATATTTTCACCAATTTATTGTTAACTATTAAAAAAAAATCAAAATCAGGTTTATTTTGTTTTCAGGTTGAGTTGAACTGACTTCATAAGTAAAAGAACAGGTCCATATGGAAATTTTCCATAAGTTTTATGAAAATGAATGGCTTCCATGTACATTTGGTCTGTGTCTATGCATATATTTACAGCCTATATTTCACCCTGTTCTCCTCAAATCATATCACAAGCAGAAACTGACGTACTGTGGACTAAGAGATGTAATTGAATGTGCCAAGTTAAGCCTGAGGTATAGAGTAAATGTAACAAAGCAGAGAGAGAGAGAGCAAGGCTCTAAAAAGTAGGCCTACAGTATAGAGCTAAATTCCGGTAATGCATGGATCTTCTGAAAGTTATTTTGGAAAGATGCTGTTTTGAATTATTCTGGTCTTGCACTGCCTGAAACTTTATATGTTTTGAATTGACTAGGCACTGTAACAATTAGCTACATGTGGCCCCTTTATCCTAGCATATATGTTTGATACATGCTTACTTTCCTTATTTTCATCTGGATTTCAGCCACCCCTGCATTATAGCTCACACATAAAGAAACGTAAAGACTTTCTGCCACACAGAGACTCAAAGTGCACTTTAACACATGCAAGAGACATTAGCATAAATTATGTGCTAGCGTTAGCTGGCTAATCCTTTATCCGGAATTAGCGCTTATAATGGCTCTGTCTCTGTTGTAGGAAGACTGTAAATGTGGGCCAGCAATTAGAGGTTATCTCCAAAAGTTACGTAAAAAGTTTAACGCTTATTCTCTCGAGGCAATCCGGACCTTTAATGGTTTGTGAACAGAGCACCTAGCTCTTTTCATCTCCATTTTCATGTGGAAGGCCCTATTCTATTCTATTCTATTCTATTCTATTCTATTCTATTCTATTCTATTCTATTCTATTCTATTCTATTTTATTCTATTCTGAATTATTTTGATGTTTTTAACTGTCTGAGTCATTACTCCAGTGTTTTTTCAGTGTCACACAATCCGGCAGAAATCATTACGCTGATTTGCTGCTAAAGAAACATTTCTATTATCATCAATGTTGAAAACATTTATTCATGCTTAGTATTTTTGTGGATTCTTTGATAAATAGAAAAGTTAAAATGAACAGAATTCACTTTTGTAACAGAAATATTTTTTGAATGTCACTTTTGATCAATTTAATGTGTCCTTGCTGAATAAAAATATTAATTTCTTTAAAAAATATCCCAAATTATTGAACAATATAATATTATATTTAGTGCTGTCAAATCAATTAATTGTGATTAATTGCATATAACAAGTGTATATATATTATATGTATCTTATGTATATATGTGTGTGTGTGTGTGTGTGTGTGTGTGTGTGTGTGTCTGTGTATGAATATATATATATATATATATATATATATATATATATATATATATATATATATAAACACATTATATAAACACAAACGTTTATGTTAGATGTGATTAATCTTGATTAATCAATTTGACAGCACTAATTATATTCAATTATAAAAAGTACTGCTGAAAAAGTACTTTAAACAAACAAATAAATAACAACAACAAAAGAATCCTAATTTTGGAGAATAATGACACAGTTTGTAAGTCCAGGAGTCTCTGAAAGCCTGAATATTGCAGATATCTCAGATATTTTTTCTTTTTCCTTTGCTCAACTATTTATAACAGCTATCAAACATACTGTCCTGTTTTTATTTCACTGCGCCTTAGAGCCTGTTCAACCCATTTTGACCTTTAGTTGCTATATACAGTGTGTCAGGAACAGTTTCACTATTTCAAATGATAAAATCCAGATACAGAATCAATGAGCACGAGCGGAAACCGTTGGTGCACATCTTAAAGGAGAACCTTACTTCACAAACTGAACACCAGGGCCACACTTAGAAGATTATATGTCATCTAAAGTTAATCTACCCTAAACAATACCTTTTTTTTTTAACAAATCACCATTGGTGTTTAATGTAGACTAGTGTAACGTATCTACCACTAGAGGCAGCAGTGTGGAGAGGGAGTGATCTGGACCTTGATCAAAGTTACTTTTTATCTTTTCTGCAAATGTGCTTCTTTATAGACATATTTGCTTCAATGAGGCCTGTGTGTGTGTGTGTGTGTGTGTGTGTGTGTGTCACACCCATACCCCTTTATAATTACAGTCCTCATCACAGTCAGGATATTGTGTCTACCTCACAGGCCAGTCGAGGTTATGTGCTTGCTCACCACTCACGCTCCAAAAAAAGGAGGAAAGGATAAAAAATGCAATGTTTTTTTGTAGATAATATTGTTATTGAAACTGATCACACCAGAATGAATCTCATCCTTCCACATCACTTTCAAAGCATTCCTGCAGTCTCAGAGGAAGCAGACACTGAACCATATAAAGAGATACTGGGGCCAACCACATGCATGTTTTGGAGCTGTCCCAGGTTCTACAGGAGCTTCCTAGACATACTACACACATAAAGAGAGCAGGAGGTGTACAAGAAGCTCCACAAAGTGGGTGCTGAGGAGCAAAAGCCAAAGCTGAATTGAAGCATTGATAGAAGCAGATACACTTAAAGGGACAGTTCACCCCAAAATGTAATTTTTTTGGATATCACTTTTCATGGATTGTAACACAGCTGTTTGAAATAAAATATTATAAAGATTAGTATCACGTTTTAAGTATACAGTTTAAAAGATCAGAGTGCACGATATATGGAGTTACTGTCTTCCAAATTAAAGAACTGTTTCTAAACTGCCTGAAACGAGTAACTCCAGCCTTATATTAAAGGGATAGTTCACTTTGAAATTATTTTTTGATATGTTTTGGCTTACCTCAAGGGCATCCAAGATGTTGGTGTCTTTTTTTCCACAGTATTTTCAATTTTGATAGTTTTAGGTCAAACCGTTCTTGTCTGTCAGTCATTTCATGGAGGTATATGGGGTTCACCTCAAAGAGGATGCACAGAGAAGTCCAAATTACACAAGATTTAATGACTCGTAAATTTAAGCACACATTGATGGCCTAAGACACCAAACGAGCGGTTTGTGTGAGAAAACGAACTGTATTTATATCGTTTTTACCTCTTGTAATCACAGTCACGTCCAAGTACTCTGAAGGCGAGGGCTCTTCTGTCTGCGCTCGTTGCATTGATACACTTTGCATTGATACACATTGATAAACGCCCGTTTCGTGTCTTAGGCCATCAATGTGTACTTACATTTACGAGTCATTAAATCATGTTTAATTTGGACTTCTCTGTGCATGCTCTTTGAGGTGGACCCCATATACCTCTATTATATGACTGACAGACAAGAACGGTTTGACCTAAAAGTGTCAAAATTGAAAATACTGTGGAAAAAAAAAAGACACCAACATCTTGGATGCCCCTGAGGCAAGCTAAAACATATGAACAATTAATTTCAAAGTGAACTATCCCTTTAATTCCTGCATGAACCGTTTGTAACAAATTTGCATAATGCCAGTCTCTTCATTTGCTGCCTGCAAACAACACCTACTTTGACTCGCCCTCAAACATTAGTTGTACCTGGAGCCTGGATGACTTTGATTTGTGTTTTTTTTTTTTTTTTTTGCTGTGACAGCAACCACTTTGCATTCACTTCTAAAGGATGAGGCTCGAATTGGTATGGTGAAGCTTAAAACTTTGTTACTGTTTTTTCCGCTGTGTATCGGGGGCTGAGGAAGCCTCCGGAGCTGAAATTCAGAAATGTATTTCCGACACGCACTGTAAACTGTGGACCAGTCAACAGATTGAGACAGATTGAGCAACCGGATCTCACGAGAATTTGTACGAATTTTACGTGGTGGCTAATTCGTAACAATTCGTACGACCTCACTCGTAGGAATTAGTATGTTTTTGCTAAATCGTACATATTTTACGAATTGACCAATTCGTATGAATTCGTACGAATGACTTAGCCCTGACCCCGCCCCTAAAACTACCCATCACGTGGGTTTGGACAAATCGTACGAGTGAGTTCGTATGAATTAGTACGAATTAGCCACATTTTAATCACTCGTACGAATTCGTAGGAATTGGTCGTGAGATATAGTAGGATTTAGCAGAGTTGGCTCTCAGAAAGACAGGGTTTAGAGAGACAGAAACCTTCATTGAACCATTTTAGACACTGAGAAAAGAGGTGATGCTGCAATGTATATTATGAGAAAATTAAAGTGTTTGTGACCTTGGATGCATGTTTAGAGATTGAAGAAACAAAAACATAAAAAAATAATAGGATCAATTTAAATCTTGTCAATATGTAGGCTACATGCACGGGAACAAATTTCACATGTTAATATATAATTTGTCATTGATACTGATGACAAAAAGTACAAAGCAAAACAACAAAATGGGAATCATGAATAAATGAATACATGAATGACATAAAAACACCCGAGTTGATTATCAAAGCAATATGGTGATCAGGGAATGTCACATGATTGAGTTGTACAGACCCACAAAATATTTGCTCATCTGTGCACATAAACACACTCCCAGGGTCAAAGTCGAAGCAAGGTCACAAAGTTCCCATCCAGGCATTTAACATTCCTCTTCACACAGTCACCCAGATCAAACATAGACATGTTCGCAAGGACAGAGGTTCAAATAAAGCAGAACAAAAGCCTTTTATTCATCCATCTTGTATTTAAAGCCGATCAAGGCTGGTTCGAAATGTCTTCCCCTGCTTAGAGTGACAGGTTACTTAGAATACATTGCACAACACTGTAAAGGGACCATTTTTGGTTTAATACATGTGCCTCTTTTCATCTATAGCCAATGAATTCCAATAAGGTTTTTTTAGGTTTAACTTTGTTTTGATAATAACTTTCAAAGATGGAAACATTTCATGCTAATCCAAAACTCAAACTGGATTTAAAAAAAAGATTATTTTAATCCACCCACTGAAGAGTTTTAAGGGATCATATTCTGACCAACGGATGTTTGAAGGGTTTTATGGTACTTTCCAGCAATTGGATAGCACAGAGTGCATTCATATTAAGCTAATGAACAGGATTGCAGCCACAGAGAAAGAAAGACAAAGGATAAGGCAGAGGAAGAGCAAAGAAAGAGAGATTTGAGCATCCAGTCACCTGGTTTAGTTAATAAAGAATATGCAGCAAGAGTGATGCTGACATCACTGAATGAATGCATTTACTTGGACACTGTAATATCAAATTAATGTTCATTTAGCTATATTATTTAAATTCACCATATTACATTTCATGGAATATAAACAATTTATTTATTTAATTTAATGTTTTAATTTTCATATGATAGTATATTACCACACTAAATAATAACCGACAATAGTCATTGTTGGCTGTTTCAGGTAAAAGTGATTCACAAAACCTTTTTTTGTCAAATTATTCAGTTGCACTTTTAGTTGAGTTTTATTTTATTTTTTATAACATAGCTATGGCATCTAATGGTGTGGATTTAGCCTCCCTGAACATGATGTCAGTGCCATTGTGTATTAGCAGTCAGCCATTATTAAAGGTGCAGTCCGCAGTTATTCCTCTTTGTCGCCATCTCTGTTCGGAATCTGTAATTACAGTCATTCGCGGAATTATCAACTTTGCGCGAGTTGTACTTCGACACGACACGGATGAACACAATGTTTGATGAGAGTGTGTAGCTGTCAGTCACCACACCGGTGTGGACACTGGCATTCAGAATCACAGATTATTGTTCTTGGAAGTATGACCAACATAATAATTTCAACGGAAAATGTCCTCTGAACTAGTAAGAAACGTCCACTTTTGTTCTGGTTCTGACATTGCAGTAAATCGCGCTGATTAAATAAAAAAATCTCTTATAAGTTATCACATCATGCAAAACCGCGCAAATTATACTTTGTTCTCAAATTGTTAATGTTAACAATGTCAGCATTGCGTGACTACACGTAATGTCCTTCCGACATGTATCCTTGTTTTCACATAGGTCCGGTTGAAGTCTCTTTTTTTCCGTAGCCACTCCGAAGCCCGAACGAAGTCTTTTGCATTTTACAGCGGGTGAATCTGTTGTCAATGGTGATTGTCGTTTGAACCTTTCTGGATCCGCCATCAAATTGATAAGTTTAATTATATCAAGTGCTGTGAGAAAAGGCTATAAATCTCCACCTCCAGCATACTCACACACAATATAGCCTACTAGCTCCCGGGGAAATCCACCAGTACCACTGGAATTGAAAACATTATTACAAGCTTACCGCTTTGAATCAAGCTAAGGCATTGACTGATTATGTATTTTCTTAAATGCTTTAGCTAAAATCTTGAAGCAGCCAAAACGAAACAGCTTGTTCAGCTATACTTTAGTCAAAAATGTGATTTTTTTATTTCCTTGCATATTATGAGTATGAGAGATTTACTGAGTCAGGAGAAAAGGAGATTACACAAAATCGGTGTGTCAGTTTTATGTTTGTTTTCCCTCTTTATCTCTCTCTCCCTGCAAAAAGAGGTTAATAGGTCATGGTATTATGGATCAGGACACACTGCTCGCAATGCCAAAAAACTAAGCAATGACTAAACACTGATCTAGTGAACATCATGGCATGTGCTGCAAAATCTGTATACACCATCTGCAAGTTTCTTGTCTTGAGCATTTTGAAAAGCTTAAATGGATAGTTCACCGATAAATGAAAATCACTTGTGAAGCAAACACAGTTGAGCTTCTGTTTACCATACTTAATGTATGCACGTGCGTTTATATATGAATTAAAGCTTGAATTAAATCTGTTCATCATATAAATTGACTGAGTCTTTTCAGAAGACTTGGATTTATTTGCTTGATTCATATGAATTATTTTTACAATGTCTTTTTGAAGTTACTGAAGCCTAAACATTTTGGTTTTGTGGACTTTCAATAGATGGAAAGATTTCAAAATTATGAGAGAATATTTAAAATATCTTCATCTGTGTTCCGAAGATGAACAAAAGGTAGTGAAATGAGTAAATTATGAGAGAATTTAGATTTTTGATTGAATTATTCCTTTAAAGAAGCACATGTACAACCTAAAAATAAAATAATAACTTTACTTGAATCACGGACAGTTGTTTTTACACCTGCCTGCTGCAGTAACCATGATAAACACCGGTGGGAACTCCATTTCCCATAACCCATTGCCTGGACTCATCATGTTCTGATTACTGCCGCCTGTTTTGTCATTACCTCGTTTATGTTTGCCTATATTTAAACCCTGTGTGTTCATTCACTCATTGCAAAGTGTTTGTGCTGTTTATGTTACACTGCGGTCTTGGTCTTGGTCTTGATACTCTTGGTCTTGGACTTATTACTCTTGGTCTTGGTCTTGTTACTCTTGGTCTTGGTCTTGTTACTCTTGGTCTTGGTCATGTTACTCTTGGTCTTGGTCTTGTTACTCTTGGTCTTGGTCTTATTACTCTTGGTCTTGGTCTTATTACTCTTGGTCTTGGTCTTATTACTCTTGGTCTTGGTCTTGTTACTCTTGGTCTTGTTACTCTTGGTCTTGGTCTTGTTACTCTTGGTCTTGGTCTTGTTACACTTGGTCTTGGTCTTGTTACTCTTGGTCTTGGTCTTGTTACTCTTGGTCTTGGTCTTATTACTCTTGGTCTTGGTCTCGTGACTCTTGGTCTTGGTCTTATTACTCTTGGTCTTGGTCTTATTACTCTTGGTCTTGGTCTTATTACTCTTGGTCTTGTTACTCTTGGTCTTGGTCTTGTCACTCTTGGTCTTGGTCTTGTTACTCTTGGTCTTGGTCTTGTTACACTTGGTCTTGGTCTTGTTACTCTTGGTCTTGGTCTTGTTACTCTTGGTCTTGTTACTCTTGGTCTTGTTACTCTTGGTCTTGGTCTTGTTACACTTGGTCTTGGTCTTGTTACTCTTGGTCTTGTTACTCTTGGTCTTGGTCTTGTTACTCTTGGTCTTGTTACTCTTGGTCTTGGTCTTGTTACTCTTGGTCTTGGTCTTGTTACTCTTGGTCTTGTTACTCTTGGTCTTGTTACTCTTGGTCTTGGTCTTGTTACTCTTGGTCTTGGTCTTGTTACTCTTGGTCTTGTTACTCTTGGTCTTGTTACTCTTGGTCTTGGTCTTGTTACTCTTGGTCTTGGTCTTGTTACACTTGGTCTTGGTCTTGTTACTCTTGGTCTTGGTCTTGTTACTCTTGGTCTTGGTCTTGGTCTTATTACTCTTGGTCTTGTTACTCTTGGTCTTGTTACTCTTGGTCTTGGTCTTGGTCTTGTTACTCTTGATCTTGGTCTCGTTACTCTTGGTCTTGTTACTCTTGGTCTTGGTTTTGGTCTTGTTATTCTTGGTTTTGATCTTGCTACTCTTGGTCTTGGTCTTGTTACTCTTGGTCTTGTTTGTCTTGGTCTTGGTCTTGTTTGTCTTGGTCTTGTTACTCTTGGTCTTGTTTGTCTTGGTCTTGGTCTTGTTACTCTTGGTCTTGTTACTCTTGGTCTTGGTCTCGTGACTCTTGGTCTTGGTCTTGTTACTCTTGATCTTGGTCTTGGCCTTGGTCTTGGTGTCCTCCTAATAAAGCTGCATTTGGATCTTTCACCCGTGTTGCAGCGCTGATTGCCTTATTAGGATGACTAATTCATTATCATAATGAATTGATCAGGGAAATAAAGAGAGAAATATTTGACAATGGTTTCAATGATCATGAAAGTAAAAGAGACAAGTTTTTTCCTAAGCCGTAAAGAGATTTATTGTGTTGCAGAATTAAAAATGGGTGTCACTTTCTATGCTGCATTACACTAAAAGGAAGCTGAATAGTGTTTTTTTCTAAGACAATGACCTTTATGAGTGTCATCTGTTCAGTCAGACAATGCATTTCACAATATATCCATTAAGCGCGATTGCCACTAACCAATTGAAACAAGTACAATCACAATCAATAGTCATAAGTAATATCATATATATTTGTCAATTAGAGACTAAAAAAATTAAACTAGCAGAAACCAAATTTGAGTCTATTATAATACAAAAGTATTTTGTGGAGAAGTAAAGCTGAAAATACAATGTACTGGTCAGTTGATAAACGTGTTTCTCATGTGTTTATCGTCTGAGAGCAAGGAGGGGGTTGGGAGAAAAAATACAGACGCACTGCAATGGAAGAAATAGAAAGACAGATGGAATCAAATGAAAAAGGAGAAACAGGGGTCACTGTGCATCAGCCTCTGACTTGAATGACGTGTTCTGGCAGGGAGGTTTGTAGTAGAAGGCCAGTGGTGAGAAAGTCCCCTCTCAGGTCATAGTGAATTTGACTTGCAAAATGAGAGACGTTGCTAAGTTGCACTCTCAAATAAACAATTACTTCCACATCAGGTGAATGCCATGTTCCTCACTTCCTTTACGAATCAGGAAGTCTCAATACGGCATTGAAGTGCTTTTAACATGCAAACAAATTGAGGTTTAAGTCTCAGCTGGCACAGGCCGGCGACTTCAATGAGAGGGACATCAGGTTTTAGCTGTGTCTTTGGAGCCAAACAGCATTTAGCTACCACTTCAAATTTGCTCATGATTATTTCAGGAGTGAAATCGTGTTAGGCGAGTTACATCATCATTCAAAGATCCCAGATGCAGCCGACATGAACGCTGCGTGCGTCTGATAGCTCCGCTGATGATTGGAGGAAAAGTTACACGGTTTAAGCTTAAAAGCACTCTGTTTCCTGTCCCATCCAGGCCAATGGTTGGCGTCTCCAGGGAGAAGGAGTACTTTGAATGTTATTTTTAGGATCAGAGAGCTCATTTGCTTTTCCCAAGGTGAACAGCGAAGCCCATCTGATCCAGACGACGGCTCTTCACGTGTCAGGCTGTGACTTGGTGTCAGACAAACACATGCAGGAAAAATATACTAATTGCTGACATATATGAGAAAGGGACAGAGTGTGATTTAAAAGGGACTTTCAATATTTGGAAACATATCATTTACATATAAAAAGTTATAGAATGATTCATTAGGTTAATAATTTTGGTACAGGCCAATGACTGCCACTTTTTCATATACAAATACCCATACTGCAGCCTTGCAGATAATGATACCAATCCAATACCGGAAATTGTTTTTCTTTGATCAGTTTCGAATATCTGTACCCCATTAACTTGCCACCCTGTTCTTCGTCATAAATAATGAGAACAAAAAAAAAAACAAACAAAAAAAAAACAACAAAACAAAACAGAAAACACAGAATATACACAGAATATTAGAGATTAATTCACTCATTAATCATATGTTATGCTATATATATATATATATATATATATATATATATATATATATATATATATATATATATATATATATATATATATATTGCTCATATATTATGTTATATAATATTGTATTGTTAATATATATTATAAATAATATTGTTGGGTATAGCAAATATACATAATTCCAGAGAAAATCTTAAATCCAATAATAATTTGGTAAAAATGACTGCTCTTACTGTTACATCTGGATAAAAAATAAAATTACCATTTGTGTTACATGAGTGTCAACGTTCTTAAAATCTTAGACATAGACATGAATGAGCATGATACATGAAAAATAGACATGATAGTCAGGTTGAACCTGATTAACAAGGATTCATGGGATGAAATATTCAATTTCAAACCGACTTTGTGTAAACTGACAAAACTTGTTGTGTAAGAGTGTAAGCAAGGAACAATCCCTGTCTTTATAAACAGCAAGTCCTAAACATAACAAAGACCAAACTAGGCCTACGTTAGAAAATATTTCATGATTTATGGCCAAGGCCCAGTACTTTGATTCTGGAGATGTTATCAATTCATTTTTATACTGATTGTAGCCTTAAATACAGTCCAGGTGCGATTATTTATACATGTTTATGCTTGTATTTATTGCCGGCCCTTGGACAATTTATAATGTGAGAGACGTTTTAAGCAAGAGAAATCGGCATAGTATAAATTCGTATTAATTATTTCTTGGTCGGGCTTTAGGACCTAGTGACGGGCGCGGAGAGGATTCCCTTCAAGAGGCCGAAGGGAAATAGTGCGCATGCGCGCACGTTACGCTCGCTCCATCCCTGGTCGCGAGCAGGCAGAACAGGACAGGAGAAATGTATCAAAACAGACGTCAACGCTGTACCTGTTTAAAGGAGCCGTGAACTAGGAGGAAACCCTCACCAACACAGTCTTTGCGCCAAGGAAAGCTGCGGGAATTGTACTTTGAAGTGTTTTAGAATATATTAAACTAAGCGTAAGACTTAACGAAGTGTAGTTAAAGTGGTTTATGAAATTAAAACACAAGCAGCTGAGCGCAACCAAGAGGATTAAAAGGGGGAAGGATGTTAAGAAGATGAGGAAAACAATACAGGCTAATTAGGGAAGCGGTCGGACCGGGAATTTCATTTAGTGAACAGCCGGACAATGGCTTGATTTTGTTTTTTCTTTCTTTTTTTATGGGCTGCGAGGAAGCTGCATTCATGACCGAGGAGACGGAAAAGAAACTTTACCGCGTGTGCGAGGGATATTTCATTCTATGAAACTATTTGGTTTTTCTCGTCTGTCAGCGGAACCACTTGTTTCTGGACGGATTTGATTGATTCATCATGTCCAAAGTGGTACAGAAAAAGAACCACTGGACCACCAAAGTTAACGAGTGCACGGTTTCTAAGGACGCCCGTGGCGAGCTCAACGTGCAGCTGCTCGGCGGTGCGGAGAATGGGGAGTTCGCCTATATCGGACACGTTAACGGGAATGCCGTACAGTACAGAAATGGGAAAGTGTCCGAGGGGGAATTAGTTCTGGAAGTGGAGACGCTCTCTGTCTCTGGATTGCCTCTATATGATGTGCTGACAGTGATCAAGAACTGCAAGGGACCTATTAGGTTGAAAACTGTGAGGCAAGGTAAGAAGAGTGCTTTGATCTCACTTTTATTTTTTTCCATGTGATGCATTTCCTGTAAACAAATCATCAAAGAATTGCTTTCCAATAACCAATGGGTTTATTTATTTTTTGAAACCACTCTAAACGACTACACTGCAACAATAACAATATACATAATATACCTTGATTGTTGATAAAATTCACTGGCCCCTTCCAGTTTATTTGTGGGTCGATTCAAAGCTGCAGTAGCCTCGTAGTAGAAGTGTTTTTATTTATTTATGCCATAACATTTATGCATTTTGCACATTTTTCCCGACATTATGTAGCCCAAAGAATCTATTTTTAAGCATTGTGAAACTTTTTGCCCCGTTTTAAGTTGAAATAACTTAAAATAACCACAGAAGGCCAGATAATGCTGAACACCCTTTGTAGCACGACTCATTAAATAAAATTAAATGTGATGCAGTTCTTCACATTTCTAAGCCAATTCGTTATTTTTTTTCACTTGAGTCCTTTATGAGGAGTTGATGAGTGAACCGTAATTCCCAGGTAAAGGGACTACAGACTGTCTATTGTGCTGAGGCGGTGGTGACTCCCCACAGGGTTCTGCCTCATCACATGGTTTGAGTTATGCTTCTGCCTATTTCACCAAATGACTTCAGACAATATCAGGAAACCAGCCAATCAACTCGGACTGCATTCCCAGAGCACCACTGGGCCAGGCTCCAGCTCTCTCTCTCTCTCTCTCTCTCATACACTTTCTCCTCATATACATTCTGGTGTTGAGTTTCACTGTTTATAATCTATCATGCTGTCTGTGAATTCTTTGTTGTATCCAGCCTTAATTATGAAAATGTTTTTGGCAACAAATGCCATCTGTGTTTCTGTGAGTTTGTGAACAAAAAAATCATCTTTTTTTGTCTCAACAAGCTGATGATCTCAAACTCTCCCATTCTTCAGACTTGTAGGATGAATAATTGATATGAAATGCATTAAGCTGAGCTTGAAGTGCATTTCTTGTGCATCAAGACTCTTGTTCATGTAGGCACCTGTTGGTCTTCACGTGGCCTTGTTCATTTGTGTGAGACGTTATTAAATGCAGTGTCTAATCATGAGCACACGGCCCATCTATAACCTTCGGCACAGTTAATGCAGCGCACAACAAATTCACTCATTAATCTTCATTGATTTTTACATTATGACTCTCAGTCCTGTGGTGACCTCACTAACGGTCTGTGCCCCGGCAGCTCTCTCTGGAGGTAATATGTAATAGGAATACCTTTCAACGCTTTTGTATTGATTGATGGAACAAGCCTCTTCAGCTGAGAAAATATCAGCGGCGTTGAGTCGAAAGTTACATGGGGTGGCAGTTATGGACGCCTTAAAGTGGGGAAAATGTAAAAAGATTCATGGGTCAATTAACGACATGAAATTCAATTATGATGGGCGTTTTGCTATTCTGAATTAAACTATTTGAAACGGATTTGTCAGCCAAGTTAAAGTTACAAGGCAACGTTAGTTCAGGGTGTGAAATATCATGTAGTGTGGCTTCCCAAAACATAGTGCTATTTTTCAAATTGTGAAATGTTTTGAAAAGTATATTTTGAAACTTTTGAAAATATTAGGGATTTTTCCGATACCAATGACTGGTAATTCTTTATATTTGAAAGCTGATATATTGCAGATAAATTTAAACCCAAATTTTTAAATAACTCTTCAGAGCCTGTTTACAAAACGAAAGTCTCACCTTTAAAAGCCATGTCCCAAGCACACAATTATAATGTTCTCTCATTATAATTTTATATAGCTTTTATGACAGACTTATATTTAATTTTTTTTGAAGTGGTGAACAGTGATCATCTGAAGCATCTCAGCTGAAGGAAATAATTATTTATCAGCTTTAATATATCGGCCAATTTTTCTTTTCGGACCGATAGCGATAACATTAAAATCGAACATAATCGTACCGCTTATGTTGGAAAAAAAAATCGGAAAAAAATCGGAAAAGAAAGTCTGAAAAAAAAATATCATTTTTTTGAAGTGGTGAACCGTGATCATCTGAAGCATATCAGCTGAAGGAAATAATTATTTATCGGCTTTAATATATCGGCCAATTTTTCTTATCGGACCGATAGCGATAACATTAAAATCGAACATAATCGTACCGCTTATGTTGGAAAAAAAAATTGGAAAAGAAAATCTGAAAAAAAATCATCTTTTGAAGTGGTGAACTGTGATCAGCTGAAGGAAATAATTATTTATCTGCTTTAATATATCGGCCAAATTTTCTTATCGGGCCGATAACGATTAGCGATAACATTAAAATCGAACATAATCAGACCGATTATGTTGGAAAAAATTCGGAAAAGAAAATCGGAAAAAAGTTTCATTTTTTTTGAAGTGGTGAACAGTGATCATTTGAAGCATCTCAGCTGAAGGAAATAATTATTTCTCGGCTTTAATATATCGGCCAAATTTTCTTATCGGACCCATAGCAATAACATTAAAATCAAACATAATCGGACTGATTATGTTGGAAAAAAAATTGGAAAAGAATATCGAAAAAAAAATTCATTTTTGGAAGTGGTGAACAGTGAACATTTGAAGCATTTCAGCTGAAGGAAATAATTATTTATCGGCTTTGTCGGCCAAATTTTCTTATTGGACCGATAGCAATAACATTAAAATCAAACATAATCGGACCGCTTATGTTGAAAAAAAAAAAAAAATCGAAAATAAATCAGAAAAGAAAATCGGGGGAAAAAAAATCTTTTTTTTGAAGTAATAAACAGTGATCATCTGAAGCATATCAGCTGAAGGAAATAATTATTTATTGCCTTTAATATATTGGCCAAATTGTTTTATCAGAACGATTGCGATAACATTAAAATCGTACATAATCGGACCGCTTATGTTGGAAAAATAATCTGAAAAGAAAATCGGAAAAAAAATCATTTTTTTTGAATTGGTGAACAGTGATCATCTGAAGCATCTCAGCTGAAGGAAATAATTGTTTATCGGCTTTAATATATCGCCCAAATTTTCTTATCGGGCCGATAGCAATAACATTAAAATCGAACATAATCGGCCGATACCGATATGATGCTGATATATAGTGCAACCCTAGAATATATTTGTTAAAATGTGTTATTTTGATGGTTATACCACATGACATTTTTTTAGAGTAAAATTTAAAAACTGAAAATAGTATTATCATTTTTGAGGCCATATGAAACAAACATGAATACAAAATAGTACATTTAAAAGAATAGTCTTTTTTAAATATTTTCAAATCAAAAGATTTCTCTTTTTTTTTTGGTTAAACTCTTTCAAGCCAAGTTTTTAATCGGGCTTTAAATGTGTGCATACAATGTCCATCCAGACTCCAGATGGACCGTTGACTTGTTATCATGATGTATTTCACAGTAGGACAATTTCCCCTGGATCAGATTTCTCCCATGTCTGTGCTCATTGTAAACAAATGCTGATCCTGGATCTGAGCTGCTTTCTGAAGGGGAGAATGACACACTGCTCTACATCCCTCTGTCTGGGTGCTTCTGTGTGGGATTTGACATCGAGCTGGATTAGGCAATGACTGGGGACAAAATGCATGTGTGTGTAATGTGTTTAGCATGTTCACCGCCTCGGTTTGCACAGGGATCATGCTAATACCCTGAACCATTAGAAAGGGGACTGTGAAATGCCATTAAGCCACTGGTCAAGGGGTTACAAGCATGAAGTTATTTAATATCTGGATCACATCAGGCTGTCGAGGCTGTGCCCTTACGTTCCCCAACCATTTTTTATTGTTTACACAGTCAAATATCAGTCCTGACGCTTTTCACATATATCAAACACAATTCCATTTCATATATACATATTGTCGTTTTTCATATGGCCGGCTGATAGATTTACGGCAGTGTAAATTAGCTGAAGGGAGGGTGGAGGCCTCAGTGGGTAGATTTCATGTGGAAGTGTTTATTTCCTTTTCCTGAGTTCAGTTTAAACATCTGTGTTCTTCAGGAGAAAGAGAGGAACCCACTCTGCTTCCTATCGCAGTCGGTAAGCCGGAACAACTTAAAACAATAAGGAACGCTAGCCATTCTTTCAGTGCTTCAAAAAGAGGAAGGGACAATAAAGGAGCGAATGAATAACCAAATGATCTCAACCGCACGTTTGTGCATCCACATATGGTTATGCAAAAGCAATTTGTGTACATTATGAGTAAGGCAGGGTTGCCTAATCCTGTTCCTGGGGATCTACCTTCCTGCAAACCTGATCAAACACAACTGAAACAGTACAGATCGTGCGCATCAACTGTGAATTTGAACTCAGGAAGGTTTTTTTGTGTTTCTTAGAGAGACCAAGACCCTGGACAAGGAGTTGTACACCATGTTTGGATGGGAAAGGGCCGCTTTTCTTGATGTTGTGGAGCACAAATCTTTATGACCGACCAAGTTTTTGTTGTTGTTGTGCTGTTCCTCTCTGCTCTCAGACTCCCGAAACTGTTGCTTTCTTGCTTGCTGTTTGAAAAGCTGACCCGTGTGATCCATGACATGAAGCAAATTGTGTTGTTAATTGTGACTTTCTCAGAATCGTGACTTAATTTCATGCAATTCTGACCGTTTCATTAAGTTTTTACATTTTGGGTTAAATATTATCCAAAAAAGATATTTTAGAAAATACATAACCTGCCAGTGTTCAAAACTATCTGCTTGCCTTAGCTGTTTTTAATTCCAATGGTACTGGTGGATTTCCGCAGGAGATTCCAGCATGTCTTTGCGTCATTACGTCACATCTGTACACATAAAGAAGAGTCTCGGTTAGTAGGCTATATTGTGTGTGAGGATGTTGGAGGTGGAGATTTATAGCCTTTTCTCACAGCACTTGATGTAATTAAACTTATCAATTTGATGGCGGATCCAGAAAGGTTCAAACGACAACAGATTCACCCGCTGTAAAATGCAAAAGACTTCGTTCAGACTAGCTACAGAAAAAAAGAGACTGCAACCGGACCCACGCGAAAACAAGGATACATATCATAAGGACATTACATGTATTCACGCAATGCAGACGTTGTTAACATTAACAATTTGAGAACACAGTAGCCTTTAATTTGCACGTTTTTGTGTGATGTGATAACTTTTAAGCGATTGTTAGATTTAATCGGTGCGAGTTACAGCAATGTTAGAACCAGAACCAGAACAAAAGTGGATGTTTCTTACTAGTTCAGATGACATTTTCTGGTGAAAATTCTTATGTTGGTCATACTTCCAAAAACAATAATCCATGATGGACACCACCTGCATGGTGACTGATAGCTACACACTCTCCTCAAACATTGTGTTCATCCACGCTGTGCCGTGTCGAAGTACAGCTTCAACGTTAAGTTGATAATTCCGCGAATCACTGCAATTGCAGATTTTAAACAGAGATGGCGACAAAGAGGGAAAACGCCAGACTGCAGCTTTAAATTTTTTTCACATTTTTCATAGAATTGCGTTTTTTTAACGATATGTGACTTTACATTTTTACAATATTACAATAATTTTGACTCTTTCATTCTGTAATGCAGTGTAGTTTTAGCGTAGTTAACTTCATTTCTTTATATCTTGCAATTGGCTGTTATCTCACAATTTGTGATTATTTTTTTCTCACATCTTTATCTTTATGTCTTAACATTTCACAGGTGACACTATCTAAGTTTTTTTCTGTTGTATATGCGTGTAAGTGTTGGAGGTTAGTGACTACTTCCATTCATCTGAAGCCCTGGTTACCAAAGCAATGAGCAAACATTCAGCTGAATGTCAGATACTTGGGGCTGGTGTGTGTGCTCAGTGATGTGTCAACAGCTTACCTGTCTCAATAGAGGTTTCTGGGGAAAGTTTGGGGTGGCTCTTAGAAAAAAAGTCTTTCGTCTTTGTTTTGCCTGTCACATTTCTCAAGATATCACATTTACATACTCAAACATACTGATTCAAAACAAATTAAACACTTTGAAATCTGATATCTTTTTTTCTCTCAATCTTATGTTATCTGGTCTCTTTCGCTGAATGTAATCTGAGTTTAAATAGAACTTGTGTTTATTGGCACTTCTCTTAAAGCTTTTGTCACCTTTCAGCATTGTCAGTGATGCTGGCCCCACATGTTTCACGTCACGGTCAAGGCATCCAGCAAGCCATGCAAGTTTGTGCTTATGAAAGATTATTATTATTTTTTTGCTCCAATTTTCCATTAGGAAGGCACTTAATTGTCACACTCAGCCTCTATTTGACCAGTGAAGATCAATTAGTCAGACAAGAACTTAAAGAAAGTGAGAGATAAGCTGATAAGCGTGTGGTGAGTGATAGCTGTTGAACATTTGATGGATGGCTGAATAAATTTGGATCTATCAGTTGTTAAGCTGGGAATCAAAAATTTAGTTACTGGAGATGGATTTTTCTCCATCTCTGGTCCTGTTTGCTTGGGCTTGAACGGACACATGCACAAAAAATTATGCCAAAATACCCATCTTGGCAAGTATTCTCCCGGTTATGTCATAAGTAATCTGTTGAGAAAGAAACCGGATGTGTGTCCGTATATTCGGTCTTAAAGTGACAGCAGCCTAATATTCCAGCAATATTTCATCAATGAGTCATCAATGTAAAACAAACAAAAAAACACATTCATCATCTACCATGTTTGAGAGAAAAGAAGATAGTGAGGAGAACAGAGAGTGATGACGACAGTTTTTTAGTGTGTCGCGTAAAGTGAGACAGTAACTGCTCCCTTCAGAACCAGACCAAAAAAGATATGTGCATCCCTGTTTATAGCTTAAATCTGGCCTATCTTGGAGTCATTATGACAAATGAAACTCTTGTTTAAGGATGGGAATTATAAGAAATTAATGATTCTGATTCGATGAATGATTCTTTTTTCTAATTTTGATACACAATATTTGAAAAACATTTGTTATTGCATTGATTGCCAACCTTCCCAACCAGACTTGGACATTGATGAAAGTTGGAAAATATATCCTTCGGATAATATTATTCTAAGTGACGTCTGCGAGAGACTATGGTTAGTGCAGAGAGGCACGATTTGATAGTTTCTCCTGCAGGGAGAAACGTTGCAGAAACATACTTGCGCACATCAGATGTTCTGATCAGCCATGCATAGCCGCGGCTCTGCTGTCGTTGCCCTCTTTTCTTGATGATTTTCAGAGCAGTCTCTCACACAGGCACTAAACTGAACTTAACCTCGGGATAGTCCTGACCTGGTGTGAATAGTCAATTTGTCCCTATATTCCAGGAGACAACCAATTAGCGTTTTGTGGTTCATGAACACTCATCCACTTCATTGTCTTTGTCTGGCTCAAATGTAAAGTTTATTTTTGTGAATAAAGTATACATTAGCATACAAGCTATATTGGCTATTGAAACTGTTAGATTTGATTGTACTATAAAGAAATGTGTACTGGAACTTTTAATCGCATACCCTGTTATATTCGGTTGGGTTATGCTTTATCATCCCTGGGTCTCTGGAGAGGTTGCTGTGTGTGTCCAGCACGATGTGTTTTTACTGCACGGTTCTGTTCAGCCGAAGCCCAGGGGTCTGAATACACAGATCTCATTAAAGAAGAGGTCTTTTCTTTCTCTGCCTCTTCTCATACGGCCTTATTACTGAAAGAGCGACGGCAAGAAAAAGAGCATGGGGTGCTTCGCAGAGAGTTCGGAGGGGGTCAGACTAGTTCAAGAGGATTTAGACAGGCTTTTGTTGTCAACAATAGCAGACAGACAACACACTGTGCCACTCCGGTGTCCGATATGGTCGGCGGCGGCCCATTGGTGCCTTCTTTTCTTGTGCTTTTCTTGTTGCTTTTCATGTTAGGAGTGCATGAACTAATCACTTTGCTCCTGCTCTTTTCAAGTACGTTTTCTTGCAAAATGCTTAATTCCAGAGATTTAAAATGTAAATTAATGCAACCTAGATGTATGCATTGAAGGAGTAGTTCACTTTTAAAAAAACTTTTGCTGATAATTCACTCACCCCCATGTCATCCAAGATATTCATGTCATTCTTTCTTCAGTCGAAAAGAAATTAAGGTTTTTGATGAAAATAGTCCAGGATTTTTCTCCATATAATGAACTTCAATGGTAACCAAACGATTCAAGCTCCAAAAGACACTTTCAGTGCAAACTGAAAACTGTTCAAAAGGCTTTAAACGATTTCAGACGATGAATAATGTCTTATCAAGTGAAACGATAGCTCATAAAAAAAACCCCAAAACAACAACAAAGTTTAAGTTTTATAAGCTCAAATGGTCGCCTTGCTCTGTTAGGTTGTGACGCGCGTTCGTGACTCTCCGGTTCTAACTCGTTCATCAAAATGGACGAATCTTTTCTCCAAAACTCATTCATTTTGTTCGTTGAATGAACCTAATGACACGGAAAAAGATTAGTTCATTTTGATAAACAAGTTCGAACAGGAGAGTCACGAACGTGCATCACAGAACAGAGCAAGGCGACCATTTGAGCTTATAAAACTTAAACTTTATTTTTTTTTAAAATGAGCTATCATTTCGCTTGATAAGACACTTATTCATCGTCTGAAATTGTTTAAAGCCCTTTGAACAGTTTGCAGTTTGCACTGAAACTGTCTTTTGGACCTTGAACTGTTTGGTTCCCATTGAAATCCATTATATGGAGAAAAATCCTGGAATGTTTTCATCAAAAACCTTAATTTCTTTAGAAAGAATGACATGGATATCTTGATGACATGGGGGTGAGCAAATTATCAGCAAAAGTTTTTAAAGAGCACTAATCTTAAGTTTTGTTCTCTGATTTTCTATAGACATCAGAATAGTCTTGATGCACATGAATGTCGTATAGATTTCAATAGTTGCCTTTAGCTTTGTGCAATCAGTTTAATATTCTCTCAAAACTCTCAACTAAACATAAAATTAAAAAAAAAAAAACTTGCTTGAAAAGGAGTTTGGTTCTGAGACAGCCTGATGTTTTAACAGGAGGTACTTAAACAACAACCCGACCACATACACACCCACCCGTGGAAGGATGCACCCCACTTTCGGAAGGGAAAACAGATCAAGCTATTGAATTTAATAACCATGTGTTCGTATTTACAGAAGGAAGTCGGAATCACTCCCACAACAAACCCGCCCGGAACATTCCGCCTCTGATATAAATAACCTTTTCTGCACATTTCAGTTATTAAATCAAAGACTTGTAGCTGTGATCGCTTCTGGTCAGTTATTATGATTTTAATTCATTTCTCACACAGTAACGCGCCATTCTTGATTTCCAAACAAATCAGATCTTCAGTTTGAATTGGGAAATCCCACATCTGCTACATTTCCAGCGTGATTCGAAACACTTGTGGTGCCGAATGAAATGACTGGAGCGTGTCGATTGTCTAAAACAGTCCTGATGCCTTTTGTTTGAATGTTTATGGTGGGACGGAGGAGGGGTGTGTGTGTGTTTGACAGAACGCAGCTGTTAAGGTGAGGCTGCCATATGTTTACAGTAGGGTTTTTCCTGACAGTCACTGTACAGGGCATCTGCTCTCATTGTCCCCATTTTTGTTTGCCATGAAATTAGGGTATGTGCAATCGTGTATTAATTTATTGGGTTGGATTCTATGCAGGTTTTTCCTTGTTTGTGTCTTTTATTGCTGTGTGTAAGTGTGAGAGAGAGACATTGTACCTCTTATCAACACCTTTTTAATTGCTTTCTTTCACTGTTCATTAATTAGACTTTACATGCTGTTGTGTTGTGTCTCTCATGGTAACTGAAGTCATGGTGTTGTGATTTTCAGTGGCGTTTATGTGACCGCGTGAGCAGTGCCGTCCCAATTGACAGGGTCAGAGGCGCTCGCTCGCACGCACACACACACACATGCACACATTGTCTGTTGAGATCCATCATATTCTGCCTGCAGTAAGTCAGCTGGGTAATTTCTCTTTTCTTTGTCATCCACTCATTGGTCCGATTTGTCATATCTTATCTGTGTTAATTTAATTTTAATTTAATTTTAAGCCTTGGCATGCGTAATTTCATACTATGTGACAGGATATATCACAATGCAGTTGTTTATAATTTAAGTAACCATAACCGTTTATGATATTCTTGAAAGGCGCAATTTAAAAAATAATAATATTTCTAAAAAATAAACATGTTTTGCGAGGTAACATCATTTTTTTTTTTAAAACATAGACTCAAAATGTTTATACTAATGTAATAAAATTGATATTTCTGATGCTAAATTCGGATTAGATGCATACATTTTTTTTATATTCTTAAAATGTCGGACATAAACGATAAACAAATAAATAAATATACAGCAAACTGAAACAAATATACTGAAACAAGTACAAACATACACTTTAACACAATTTTGGGTAAAATATGGACAAACCCAGCCATTGGGTTACATTTTTAAATTACAGTTTTTACCCAATGGATGGGTTTGTCCATATTTTACCCAGAACTGGGTTAAAACAACCCAGCATTTTTTTTTAACTTACATTTTTATTAACTCTTAACAGAGCAGTTAAATGTATAACAATTATCAAAAATGTTGTTAATGTACAATCTTGAAAAGAGAGAAAAAATATATATTTCTATGTGGTTTCAGCATCAACATACACATACAAAACAAAGAAAATAAATAAATAAATAAAAATCAAAATCACTTTTGGTGGTTGAGCAGGGACCCATAAACCATAACCCTAACTTGTTAGCCCTTTACATGAATAAGACTTCAAGCAGAACTCCATCGTAGACTAAAAACAGATTTCTGGAGTCGTAATGAGTATGTTATCTTTTCCATTTGACAATTCCCGTACTTTACCCAGCATTTTTTAGAGCGTTAACAGGCTGATGTACAAGCCTTAATGTCGAACGAAACCTCAAAATTGCTTCAAATATTGTTGTACCACCAGTCCTTCTGCGTTCTCACTTCTACTCTGTCCATCTCTCTTCCTCAAACTTCATGGCAGAAAAGCGTGAAGATGAGGGTGGTGCATTTGATGCTATTCTTAACCCTTTAATATAGCATCGTCAGTTTAAATTAGGCCGTATGGCACTGATTTACTTGGCATACCCTGTAATTGCACCAACAGCTTTAAAGGAGGCCATTCCTGGAGTCTGGTAGCCATTTTTGAATCTGCACCTCTTTTGCTTTCTGTGGATAGTTGGGCGGGAATCATTTATGCTAAGCTAAAGGGCTAAAGTTGCCTTGCGGTGCAGTTGGTGTCTGTTTTTCATTTGGGAAGGTTTTTTTCCTCTTTAGCATCATGCTTTAGACCTCTTCTCCTTCATTACATATGGAAGGAAAACAAAGTTGTCTTCAGCACCTCTGAGAGGAAGGGAAGAAGAGGCATGACGAACCAATTCTCTCCATCTGTCACTTTTTTGTGGTGGGAAAAATAGTTCAGACTTTGAAGTTTTTTTCTTGTTAGGTCAATTACAAAGACGGAGACAAATTCTGATTCTTAGGAGTCACTGGGATTAGGGAGGAGAATTTGAGGGGTTTTTTGTAGTTTCTCACATTTGGACTTTTCTCAGATCGTTTAGAGGTCATTCTCAAAATAGAGAGAGGTTTTGAAACATGACTTTAAGTTTACAGCTGATATTTGACCTTTTTGCTAATCAAATGGGTAAGACAAATCCGATCGATTCAGCCAGTCAATTCTGGTCTGTTTCTCACTCAATTTATCGTATAATTTCAGAAGACTTGACATTTATAGTTTTTTTGTCCATTTTGGAGCTTCACAGAGGTGATTGTTATGAACTGTATCATATGTCATTGTAGGGGAAAAAGCAACTGCATACTGTTTTGGAATGACATGACAACCATGAAGGCTTTCTGCTGCTTGTATTTTACCTCTCTCAGCATGTTTTGTTTGGAGAAGTTTACATTGACCTCATCTCATCGTTGGGCTCATATACACATGCAGACTCTTTCCTACATTACCTAATTGAATAAGTCCTGTTGCCAGGTATTGCAATTAGATGTCTCTGTGGAGCGCACTGTCCTTATTTGAAAAGTGCAGACTGCAGCATCTCTCCTTCACTTTTTTCAGCACTTCTTTTCCTCTGTCCCCATTGCAAAGCCTCCTTTTTTCCCTTTTTCATTAATTTTTTTCCTTTTGCACACTGGCATCCTATTTTTAGTGTCAGTAAACATCCAGTTTCACTCATTATCTCATCTGTCCGTACATTAAGAAAGGCCTCTTTTGAAGCAAGTGGTTTGCCACATGTGTCCAATCACAATGAGACTTGGTGCGCATAAGCTGCAGTCTGGCGTTTTTCCTCTTTGTCGCCATCTCTGTTCGAAATCTGCAATTCCAGTCATTCGCAGAATTATCAAATTTATGTTGAAGTTGTCCTTCGACACGGCACAGCATGGATGAACACAATGTTTGAGGAGAGTGTGTGGTTGTCAGTCACTGCGCCGGTGTGGATATTGGCATTCAGAATCATGGATTATTGTTTTTAGAAGTATGACCAACATAAGAATTTTCACTGAAAAATGTCATCTGAACTAGTAAGAAACATCCACTTTTGTTCTGGTTCTGACATTTGCTGTAAATCACGCTGATTAAATCTAACAATCGCTTATAAGTTATCACATCACAACAAATAAAGTTTAACTTAACATCATGCAAAACCGTGCAAATTATACTTTGTTCTCAAATTGTTAATGTTATCAATTCCGATTCCTTCCGATATGGCCGTGTGTCCACCAAAGCGTTTTTCCACGCGCCTGGCGTATGTTTTCAATTGTTTCCAATGGGAACGCCGCGTTTTTTTAAACGCCATGAGCGTGACTAGGCGCTGAGCGTTTTTTTCACGCTGAAGCGCCGAGCGCCCGGCGTTTTTTACTGGTCGCCGAGAGTTGAAAAATGTTCAACTTTGGAAAAAACGCAGCGCTCATCACTGTCAGTTCTTGCCCAGCCGTCCAATCACAGTGGAGGAGGGGCGGGACTAAACCACACCGACCAACAGTCACAACGTTTAAACTGCTGCGGATATTCTGTATCATAGCAACGAAACGCCTCAACGGAAAAAACGCTGCGCTGCCAAAACGCTCTCAAGCGCCCAAAGCACGGCGTCTTCAGCAGAGCGTGTAGCGTTTTCAGCTGGCAAAAAACGCTTTGGTGGACACACGGCCTATTGTATCTTTGTTTTCGCGTGGGTCCGGTTGCAGTCTCTTTTTTTTTCTGTAGACACTCCGAAGTCTTTTGCATTTTACAGCGGGTGAATCTGTTGTCACTGGTGATTGTCGTTTGAACCTTTCTGGATCCGCCCTCAAATTGATAAGTTTAATTAAATCAAGTGCTTTGAGAAAAGCCTATAAATCTCCACCTCCAACATCCTCACACACAATAGCCGAGACTCTTCTTTATGTGTACACAAGTGACGTAATGACGCAAAGACATGCTCGAATCTCCCGCGGAAATCCACCAGTACCACTAGAGTTAAAAACATTATTATTGAATCGAGCTAAGGCAAGCAGAGAGTTTTGAACACTGGCTGGATATGCATTTTCAATCTCAAATATGTATTTTGGATCATTTTTAACCCCCAAAAAAGCTACGGACTGCAGCTTTAAGTTTGATTCCTGCCAGATATGTGTAAAAATATCATTCTGGAGCTCTGGCCTAGTGGTTTATTACTATAATCTGTATCTTTGTGTGTGTAATCTGTATATAATTAAATATGTGTGTATATATACAGTATATATATCCACTGATTCTTTTTCAATCAGTTGATTTGATTTTTTCTCTGTAATATTGTTCTGCAACTCATAAATAAGAGTGGATACATTTTTGATGTGCAAAAATGTAAAAATCCATATATAGAGCGCAATGAATAATGTAGAGGCTTTTAGATATTTAAAGGGCTATAACTGAGTCTGTTGTCAACTGTAAGTCAATTTGTTAGTACTTTGCTGAAATACACCCTGAGTAAAGTTCAAGAGCTGAGGTGGGGAAAATGTTTGGCATAAGCTGCATTCAATTTAATACTGTATGCTGACTCAGATACTGCAGCGCTTGGACAGATGCTGGGAAAGTTTTAAATCCAGTCAAAGACAACATGATGAGCCCTTTCTGCTGTTTAGCCCTGACCAGTGTCACTTCCTCAGTATCATTTCCTGATTCCATTACCTTTTTGTGTCTGTCATATGTTTTCCTCTTCACTTTTTGCTGTGTGTCCTAGACTTTGTTTCCGGACAAACCTTAGTGTAGTTAATTTCTTTGAGTTGACACCTGATTCTGAGGAGGGTAAAGAGGAGGTTTGGCTTCTTTAAGCAAATAAATGAGAAATGGTTGACTAAAATATCCACAGTGCCAGAAACGTCACCTGTTTGCTTAACACACAGTAAAAGAGCTCTAGAATGTTCTGCTGGATGTTTATGCGTCTCCGTGCCCCCTGTTTGCGCTATGAGCTCTGGAACTTCAGGAATCTCGTTTGACCAGTCTCTTCTGACGTTATCTCTGGTTTTCTGTCCTAGCTTTGTCTCTTGTGCTTAATAGTTCACATATCTTGTACTGGAAGCTGCACTTTTAAATGCCTTTGAAGCAGATACTTTGCTAAGATGTTGTGCTTAAACATTTAAATATAAACCACTGAATTCCACGAGCTCATCCTTTAATCCCAAGCCTCAAATTGAGGTAATGGGGAGTACATACTATTGTACATTCAATCCTGGATACAGGAGATTACAAAACTGCTCCACCAGCAAACTGTGGACTGACTGTAACACACCTGCTCTCTGGGCGGGACCTGTCAGACAGGTTGGGGTGAAACCGACACATATCTTCATTCCACCTGTTAACAGATGCAAGTAGGTTCAGGAAGCAAAGCTTTTTTTTTTGTTTAAGTGTCATAATGACAGGTTCAGTTCATCATATCCGTTGTTGCACAATCTATTACACCATATGTAGATCTTTTTGGGTTAGATGATCTTGTCAGATCTGATGAGATACATTTTGACCTGCAATTTTCTTTTCTTTTAATAATTAAATTACATTTCAATTTTAATTGTAATGTCATATTTAATACTAATAATTATTTAATTTAATATTAATAGTTTAATTTTAATAATTACGTTTCATTTCAAGACTAAATTCAAGATCATTTGAAGATTTAAAATCAATAGATAAAACAAAATCTATAGATAAGAATAAATGTGGCTGATTTGAACTCAAATGAATAAAATCATCTGGATGTTGTTATTCATTAAAACAACCAAAACATGAGCATGTGGCCATAGAAGTAGTTTTGTAAATCTTTACACAAGTTTGACTATTGACTATTTCACCCTTTTTAAATCATTAGATTGAAGACTGAAATGTACACCAGACGAATGTATTGATTGTATCAGATTTATGTGTTTTGTAAGTCACTCCAGTCCTCATAATAGGGTCAAGCATAATTAAACGGTTAATTCAACCGAAAATTAAAATTCTTTCATTAACTGTTCACCCTCATGTTGTTGCAAACCCCTAAGACCTTCAAAAACACAAATTAAAATATGTTTGATGCAATCCGAGAGGTTTCTGAACCCCCCCATCCCCCCCCCCCCATATAGGCAGAAATGTCATTGCAACTTCAAGGCCCAGAAAATATATAAAATAACGAATAAAATAATGAATTTATTTGTCAATCTCCTTCACTGTTGATAGTGTAAACAGTGCAGCACTTCCTGGTTCTATGTCAGAAGGTCATAATATATACACTGTTCAAAAATAACTTAATTTGTGTGTTCTAAAGATTAACTAAGGTCTTACGAGTTTGGAACGACATGAAGGTAATTTATTAATCAATGACAGAATTTGGGTGACCTAACCCTTTAAAATCACTGAAATATTAATGAGGGCTTTTGTTCATATTCTAGAGGGGGAGAAGCAGGTTCAGGAAATTAGCATATTACTGTAGAATGTCTGCAGAAAATAAATGATGAGATTTTTTTTGTGATTATATAACAGAAGAACATCTCTGCTTCTTGAATCTAGAAGGTTCTGGATTGTAAAATACAACGCCACCACCATTACATCAGCGCACGATTTCTCTGTAAACCCACCCGAGTGGAGGCTCATATATTGATGCGAGGAGTGAACAGTCATCGGTCACATGATTTGAGGCTTTATGGGCCACCATAGGGTCTTAATGGACTCATACACTGATTGATGTCAAACAGCCTTTGCTTTAGTAAGCCTTGGCCATCGATTCTCAATGTTGAACAATGACTCTTCATGTATTAACACAGAATACGACGTTATAAAAAATTATAATTTTCATTTATAATAAAATGAAAAATGAAAATGTATATAAAAGTAAAACAAAATGATATATATATATATATGTATGTATGTATGTATGTATAAATATTAGGGGTGTAACAATACCTCGATATAGATCGATGTATCGTTAGACATTTGATCGATGCATCGATACCACACATAAAATATCGATATACGGTACCTTTATTTTGACACACTCCACATCTCGGGCATATAGTACACTTGGCACATAGTATCTAAATATCGATTAATCGATCAATATAGCACTGAATCGAATTGTAATCGTATCATGTAACTTTTTGAGGTATCGGCACATATCGTATCGCTGGCTGAGAGAATCGATATCGTATCGTGATTAACTGTCCGATTTACACTATATATATTAGGACTGTGAAACGATTAATTGCATCCAAAATAAAAGTTTGAGTTTACATAATATATGTGTGTGTAGTGTGTATAATTATTTTGTTTATATAAATACACACACATGCATGTATATATAAGAAATATTTGCATATATACTTTATATATATTTATACAAATTTATATTATACATAAATATAAATATTTGAAATATTAATAACACATTTTTCTTAAATATATACATGCATATGTATGTATTTATATATACAAAATAATTATACACACACATATATTATGTAAACTCAAAGTTTTATTTTGGATGCGATTAATCGCGATTAATCGTTTCACAGCCCTAATGGTAACGCTTCCTTTTACAGTCCAGTTACCCATGTAAATACACTCTAAAAAATGCTGGGTTGTTTTAACCCAATTTTGGGTAAAATATGGACAAACCCAGCCAATTGGGTTAAAAATTTAATTTAAAAATATAACCAAATGGCTGGGTTTGTCCATATTTTACCCAAAATTGGGTTAAAACAACCCAGCATTTTTTAGAGTGTACTATGTACTTATTTTAATAACTACAATTACTGGGTAATAACTAGTACTAACCCTGAACTTACCCCTAAACCTACCCCTGTTCCATGTACTTACCTTATATTAGCAGTACTTTCTAGGTAACTACACTGTAAGTACACTGTAAGTACTGTACTGTAAAAGGAAGCGTTACCGCCCTAATATATATATATATATATATATATATATACACACAGACACATACTGTATACACGTATATATGCATACATACACTACAGCATGGGTTTTAATGTGTGGATAGATCAGTTTACTTGTTTTGATACCAAAAATAATGGCCATGCATTTTTGCAAAGGACACCGCTGGAGGCGTCTTCCATGTTGTGCAGCAACCGCTGCTGTGGATCCAGTGCTGGACTGTGTGATGTCATGCCTTTCAAACACAAACGGCCCTATTGTAAAGCAGAGCTGAGAAAATTATATTATGTTGAACTTCCTTTCTCAAGTCTCCAGCCATGAATTTGCGGTGCTTCTAATTGTGAGTTTTGCTTTGTAAGTTCCAAGCAAGAACATTTTTAATGAGTGAGACGGTTTTGCGGACATCTCTGTAGAGGCTTTATTTCATTTTAAGTGAAGAACTAGCATCCAAACACACAATGATTTTTCTACTATGAGGCCATTGTTTGCAGGACTGTTTTGACCTTTAGATGTTGTTTACTCAATGCAGAAGCCTCCAGTAGGCCAGTGTAACGCAGACAGCAGAACCAGAGGAGGTGTGTGTTTCGCCTGTCTGATACAACAGCAGGATGTGTGCAGTCTTTTCATCCCTTCACTGGGCTCGTCTGTCTCCCTGCCACCCGCTCTGTCTGCTCTCTGAATCATGAATCAAATATGTGCATCGTGTGTGTTGTGAGCCACGCTGTGCGGCTTTTCCCTGGAATACCAGAGGCAGAAATGTTTAGTTTACCTGTCCCACTGTGGTTTCCTTCCCCAAATGTCTGTGTTTATTGACCCGAGTTCATTTCAATTTGTTCTGTGCTTCACTAGAGCTGTGTTTGTTTTCATATGGTGACTTTGTAACAGGAAGACAAGGCTCTTTTCCAGCCTCTGTCCGTAATGAGTCACATGCTGCTGACTGCCTGGAGATACACATGTGTCCATCCCCTCATTATTTAAGTGTGTGTCTCTCTCTCCCTCTTTCTCTCTTTCACTTTTGTTTTGCATATTTACCCTCGGTCGCTTGTAAATTTGATCATTCTTTCACTCTTTTGTTCTTTCTTTCGCTCTTTCATTCTTGCGTGCTTTTTTCTTTCGCAATCAGTCTTTATTTTTATTTTTTCACTTTCTTTCGCAATTTCTTTTTTCGCGTTTTTCTTTCTTGCTTTGTTTTTTAGTTAGCGTTTTTTTTTTTTTGCTCGCCCTTTTTTTTTCTCTTCGGCAATCTTTCATGCTTCCTCTTTGTTCTGTCTTTTCTATTTCTTTCCCTCTTTTTTATTTTTCACTTTTTTTCACTCATTTTCTGTCACTTTCCTTTTGCAATCCCCCCTGGTTGTTTAGTTTTCTCTCTTTTCCAGTTTACTTCTCTTTCACTATTTCTTTTCTTGCTTTTGCCTTGCCTATTGCTACATTTTCCTTTTCTTTGTGCCTTTTCTAGGCCTCTTCACATCAAGGACGGTATAGCTAGAATTAGGGCTGTCAAACGATTAATTGCGATTAATCGCATCCAAAATGAAAGTTTGTGTTTACATAATATATGTGGGTGCACTGTGTAGGCTATAATTTTTTTTATATATATATATACTATATATATATAAATGCACACACATGCTTGTATATATTTAATAAATATTTTCATGTGTATATACTGTATGTAGATTTATATACAATTTATATTATATATAAATAGCAATATTTCATATATAAATAATATTTTTTTTCTTAAATCTACAAGCATGTATGTATGTATGTGTATAAAATAATCATACACAGTGCACAAATACTCAAAATAATCCATTTAAATTATTTTGATTATCCAAAATAATCAAAATAATTTAATAATCACAAATAAATACAAAATAATCATACACAGTGCACCCACATATATTATATAAACACAAACTTTTATTTTGGATGCGATTAATCGCGATTAATCAAGATTAATCGTTTGACACCCCTAGCTAAAATATTATTCTATAAAATATTATTGTAGCTAATATTCAGCTAGAATAGAATATTAATAGAATTTTAAATCGCTAGAAACTGGAAAAATCCCTCTGAAAGTGATTCCAATGATATTTATTTCTCTGTGCTGTTATCATTATTGTTGTTGTGGTGGTGAGAACTATATATTTATTGTTATCGTTATATAGTTAATATACTATCTTTATATCGTTTTAGAGTTATTATCCTTGGTGTGAATAGGCCAAGATTTGTGCTTTTTCCATTCTTTTCTTTCACCCTTTCCTTCTTTGCTCTTGTCACTCATGTTTTTTTAAGTGTGTGCGCCATGGTGTACAGTAACAGTAGAGTGACTCTTTGTTTTTACTATCGGGCATATGTCATAGAGCTTATTGGAAATGGATACTTTATGAGCGAGGAGGGGATGGCATCACGATCGCTCTTTTTTGTGTGTAGTGTAATTGATGTGTGTGCATGCAGTGTGTGTTTGTGTAAAACGTGAGTGGGAGAGATCATTAAGCCGTCAGGCCCTTGAGCAGAAGGCAGTGGATATTGCCGCCATAATTCACTGGGGTTGTGGATTGGTCTACTCTGTTGGTTCCCAGTGGGAATGCCCCTTAAAGCAGCATGCAGGCTCTAGTTTATGGGTGTGTATGGTAAGAGGTTGTGTTGAACAGAAAAGTCATTAATTGCTGTGCTCTGTCTCATTGCTGACAAATCAAATGCCGTCCTCTTTCTAGTGTGTTTGGGTGTTTCATCATGGTTTTGTGTCTGTTAAGTGGGTGTATTCTCTTTCTGGTGTGTTTGGGTGTTTCGTCATGTCGTGCGTGTGTATGAGAGCGTCTGCTGTTGTCGGTGTGCGTGCTGTGTGATTGATGTGCTGCATCCTCACTAGTGTCTTCTGAAGCTATTTGTCTGGATAAACTTTTCCTCACTCCTCTCTCTCTCTTTTGCATCATGCTTTGAGACTGGCTTCCCATAACAGTACAGCAGAGTTTCTTGTTTTCTGGGTGGGTGTTGGTTATTAATTACGCCTTGTTTGGGTGTTTTCCGATCACCACAGGATGTTAATTCTCTCAAAATATACTCACAGATTTTAAAGGGGTCCTTGATTATGATTTCACAATTTTTAACATTAGTTAGTGTGTAATGTTGCTGTTTGAGCATAAACAACATCTGCAAAGTTATGACGTCCAAGTTTCAATGCAAAGGGACTTCTTGGTCCCACTTTATATAAAGTGGCTTTACGTACTATGTACTTAGATTGAACAATAAGTACAATGAATTATTATGTTCCTGTTGTATTGTAAAACACTTTTGCTGCTATTGAGGTGTGATATGGGTGAGGTTAGGGACAGGTGTGGTGGTATGGGTCGGTTTAAGGGTAGGTTAAGGTGTGAGGGGAGGGTCAACTGTGTAATTACAAATGTTATTACATAAAGTAATTATAGCTGTAATCACATGCTGGTATTTTTCAAAATATAAGTACAATGTAAAAACATGTATGTACACAATAAGTCCATTGTATCAAATGATTAATTTCAATGTAAGTATATAGAACTTAAAGACACTTAATATAAAGTGGGACAGACTTCTTTTACAGAAATCGCTTTTTTAAGGACTGGTAGGGACTACAACGAGCTGCTTCCTGGGTTGGTGACATCACAAACCCTAAAATTTACATAAAACCTGTTCCCGGGAACACTCAACAAAGGGGTGAGGCTATGTTGGGCTGCGAGAAGAGGAAGAGTTGTTGTCGCTGTTTTTTTACACCCTGGAAAAGGTTTGTCCAAAGACTGATGAACTTGGAGAGATCAAAATGTATTTTATAACACTGTTATAAAACAGAAAACATACCTCTCTGAAACATCATGTGAAATCTGTGCTTCAAATCCGTTCTGCACAATCCTCTTGTTCGTTAATATTGTCAGGGTCTGAATCAGGCTCGAAATGGTTCAAAATTGACGCCATTGTTAATATTTACATCTGAGTAGAGCTCGCGGTTATGAAGGGGTGTGACATTTTCCGAACACGTGCTAATCGCTGCCAATCTCCACACACCGAGCCAGCTAACCAGTCTCAGCACATTTAGTTTTTCGGAAGGAGAGGCTTCATCCAAAATGACGCATTCAACCAGACTGGGGAGAGAGGAGCTGTAATAATGTAAATTATGGGGAAAATAATGTGTTTTTTTGAACAATTAAGCATGAAAACATATTCCAGTACACCTCAAAAACAAAATCAAGACTTCGTTAAAGGTCATAATAGGATCCCTTTTACTAGTGGCTGCAGACCTTTGAATCCTGCTGTATCTAAAAACCAATGGTTTAGTATGCAAAGCTATGAGAAAAAAAAAAAAAAGAAATATAGGCCTAAAGGTCTGTCTTTCACCGGCTATCACACTTTACGCTCTCATTCTTAATTTTTCTGTTTGGTTTTTATGCTGTTATATCTCAGTCTTTAATGTTTTTTTATTTTTTAAATAATAATCTCATGTGTGGAAGAATTTTTTTTTTTCTGTTCTTGTTTGCGTGATTTTTTAACTTTATCTATTCTTTCTTAAAGCTCAAGTTAAAGTTTCGTATGAACTTCATCCTGCATTTTGTCTATTTCTTTTCCTTTTTGTATACTTTTGTTTTCGTGTCTTGTTTTGTCTCTGTTTTTCTGGCCTTCTCTCAACTGGCCAGTCCAAGAACACATGGGGATCTGAAAAACAGGCCGAAGTGATTTTTTTTTTTTTTTAAAAAAAGGTATAATTTTAGAATGTGGGCTGTAAACAACTAATTAGTGGGCACAAACTGGCATCAGAACCTGCCTGTGCCAGATGGGCACATACACCCCTCCAGTCGGGACGGTGTGCTCGAGACGGCCACCACCCACTGAGGGATTCGTACCCGCACATCTGTGCTTCCAACACCAGCGTGAGCTTCATACCTGAAATCAGATCATTTCAGGGTTTTTTTTACATAGTCCATTAAACTCCACTTAGTCACAAATGAAGGGAAAATTGTATAACAGTTTCTGAATGGGTAATCTGAACTAAAAAGTATCATTTTTCTTTATCAGCTTCACAAACAAAAGAAAATCTTTCGAAACAATGCCTTGAAAAATGATATTGAAAGTAAATGCTAGAAAAAGTCTCCTTTTGTTTCAAGTCATACGGGTTTGGAACAACATAAGAGTGAGTAAATGAGGACACAATTTTCTTTTTCCGTCTTTTTCGTGTCTTTTCACAGCTAGATGGCGACTAGATTAGACCGGTTAAATATTTATAATACCGGCTTTTTTTATTGGAGAAATATATAAAGTACACAAACTTAACATAACTTAATTCTGAAGATCCTCCATATTTTCATTATGCAAACAAAAAAACTAACAAAAGTTATAATTCCTTCTGCAGTTATTAACTAAATAAACATATTATACATACTTGCATACACAATATACAGATAACTTCACATTCCTGTACATGCACATGCCCTAAGTTTGTTTTTGATGGATATATCACTCATAATCTGCCATCTTGGATTTTGGTTTCATTGAGCTTGTTGCAGTGCGTTCTGGGATAGATATGGCCACACTGGTCAGTTTACTTTCTTCTGCCTTTGAAAAAAGGGTGCATTACTGAACTTACTGCCACTAAATCAGCACCAGATGCTGCAGATCATACAACCTCCATCATGTGCATCAGCACCTTAAATTACACACAAATGTGCACATCCTGCTTGCTATGGTTAATACCTTTAGACAGAGAAATGTAATCATGTTTCCTTTTGATCATTGTGGCTTTCTGCCTGATGGAGAAAGAATGAGGAAGCGAGCTGAAAAACAATCACTCTGAAGGAATGACAAGTTAGACTAGAGAAATGGATGAGAGTAAACTACGTTGCTGAAGGAATGTCAGTGTGTTTACAGAGCTAATGATCTTCTAGCTGATCTCCTATAGACTAAGCAGTTTTGCTATTATCTTCTGTTCACAAGTGTCATGAGCTTGGGCTTTTTTAATCATTCTGGCTGTGAGGGAATACCGAGTTGCATGCTGGGTTATTTAAGACAAAAAAGACAATTTTGTTTTTAATATTAAGTGTTTATGTTAATAACTATGAACGATTGTCTGTAGAGCTCCGGCGCAAAATGAACCTTTGGCCTAATTACACATTGATACGTAGTCAACCTTTCTCTGAGATTTGTTTTCATGATAATCGAATTTAAAGAGTTTTATCTCTAAAAACTGTTTAGCGTATACGCTAGTATATGGGGACATATAATAAGTAAAAAGAAATCGCTAGTTAATACCACTAAAAAGGCTCAAAATTATCCCACACTAACACAGTAACATAATGAGGGTCAGTAAATGCAAAACGAAGCATTGAGAACTCTGTAAGTGTACAGACCGTTTAATAAGAAGATATTTTATAAAGACAGTGCACTTCGTGTATACAGGCAGCCATCTTTGGAAAACAGTCTCGACAAGTTGAACCACTAATGCTGTTCATACAGTTCAGAAGTTCGCTGAACTTCATACAGTTTAGCTCAATTGGCACGTCCTTCGTGGTTTGACTAGTCGAGACTGTTTTCTCAACTCAAAGATGGCGCTGCCTGTATACACGAAGTGGACTGTTTTTATAAAATATCTTCTTATTAAACAGTCTGTACTCTTACAAAGTTCTTAATGCTTCGTTTTGTATTTAGGGACCCTCATTATGTTACTGTGTTAGCATGGGGCTATTTTGAGCCTTGTTAGTGGTATTAACTAGTGATTTTTCTTTACTTATTATATATCCCCATATACTAGCATATACGCTAAACAGATTTTAGGGATAAAACTATTTACATTCGATTATCATGAAAACGAATCTCAGAGAGCGGTCGACTAGGTACCAATGTGTAATTAGACCAAAGGTTCATTTTGTGCCGGAATTTTCCTTTAAGAGTTTAGAAAAATAATTTCCCTTTGTGTGCTAACTATACACACTACCATTTAAAAGTTTGTGGTCTGCAAGATTTTTAAAATAATTTTGAAAGAAGCCTATTACGCTCAGCAAGTCTGCATTTATTTGATGATTAATACAGTAATATTTGAAAGTAATATTTTACATATAAAGTCTTAGTGATCCCAAACTTTTGAACGGTAGTGCATGATTGTTGTAGTTATAAATCATATTTCTTTGCTCTGCTTCCTGTGCTTTCTGATTGGATTCTGATTTTGTTGCTTCCCTCAGTATTTCGCTTTCAATGTTGCGTCATGAAAGTTAAGAAAAAGTGTTATACCTATTTAGTGTAATCTTGCTTTTCTCTCATTCATAGAAGAAAAGTGCACTGTGGGAATGAATACAGCTGATAGATTACATGTGACATGCTCCCTTTCTTCTCATCCTGCTGTCAATTCTGCTGACCTGGCGTGGCAGATATTTGCCTTTACGATTTGCAAGATATTTTCCCTTTTTTCTTCTTCTTTTTTTTCTTTTTTTTAACCGGCATTCTTTGTTATTACGAGTTTAATGTCTGGCTTTTAGTGGCCTAAAAGCTTTTCCTTTGTCAGGGAATGAGTTTAACTTCCATTTATGGGAAGTTATGGCTTGGTTGGTATTTCAGGTCAGTTGTAATGTATATCCTCCGTTTATCTAGCTTGGAAAGCTCTTTGTAAGAGTTTAGGGGGAAGCCCTTTTCAAACTGTACGCCAAATAAATTAAAAAAGCTTGATACGAGAAACCTTTAGTATTATAACCTTTAGACTAGTTCAGTGTTATGAAATCCTAACAGTATTCATGAGCTGAGAAGACATTGTCAACATTAAATGGGCTTTGAATAAAATGCATTTCTGTGATCTGATGTATTTCCAATTATGAGATAAAAGTGAAATGAAAAGGTGACTGCTGAAAAGGAAAGTTGTTTTAGAGGTAGAGGTTGATGAATCATGCACACGTTGAGTTTAAAATCATAAGCAGGGGTGAATTATGAAGGAGGTGGCAAATCCGGTGTACAGCTTTTATAAACTTTATAAAGTTGTTTTCGATCTTTGATGTGGTGCTAGAGTACGAGTACGAGAGCAAAAGTGAGTGGAAGGAAAGAGAAAAGTGAAAGAATGCCACACATGTCGATGAACCTGCTGCAGGGGAATGTGTGTGTGGTCTGATGTCATGATTCACAAATTCAGTCTGTCAGTTTCTGGCCCGTCTGATTTCTTCTCTACAGCCGGTTTCTGTCTGCGCTCAAGTTTCCACAGTTACGATACATCAGCCTTCAGTTTCATCTGACTCTTATCGTTACATCACTGCAGGTCTCTTCTAATAATAACCCTGTTTTGCTTTGTTTTCATGTTCTTTGAAATATTCCAATGCGGTTCAGCAGATTGACTTCTTTTGTTCATATTTTTTTCTGGTTCATGGACGTGCAGAAAACACGTTTTTACTAACAATCCTTGTGAAATAAGTAAAACCACTCTGACCGCTGGAGTTTGTTGAACATTTATTGTATTTATACTGCTCTGACATTTTGGAAGGGGTGAGGACGTAACCCCGGGCTTACTTATTATCCCTGCGTGCAGTACAGGAAATGTGAAGTGAATCAGAGCTTGTGTTTTGTCTCTCGTTTTTCATAAAAAAAGACAACATAAAATAAACATTTAACTCGCATGACTCAAAAATGTCACCAGTTAAAGCATATGGTCATGTGTAGGCTAGAATATACACAGAATATATATAAAGCTTATGCAAAATAGGATTCATACTTCAAAGTTAGCTTGAGGATATGGATGGAGCTGACGAGCTTCATTATTGTGCTTTGCTTTGGCTCTGCTTGGATTTGGGGGTTTAAGTCAGAATTCATAATCGTGCTGTTGTCCATGTAGGTGGTGGGAAACACACAACATATTTGTAATGGCTTTTGAAGGGTCAAATAAAGGGTGTCCTGAAGGCAAGGAACATTTTCTCTCTTTAACTCTAGGGTCTTTTTGAGTGTAACATGATGCATGAATCATAACTGCTCCCATGTTTTAGGAGGGTAAAATTGAAGAATGCTCTTTGTAGATCTTTAGCTTTGTATGTGATATTGTGTAAACATTATATTTACATACAGTACATGTGATTATTTCCAGTAAGGACTTCACAGTAAGATGTTTACATTACACGAGCAAACCTCTTCACTCCCATTTACATGCATTATTCTGATTATTCACTAAGAATTGTGGTTATTTTTATGGTCATTATTCACATACCCCAATGGCACAGTGCAAATGATGAACTCGCATATATTGTGTTACTGGGCCACTGTTTTAATCTACTTGCGTCAAATGCACAACACATTTCTATGGACAGTTTGGATTTTTTTCAGCATTTACCATTTACGTCTTTACCTCTATGTTTATGAATCTGTGAACAATGTTATCCATGGACTGTATGTCACAAGTACGTGCACACCTTGGTCAAAGTGAAAGAGATGCGATTACAGTTCACATGCCTGTTTATTGCGATTAAAATCAGCATGCGCCACATATTTTACTACAATTATGCTTTCATGGACTATGAGATTAATCGCATTGATTTGATCAATCTATTGTGTTTACATGTTGTAAGGTTTAATCGCAATATTGCCTACATCTTATATTATTATAATCACATTTTGAGGGAGTATGTAAACAAAGACAAAAACTGATTTCATTAATTTGATTTGCACAGGTATTAAATCAATAGTGGATATCAACACTCATGAGTGATATATTAATTTATTTATTGATAAACAGATAAAACCCTTTATTTGAATTAATTACATGATATCGATCAAATTAATCAGTACACTCACTGTAAAAAATAGTACCGTAAAAAAACGGTAAACTACTGGCAGCTGTGGTTGCCAGCATCATACCGTAACTATATGGTGTGTTACTGTTTTGTCTGTGTTAGAGCATATAGCCGTTAAATTAAAGTTTTATACTGTAGCTGACAAAATGGTATTTAGCTGTTGATTTCAAAAACTGTAACACACCATATTTTTATGGTAGAATGCTGACAACCATGGCTGCCAGTAGTTTACTGTTTTTGTTGATTATTTTTTACAGTGTAATATATATGCATATAGATACACTGTAGTTGCTGAGAAAAGCCCCAATATGAAGATATTTCAAAGACATGACATTATTGTGACCAGACAAGTCAACCATTGATTAGAAAAATAACACATATTGTTTATGTCCATATCATTGACAATAAACATAACACTGGCCTGCACTCCACAGCAGTTCAATTAACAATCAGTTTCTCATTGTCAGTCGTGTTGTCAAAATTCCTCATTAGTGAATTTACATGCGGGTTAAGGGCCATGGTTAATTATGTAAATTTTTCTTGCATATTTTTTTTTTAATGAAAATAATGAATCGCACTAGATTAAAATGTTAAATTGGCATCCCTAATTAAAATAGGTATTAATATTAATGTTGTATTTGCATATTTCAAGGCTTTGACATTTCATGATATTTGCATCCAAATATGTTCCTAATAAAGATAGTGAACTTTTCATTCTCTCATTTGAGTGAAAGTTCTGATGGGAAAAAGTGAGAATGACATTAAAACATTGCAAAAAAGAATTTGGAGTGTTTGTCTCAGCCTGCTGTTTGTAAAAATTATAATATCGTGAAATGATTTTCTATTGTTTACAGTCTTCAGTGTCACATTCTATTCTATTCTAAATCACATTGGTGATATAGAATAGAATAGAATAGATAGTACTTACATATCCAATTTGGTTTGAATAGTTTAACCACAGATTTGCAATATGTACTGTATCCTCTTTTGAGCTCTGTATTGTGGAGTCTTTGGTAATTCTTAGCCCTTTTAAATAATTCGGTAGCAATAAAAATTCTAAATTGATGGTAAACTATAATTGTGAGAGAGTGATTTAAACTTGCTGAACGGCTTTCTTGCCCAACTGAGGTGTAGATGGGGTTAAGTGGCCTGTTCCAGATGGGCTTGTGGACAAAGACTGATGAAGCATCTCCAAATAGTTTATTTATGGGTTGTGAAAATGATTAACATCCACTTCCTTTAGTGATATAAATGATTGTAGGTGGGGAGGTTTAGGTTGTGCTGTTGTCTGATTGGCTGTTTGTGTGAGTTTGAGAGATGTGGGGGTGGGGCAGTGTGCTCATTTCTCCAAATTCTCCTGGGGGTCTCAGTCAGATCAGCGCCCTGTCCAGTAGCCCCGCCCCCCAGAAGTCTGCCGTCGTTATGATACACTTCACTGGGACTGGAATTAATGTTAATGATCTTGAAGGTGTCAAGGCACTTAATTGATCACCATGACAACGTTTGTGTGGCTGGCAGTTCATATCTGCACATGCAAGGTACAGACAAAAGATATCTGTGAATTCTGATGTCACAGTGCATTGTGAGCACAACAAATCAATTTGCACTCAAGACCCCCTCTGTCATCTCTGAGGGACGGAGTCTTGATTTGTGGGCAAAGTTATTTGCATTTTATAAACGCTCTGGAAATCCCAAAAAGCAATTAGTGATAAATTTAGTCTGCAAATGTCAAGCCAACTAATAGACCAACCCCGAACAAACAGCGTCAGCCATCCTGGATGTTACATTGGCAATTAATGGGGCATTTGTAGCATTGGGTGCATGTCTTTAGGGTGGATTTTGGACATCTGTCCAATAGTAAGTCATTACAGTTGAAATCAGTAATGTGCTTGTTATGAGTGCTGAAGGTTAAATGTGCTCATCTATTTTTTCTCTGAAGTTAACGGCTTTTCACTAGTGAATACACCCCCACATTTCAGCAAACATTTCAGTATATCTTCTCAAGGGACAATACTATAGAAACGAAACTTGGATATATATTTAGATTATTCAATGTGCTGCTTATATCGCAGTATATATTTAGTGTCCTCTGAAAATAACTCAACATACAGCCAATGTTGTCAAAATAGCTGGCAACAAAAGTGAGTCGCTACACCCTAAGTGATAATAGATGTACGTTGTTTCATTTGTGCTTGGAGTACAATTCTCTCATACTGACCACTGGATGTTCAACATGGCACCTAATGACAAATAACTCTCTTTGAGAATTAGAATCATTGCTTTCCGCAAAGATGGCCTAGGCTATAAGAAGATTGGTAACACATTGAAACTTAGTTACAGTACAGTGGCCAGGGTCATCAGAGGTTTTACTCCAACCCAGAGTTTAGCTCCAACCCTGATCAAACAACCCCACCAAGCTAATCAAGGTCTCCAGGATCAGTAGAAACTCACAGGTAGGTGTGTTTGTTCAGGGTTGGAGCTAAACTCTGCAGGGACAGTGGCCCTCCAGGACCGAGATTGGGGATCCCTGCTTTAGAGGTTGCAGAATCGGAAGGTCAGCTTGTCAGTGCTCAGACCATACACCGCACACTGCAACAAGTCGGTTTGGGTGGCTGTCGTCCCAGAAGAAAGCCTCTTCTGAAGCTGGCTCACAAGAAAGCCCGCAAACAGTTTGCTGAAAGCAACCTGTCCAAGAGCATGAATTACTGGAACCGTGTCCTGTGGTCTGATGAGACTAAGATAAACTTGTTTGGCTCAGATGGTGTCCAGAATGTGTGAGGATGCCCTGGTGATGAGTACCAAGAACATTGCGTCTTGCCTACAGTCAAGCTTGGTGGTGGTAGCATCATGGTCTGGGGCTGCATGAGTGCTGCTAGTACTGGGGAGCCGAGCTTCATTGAGGAAAACATGGATTCTAACATGTCTCCAGACATTCTGAAGCAGAACATGATTTCCTCTATTTAGAAAGTGGGCAGAATAGCATGATGACGACCCCAAACATACCGCCATTATGGCAACTGCCTTGCTGAGAAAGCTGAAGGTGATGGAGTGGCCAAGTATATCTCCAGACCTGAACCCCATTGAGCACCTGTGGAGTATCCTCAAGCAGAAGGTGGAGAAGCGCCATGTGTCTAAAGGCCAATTTATACTTCTGCGTAGGGTGCGCACAGTAGACGGCGCAGCATACGCACAGACGCGTCCCATAATGCGTACCCTTCCGCGTTGCCTGACGTGCACCTCTTCAAAAATGTAACTACACGTCGCGAAGACGCGGACCGCAAGATCGGTGATTGGTCGCTTGGTAGCATCGTATTTCCTCATACGCATTTCCGGACGTACCTTCACGCATTTCCACACGTATCATCTCCTCCGACGTCTTCTCTCATTTCTGCCTTTCAGTTTTAGTAATTTCACTAAAATGAACTGTTTTTCCACTTCAATAAGCTCAAACTCCAACATGATCCACTCTCGTTCAGTCGCTATTGCTTGTAGTAACCTAGCCGTGAGGAATCTAAACACAGTGGAACATTAAAACCCTCCGCCGCCTACTAGCGTTTCAGAGCAGTACTGCAGAGCAACCAAGACCTGAACGCAGAAGTATAAATGCTCACAACGGCGTCGCCTACGTGCGAAGCCAACGCCGTACACTACGGCGTACCCTCGACGCAGAAGTATAAATTGGCCTTAACATCCAACAGCTCTGTGATGTTATGGAGGAGTGGAAGAGGATCCCAGCAACAACCTGTGCTGCTCGAGTGAATTCCATGCATAGCAGGATTAAGGCAGTCCTAGATAACAATGGTGCTCTCATAAAATATTCACACTTTGGACACAGTTTTGACATGTTCACTTAGGGTGCACTCACTTTTGTTGCCAGCTAGGGAACTTTAACTTTACTTCTTTTTTTTTTTTTACTTTAACTTTAAAATCAAGTGTTCACAGTTTCCAAGTTTTTTTCTCAAAACAGAATATACTCTTAACTAGTTTTAAGCATTTAATACCACATTCTTTACCTCTTGTCTAATGATGCTCTTTGTTTGTGTCTTGTGGTCTTGTCTTTTTAGATCAGGTTGTTTATCCAAAAGTTTCACATACTTCCAGGAAATGTTGCTGCAGCTCAGGACAATTTGAATAGTTACCTTAATGATTAGTTTGCCAAGCTGTTTGAATTTTTCACTAGCTGAGAACTTTGAGGATTTACAGAGATCTTTCCATTTAAGTAATTAGAGATGTGTGAAGTTACGGTGAATTCATTGGTAAACATAAATAATATAATGCTGTGTTCAACATGTATTTGTTGAAGCTATTTTTTCAAGAAATGGACCATCTCTAACTATTTGTCTGTCGGCTGGTAAACGCATAGCACATGATTTTGTTGGATATTTGGAATGTGTCCAGCAGCTGAAGTGTTCCAAAGAATGTCCATCACGAGGTTGAACACACACAAAGACACTCCATCTTTTGTGCCAGGTTTAGGCTTGTAACGGAGAACAGAGTGCTAGCAGGACTCAAATGAACTGAGAGCAGCTGAGTGAGATGGAGGAAGATTCATGCTTGACTTCTTTCTCCATTTGTTTGCCTCTTTATTTCATGTCAAGTGACACGAATCTCCACAGTCAGACATGTGATGTGTTCGCTGGAACAGACACGGACAGCAGAGTGTGGGTTTATGCTGAAGGCAGTGACACACATTAGCACTTTATTTTGCTCTTGTAAATGCTTATACAATGTATTTGCACTGAGAATAAAGGATACAATTAAATGAGTAGTTCACTTTTAAAAAAACTTTTGCTGATAATTTACTCATCCAAGATGTCCATGTCTTTATTTCTTCAGTCGAAAAGAAATTAAGGTTTTTGATTAAAACATTCCAGGATTTTCTTCATATAATGGACTTCAATGGAAACCAAACGGTTCAAGGTCCAAATGAGAGTTTCAGTCCAGCTTCAAAGGGCTTTAAACGGCACCAGACGATGAATAAGGGTCTTATCAGGTCATTTAAAAAATAAATAAAAAAAGTTTAAGTTTTATAAGCACAAATCCTCGCCTTGCTCTGTTCTCTGATGAGCATTCATGACTCTCCTGTTGAAACTCGTTCATCAAAATGAACAAATCTTTTTTTCGAGTCATGACTCGAAGGGTCCTAGATTAAGACCCTAATTCAGCGTTTGGTGTTGTTTAAAGCCCTTTGAAGCTGCACTGAAACTCTCATTTGGACCTTGAACCATTTGGTTCCCAATGAAGTCCATAATATGGAGAAAATCCTGGAATGTTTTCATCAAAAACCTTAATTTCTTTTCGACTGAAGAAAGAAAGACGTGGACATCTTGGATGACATGGGGGTGAGTAAATTATCAGCAAAAGTTTTTTTTTTTTTTTTAAAGTGAACGACTCCTTTTAAAGGCCCCACACCAGCGGACAATAGTGGATGGTGATTAGCTATAACTTAAAAAATGACGCTTTATCGCTCATTAGCTGGAAAAAAAAGTATTCCAACTACATCTTGTCTTATTCTTTTATATTTAAAACGCTTTTCGACCCATATCTTTATTGTTATCATTTAAGTTGTCGTCTTTGGTGTGAACAGGCATTTATCAATGTCTTTGATTCCTTCTGTCAAGTCTTTTTAGAAAATAGAACTTTAGATGACTTAGAATTAATAATATCTTATTTTTCATGTTTTCTCTCTTTTTTTCTCGAAAACATTGTGTTGTCTCACTTTGGTCTCCGTCAAAACTGGTCTGTCTCACTTTTAATCTTGATCTTACTCAGGACAGACGATAATGTTTGCCGTTCTGTTTGTAAGCTAAAATATTGATCTTTGATTTAACATTTCTTCTAATTGTGTAGGGCACACATTAGCAGTTGTCAGTTAAGCTGCTTGTCTTCAAGTGGCTCAAGGTGGAGAAAAGGCTTTATTGTTTTAATCTTTAGTAACAGATTGCATCAAATAGCCTGAGATTTATGTTTAGGGGGAAGATTTGCGATGAACCACTTGTGAGATTAGTTGAATGCACCAGTAATTAATTGAGATCTAATTAAAAATTAGATCCTGAACTCGAAATCATTTAGATTGATTTAAGAAAATAAATGCATCTATGTATCTGATAGTTGCATTTTGCTTTCCTCTGTATAATGTTTCTGCAAGGATTTGGTACGGTGGAACTTTACAGTTAAAACATTTTTTGATGGCACAATTCTCATAATTTTCTCATAATGAGTCTCACAGTGTAAATATCTAAGCACGGAATAACTCATCCAATGAATTAATGGTTTAATCAAAATATGTTCATTTTGTATCTAAAAATACTTTCTCCTAGGTTAATATTATATAATTACATATAATATAAAGACAATCCTAATAATAATAATAAAGAGGCAACTACTAAACAAGCTATATGTAGATTTAACAACACGCCTCAACCAATGGCATGAGTTTGGGGTGAGACTATCTATTTAACCAATGGCACACTGAAAAACATGTTTGCCCTCAGTTACGATTTAACAAGCTATCTTTAGTGATGCCAGTGGTGCAGAAACAAGATTCTTAAAATTAAACCATATATTTGGACCATCCCTGTTGATTTGTTGAATCCATTGTATGTTCAGGATTGCATTGTTTGGTCTTGTTTCCCAACACAATTAAAACTCTTAAGTCTTTGTTTAAGACTCTGTCTGTCCACTCCCTGGTTGGCGTTTCCATCCAATATTCACTTCTGAAAGAGTTTAGAGCCACACAGCTTAGTCAGCACCACTAATGGAGAAAGTATGTCCAGCCTTATCATCTCTTGACCAGCGTCATGGTGTTAAGCTCATGTTGCTGCAGTTGTCCGACCACTGGGACGTCTCTCCATGCATCTATCATTAATAACTCCGACTCCGGAACAAGGAAAGCTCCACATGCCTGCTGCGTGACCAGCAGTTGGCCTTCTGTATCCTGCATGAGCTGCACCAGGCACTAATTGTTGCTTGTGGGATGCTTTATCTCCAGCACACATTGCTAGGGGTTACTTTGACCATCACAGGTTGAAACAAGATCATTCCACATAGACGGCACCCTATCTGTAGTTTTTGTTATTCATACACCCACAAAATCCCCCCTTATGAATTCCCTTGACCTCTTGACTACATTGCAACTTTAAGCTTAACATTTCTCACATCTCAATATCCAATTGTATACCACAAAAGTTAAAGCTGATTCCTATACAGCCAACATGCTCTTGCTGTAAGCCTCTTTCACAATGTTTGATGGCTGATAGAAAGGGCTTTCTGCTAGAAATCTCTCCAAAGTTCTGGATTATGAGTTGAATTATGAGTCGAGTAGGAGGAAGCAGCATTTTTTCAATCCATTAATGTTTGGTTTGGATACATAAGAGGGTCAGACTCTGGGCACTGATGCCAAGACTGGAAATCTTCCTGTTGACTCAAGATAAACAGCTTATCTCAACTGGACTGTTTCTCATTCCACTTGTCAAGGTTAATGATTTGTAAATGTAGAATACACACCAGGGGCCTCATGTATGCAACTTGATGTGGATTTTATCTGAAATGTTTTCAGGTTTAGAAATCTGTACACATGCCTGAAACTGTGCTGTGATCCCCTAGATAACATTTTCTGGTAATTACAACTAGGAAATTATATTGATTTGTATTGTATTGATATTGTCCAAGAAATATTTAAATGCGTTTGAAATTGAATAAATGTGTTCATGAGATGTCCTGCGCGGAACACATAACAATACATGATTATCAGATTTGCTATTGGAAATGCAATAGAAATACGCTGTCTATTTTGAATTTAGTATTAAATTAATCCACTTGTGGGCGGCGCATGGTTTAGTGCCAACATTCTGACACAGGATGAGAGCTTTGAGCTCTGTTTACTCAACTGGAGCTTTGTCACTCGCTTTCACAAAAGCTTGAGTGGAAAATTCATGTTTGAGGGTTTTTACACAAAGCCAGAGCCTCTTGGTTCTCTTAAGTCCAGTATTTGACGCTTCATCAAGGAGTTTAATTCTTTAGTATAAGGATCTTAAGTGGTGCTGTCTGGAATATGCAGTTCTGGAGCAGGATGTAGATGCACACAGTAAATTCATATTATGTGTGGTTTAAAAAAAGTGTTTAAGAGTAGATAAAGACTTTTATACTAATGACCTTTTGCAAAATATACACTTCTGTTCAATTTTTTTTTATGTTTTAGAAAGAAGTCTCTTATGCTCATCAAGGTTGCATTTATAAACAAAATTTCTTCTTGTGATCAAAGCTGAATTTACAGCATCATTACTTCAGTGTCACATGATCCTTTAGAAATCGTTCTAATTGGCTGATATTTCTGTGGAAACTGTTTTGGTGAATAGAACGTCATCATTTACTTCTTTTGTAACATTATAAACATCTTTACTTTCACTTTTGATCATTTTAATGTGTCCTTGTTGATTAAAAGCATTCAAAAGCATTAAAATAAATCATACTGACACCTTTTAATGGTAGTCGAATGTATGTTGTTCATTAAATTAATCCCATAATCTCTAAATGTAGCTTTTAGCACCTGTGTGTCTTAAAGGGATTTGGCACTGGAGCATGTTTGCAGTGCAGAAAGTGGATTAGTCTGTGTTGTAGTACTTTAGTCCATTCCTGAGACATCTGACTCGAGTCCAGCTCCCTGCGGGGTGATCAGTGTTGTTACCTACCTGCTTTAGCACTATTACTGATAACCCGCATACAGTCACACACTGAGAAAGAGGCTCAGTGCTTTTCTTAAGTATCTACTCAACCATCACATCTAGAGCCCCGTCTGCTCTGTCTCTTGCTAGCTCTCACTCTTTCTTACAGTAACTGTGCCATCAGACACCCAAAGAGCGGTTATTAATGTGAGTGACAACTGCTTTCAGACCAAATTTACTTAGCGATTTCATCTGTATAGTGTACAGAAACAAACTGAACTACTTTTAATGCAAAAACTAAGAGAACACCCATAAAACTGCATAGCAATGTTCGCTAATCGCTAACAACACTTTAGCATTGTTGTTGTTTTTTTTTGGCAAACACTAGGCTACTCAAATTTCTTTTATAAAATGTACAAATCTGAGCTTTGATTCACAGAAGTCTTGACATTCTTAAAGGCTCAGTATGTATAAGATATTTGTAATATAATATCTAAAAACCACTTGAACACTGTTATATATATTGTTGACTTCCCTGTAGCCTGATAAATTGTGTTTTATTAGACATGTGAGCAACTGTTTAAATACCTTTATTGACAGAAAACCAATCATTGTTAATTAGTCTAATTGTTTAAATCTCTTGTTTTGTTGATTTACTGCGAGGAAAGTGTTTGCACCATGTCTCAGAGACAATGCTATTTTGGCATGGCAAAATCAGAAAGATGGATAAGTGCTGAATTCCTTCTACTTCTACTACTACTACTACTACTATATTACTATATAAAATATAACTTCTTTAAAACTATATATATATATATTCATTATTCTTTTCAGGATGACATTTTTGCTCATGTTTTGGTTACTCATAATTCTGATAATTCTTGAAATCCCCACAAATTATCTGTTATGATTTAGTGCATATGGGTTTGTTAATAGCAAAAAAGGTCTTCATATAATAAAAAAGACAGTATAACTGTTGTTTCAGTAGGTTTTAAAGACTTGATTGCAGCCAGAGAGAGTACAGAACACCAGTGATCATGAAATGGTGCATGGGTGACTCCGTCTGGCCCACAGTATTGTTCATTTATCAGGATTCCTAAGATTTGAGATGTTGGATGGAAGACTGTGAAGAGAAAATATTCTCAGGTTTTCCCCTCACAGCACCTCGAGAGACAAATGTACACAAGTGTAACACAACACATGCTTGCCTCCGCAGTTTATTTTACTGCTCTTCTGAGAACAGGCCAGACTGGGGCTTTTGTTTCCATTGACACCTTTGCTGTTATGAGTTCAAACAGAGCCAGAGAGACCGGCACACCCTGGCATTCCTCAAGCTGACTGTTCGCAGACATTTCAGTAAAGGATAGCTCATGGAAATGTTTTTTTTTTTTTTTTTTTATGGAGGCAGTGGAACTTTTGGCTGCGTTTTATTAACCGTTTGAACCTTCTCTCTCTCTCTTTTTTTCTTCTTTCTGCTCTTTCTCTCTGGGCCAAGTATATTTAAACACTGCTATCTGTGCCTGAAAATAATTAGCTGAAACGGGTCACAGAAAATAGCCTCTACCGCTTTCAGCAGTTCTGTCACGGTCAAACAGAGGGAACGAATGAACAGGTTCTGGGCTGTGCAATGGTTAAAGTGGACGTCTTGTCATCTGAGGGGTGTTTTCAGTGGTTTTGTGCTTGGACTACCTTCAGGGAATTAGAAGTTTGGTCTAATAATGTGCTACTTTCGAAATGTATATTTTTTCTTCCTCTCTGGAATATAAAATATTTCTCCTTACATCTTATTAATATCAAACCAATGTAATCTCTTCATGTGGTTACACCTTTTTTTTTAGTCTATGGGTTACAGACAAGGCCGTCCAAACGCGAAAGTTTTCTGGGGCCCAGCCACTAGGGCCCATGTAGTCCAGCAATAATTATTAATACATAAATTGATCACATAGAAATCAACTATATCCATCCATCCATCCATCCATCCATCCATCCATCCATCCATCCATCCATCCATCCATCCCCATATATATGCACTATAAATAGAAATTCAAGGGGGTAAAATTAATTTCTTTCTGTATATACAATGCCAATGTGGGCTAATCATTTTACGTTTGTGTGTAGAGTTAGTACTAACAATTTTTGGATGAGTTAAAATAGTTTTTATTGTTAACAATTCACGTTAACATTTCAGTGTGGATCATTCATTGCAACATTTATCCTCATTTTCGTGTTTAAGAATCTGTTATCTGCCCACTAACATGCTTTTAAAGCTATTTTTATTTGGCCTTCAAACACCTTAAAATGCACATGTAGGTCCGAAAAATCCAAATTTCCCCCTGAATGTCACCCCTGACAGCACTGTAGTACAGTCTTTGATTGTGTGTGATTACAATGACTCATTCTTTCAGATATGAAATTTATATATAATTGACCTATCGGTAAGCAACCTATTGACAAACAATGAGGGACCTGTGCCCCAGTAGAGCTTTATGACTAGCAATGCCCCTGAAACATTTAGAAATGTTTAGAAACTTTTACACTATAAAAAAGGCTGGGTTGTTTCAACCCAAATTTGGGTCAAATATGGACAAACCCAAATGTTGGGTTAAAAAATGTAATTAAACAATTTACAGTTGAAAGTGAAAGTTGAAGTTGGTTTAAAATTACATTTTTAACCCAACATTTGGGTTTGTCTATATTTGACCCAAATTTGGGTTGACACAACCCAGCATTTTTTTAGAGTGTAGAAATAAGGATCTTTTAATGATCTCACTATGATCACATCAATCAACATTCTGTAAATAATAATAATGATAATATTTGAATGTTTTACTTAACTCTGACAATATTGATGTGCAACCATTTGAATAATTTTTTCAGTTGAAAAAGCGGCTTATTTAGGCTACATTGCCTTTGAACATAGCTCACTCAGAAATGAGTTGTAACCCTGTCTTCTATAATGTTCAAATTAAAGTAAAGATTTAGTGTTTTGAAGGTGCTGGATCATGTTCTCGTGGGATGGGTTAAGGTGGGTCAAGCTGCAAACAATGCTAGCACTGAAGGATGTCCCTCAGGCTGTGGCACACTGCCATGTATTGTACCGAAACATCTGCAGTCCTTCTCTTTCTCTACCGGATGAATTGAAGAAGTAGTTTCTCAGTGGTTAAAAAGAACGGCAGGCCATGCTTGCTTTTCTCATAGGTCTCTGTATTTTTGACCCTGTTACCCAAATGCTTCTTATCCTGCTGCTCTCTGCATTTATTTGTTTTTCTGTAAGGTTTTAGCTGCAGTCTCTGAGGAGGATGTTTGGCATAAACTGGCCCGTCCCTGCAGCTCTCCTCTCCAAAATCTTTTTGTCAATCAGAATGGATTCACATCTAATGCTGGCTCCCCTCAAAGCCTCCTTTGAGAGCTGAGATTCTACTATTGCTTTTAACTCAATATGTTATCATTATCCATTTATTTTTATCTGTCAGCTCATGAAGGAAACTGATTTATTTATTTATATATTGATACAATACAACAATAAAAGATACAATAAAACTGTCTCTCATCTAATGCTAAATTAGTGGTCAGGTTGGCAACAATAACCCGTAAAATAGCGGTCAATTTTACTGCTCATTTCCAGTTCAAAGAACTTAGTCAGCACTGTGCTAAATTGTCTGCTGCCTCTTTTAAAAGCCCTCACTGCATATGGTGCTCATAGTTTATGGAAGTCTGATGGGGCAATATTCACACCCACTACTAATTCATGTGAATTTCAGATACATTGAGTAGTATGTCACTTGTAAGACAATTTTTTTGCATTCTCAGCACTTACTAGGAGTCGCGCATTTGTCAAAAAAAAAAAAAAAAATGCTAATGGCTAATGGTATGCTATTAATGGTGCTCCTGTTGCCCATGTTGATGGTAATTGGAAAGAAAAGCTTTTATATATAATTGTTTTCCTCTCAGCTGTTTAATGTTACTGAAATTAATCATAAAGTGAAACTAAATTAGCATTTTGAGTAGTGACATTTGAAAAAAAGTGAAAGGAAACAAAACTGCAGAGTCACTGCAGTAACTCAAGAATTCTTTATGCTCTATAATATTACACTGTAAAAAAAAGAAAAGGAGATATGATCAATAAGTCATGGCAACATATTGTTTAACATTACTTTAACTAAACAAATTAGTGTAAGCAATTTCAACTTAAAAAAATGTTATAGAAGACTGAACCTGATTTTTTAAAAGGTGAATTTCTTGGACAGCTATATTGTTCAAGGCAGAAACTGAACTTAAATTTTTAAGTTTAAATAGGTGGAACTTTTTGTATTTATTAATATTTTAAAATAGCTTTAATTATTATACTTTAAATCGTTAAACATAGACATTTTACGATGTGTTTTTGTGTATATATATATATATATATATGTGTATATATATATATATATATATATATATATATATATATATATATATATATATACGATTTGGCTTTAATTTATTTTTATTTCAGTTTCAGTCATTGTATTATTTCAATGTAAACTTGTTTTATTTCAGTTAGTCACCAAGGCAATATTTCTTCAAATATTTCTTCTGATGTCTTTTTCAAATTATTATTATTATTTATTTTATTTTATTTATTTTACTTACCCATAGCAATACTGGTTATGCAACTTAACAGTGTAATACATAAGAATATTTTTTACATATTTTTTAACTAATTGTAAATGTGCTAATGGACAAACTTATATGAAGTTTGCTACAGTTAGATTCTCTTATTTGAAACGGATAACTCATAAGAGTATATATATATATATATATATATATATATATAATCTATGTATATATGTATATATATATATATATATATATATATATAATCATAAATATTTTTAATATTTTTTTTTTATTTTCACAGTACTGTACCTGTTTTTTTTAACTCTCTGAATTTTACCTGTGGTTGGCAGTTTTATTTTAAAGTCACCATGAAATCAAAATCAGCCATTCTTATGTTCATGAACTACTGCAGATTTTCTTATGATTTGTCCATCATAAACACAAAACGTAAAAACAGAAGTTCAGACTCAATATTCTAATGACTGTTATTTCTCTGGTGCATAAGCTCTAGAGAAGAAAAGACTATTGCATCTTCCGCTTATGTCGACTTTAAAAGTGTGGAAATTACAGTCTTTGTTTGAGTCAATGTGTAAATGCTATAACTCTGTTCACTCTCTGATCTGATTGGTCCATTCTTTGGGCCGGAGGATCTTCCCTGCCGGTCATTACAGCCTGCTGTCTTCCTAATCAGACCAAAAGGAAAGAGCTTTCATCTGATAGGGAGATAGATGGCCTCCACAATGGCCTTCCCATCAAAACTAAGGGCCATTGTTTTTGTCTCGCTCACTCTCTCTCTTTTAGTCTCTTAGCATAATTAGAACTGAAGGTTAAGGACATAAGACAGCGCAGGAGATCGGCCGGAGAGATAACCCTGTGTTTCCTCCCTCTGCACGTCTGATAGGCGAGGTCGGATCCTGGCATGTGAGGCATGTGTTGTTGGAGAGGGGAGGGCGGTTATATAAACTCAGGATCGCTGCCCTGGGTCTCAGCTGCCCTGCTTGAGCAAATGGGTATGACATTACCACAGCCCCCTTGTCTCTCTGACTTAGAAATGTTTTTGTGTGTGCTTGTGTGTGCACGGCCCTCCCGTGCCCTCCTAACATGCCATGGCGAACGTCACCCAGTGCAGTCAGATGGTATACATGACATCATAGAGCAAAAGCTTTAGCCCAGAAAATACTCCTCAGAGCATGAGGCGGTGATTCTTTTTCTGCATTTGAGACCAATCTCTTGTTGTATTCCTCATTTGTACGTCGTTTTGGATTTATGCGTCTGCGAAATGAATAAATGTTAATGTAATATGACTGATGTATTGAAAACATCTGTCCTGCATCTTCTAGGAAAAAAATAACTTGAAAATGTTTCTTTCCTGTGCTGACATATTTACAGTTGAAACAGAAAGTTGGGGCGCCACATATCGAAAGATATAGACAATAGACAGTGGTATAAAACTATAATTTTTTGTGTGTCTATATATATATATATATATATATATATATACACACACACACACTAAGATTTAGGGCTTGTGGTTTGAGTGCCAGCTTGCTTTTTTTCCTGTATTGCCTGAATTAAAAACCTCAATTAGGTTATGAGATTTTCTGGAAATGATTTTGAGTGTTGTGACATGTGCGGACAAGCAGTCCATCTATCAGGCCGTTGAATGTTGATTAGTGTGATTCTCCCCATCATTCTCATGTTGATGAGGAAATATTAATATTATTGTAATGTTCTGACACATGTCCATTCTTGAATATAGCTAATAGGCTGTCTTTCTTTAGGGTTTTTATTGCATTTTGACATCAGTCCCCCTCCCAGGGTCCCTTCAGGGTGTTTGTTGGGATCATAGGAACGCTGTCAGGGACTAGGGCTCGTTCGCTGTTTGCATGACAGATTCATTTCCTCAGCCTCCGCTCCGCTGCGCTGTCGCTACTGTTATCTTTCCGTGCTTTGTCACATCGTGTGATCAACCGCCATGTCTCTCACACTTAACGTATTCAGCATGCTGATTAAAAATGAAAAGAACACCTTTTGATGAAATAATAGTGTAAAAGTTCACGTTAACTTGAGTGTGCATGAAGGCTTTTGTAAGAGAACAGATGGATGCCATTGGAGAGCCTGGCTAATATTACACCTCTCATTTTAAGTTACATGAAATATTAGACTCTGAGTGTGTGCTCTGCTTTGTTTTCTGACGGGACTGTCGGTCTATCGCTCTTTCACGCGCAGGCACACATGGTTTCGATTGAAGTTGACATTTCAGGTCATCAATGAGCAAGAATTGTAAATGGAGTTGATAAGCCATGAAATTATCCTCTGTAAAGACCTCACTTCCATGGGATCAAAGAAAACACACTGTCAAACTTCTTTCTCTCTTTCACACACACACACTTGGTTGGTCTCTCTCTCTCTCTGTCTCTATCACACACACACACACACAGAGAGAGAGAGAGTACTCAGAGTTCACAGGTACTAATAGTGTTCAAATGTCACGTCACTTCCTCCTTATGCATAGATGTATAAACACTTACTTCTTTTTTGCACCATAAACAGTCATTTTTTGTTACACATCGACAATTTTCCGCTCACTCTCTTTCTCTGATTAATTTTTTTTTTGACTGAGGAGTCAAATTCTTAGTTCTCTGTACTGAAGTTTGAGAATTTTAACTTAAAAGATCTAGGAAAAGTATTTTTGACATGCTCCTTTAAACAACATATAGCATGATGGGAGTGTTAGAGCACAGCCAGATATTTCTGTATAAGCTTGTGTGAACATACATTATTGTTCAAAATGATTTAATTATTTTATTTAGCAAGGATTCTGAATGAATCGAAGTATTTGACATTGTTAGAAAAGATTTCCAGTTCAAAAATGTGCTCCTCAAACGTCCTGAAAAAGTAGCCCAGTTTCCACAAAAATATAGACGAATTGTTACAGTATATTTCACAGTATTGCAGGTTTACTGTTTTTTCTATCAAATAAATGCGGCCTTGCTGAACATAAAAGGCTACTTAAAAAATAATAATAATAAAAAAGGCAACACTTTACAATATGGTCCCTTCAGTTATTTTTGCAAGGAATATTCCTTTAAACAACATAATCCAAATGAAACTGCTGAGGTGAATTCAAACATGTCTTGAAGGGTGTTGGTGGTGAGGAGAGGTTGTGGTTCTCGGAGGCTCAAAAAAAGGTAGAGAGATCTCAAGTGTGCCAAAGTGCTGACAGTGTGGAATGAGAGGGACCTGGAAAGTTTGTCTTTCCTTCCCTCAGTCCCAGCCCCATCTCCCTGAAATCTCTCTCACAGCTGTGTCAATGCTGTAAAAAATCACATTCTTCCCAATTAGATCTTCATCTGGTTTACCAACCCATTTCTTCTGTGTTCACCTCAGATGGCTCTCAGTGGGATTACACTTTCTGTAAGTTTGCCACACAACTGGGGAGGTCTAACTCAATTTTTATCCACAAACACACAGAGGGCTGGGGAGCTGAATGAGATGGAGTGCTGAAAAATATATGTTCTGGCAAGAGAGGTTTTATTTGAAACGATCTGGATTGAAAACAAGATTAAAGTTGCACCTGCTTGAGGCTAAATTTATCCGCATACATTTGAAAATGGTGTTTTTGTATCAAAATGCTCTCTGTCCAGTCCACACTAGCATTTTCAAGTTACTCGTCCATATGGAAATGTCAGAAAACCCTAAAATAATCTTACTGTGTCCCTTTTATATATATAAAAAATAAAAGCTCCCCGAGATGATACAGAGAGCGCTACCAGACCTTATAAAGTTCTCATGCTGTTCTTCTGGCATGATCGTTTTATTAGCAAAATATCTCACCACTTAATGTGTCCAAGTTGCACTCAGTCACCATTCCATGTCTGGTTTAGAACGCAATTGCCCATGTTTTGGTACAGGACAGCAAAAGTGAGTCATTTTTCTGTCATTTTTGAAGGAATATAATATGATGATACAAAGTAAAACTTATATTTAGCAACACTGTGACAGTGAATAGCACATAGCTAACAGCCATAACAGTTTTAACAGAGAGATCTCGGTACATTATGTCACATGACTAAAGCGTCAGTTTTCAAATACCGTAATTTTCACAGTCCACACCACAAAAACTGTCCGCGAAGTAAACGTGAAGCCCGAGTTCGCGCAGTCAGACTGATCTCATGAAGTAGCGTGTGTATGACACGCCAATTCGTATTTCAATTTTTGGCGTGCTAACATGCATAATCGCTTTTCAGCGTGTTTATGAACGCCGTTGACTTAACGTTATTACTGTATAAATAAATATATGACTTACCTCAACCCCGTCCCTAAACCTACCCGTCACTGGGGTTAATGGCATTTATGACTGTTCCCTTACCATCCTAGGAAAGAAAAAGATAGCTCCCCAGATGTAGATGTACATTTTGCTTTGTTTTGCTCGGACATTTGACGGCGTGTGCATACACGCAGAATGACGCTGACGCTAATGCCGTAGACATACACGCATACACGCGGATAGCTCAAAATGCGTCGAGATAACACGCCACTTGACTCGAAATTGGCGTGTAAGTTTACGCAAAAGTCATGATGTCATTTTGACGCAGTAGTGAACTTGAAGCCCGAGTCCGCACAGTGGTGAACGTGAAGGCCGAGTCTGCGCAGTGGTGAACGTGAAGCCCGAGTCTGCGCAGTGGTGAACGTGAAGGCCGAGTCTGCGCAGTGGTGAACGTGAAGCCTGAGTCCGCGCAGTAGTGAATGTGAAGTCCGAGTCCTAGCCCCAATCTCTTTCCAAAAATCCCCAAAAATTCTGTTAGCACCTCACTTGGTTATACGAATGCGCAGTAAGATGAAAAGCATCTTCCGAAGTTTTAAATCGTTAGTGTAGATGGAGAGCATTTTGAAACGAAAACACCATTCTCAAATGAATGCTAATTAGTATTGACGTCTCAGAGCGGACGGAAGGCGAAAACTTAGAGAAAAAAAGGGTTTTCAAATATATCTGGATTAGTGTTGATGTAGCCCAAGATGCCTTTTAATCCCAAAACAACTCCCAAAATGGATTCCTAAGCATTTGTGCTGGAAGCCTTGTATAAAGTTCTGCTATTTGGCACAGGTTGTGTGGTGGTTGTAGGTGGTCCGGGGTGGGGGCGAATTGACAAAATAGTCCTTTTTTTTTTTTTTTTTTTTTTACTGATTTAGCACATTGCACTCCTGTGCACATCTGGAGAAAGGGGAGGGGAGGTTTACCTTCTTGTATTCCTTTTTGGCATCTGGGAAACGCAGTCACTTTGGAAGTACTTTGATGTGTTTAGCGTGTGAGCCTCTGAGAAATACTGATCTGCTGTGACATGTTAACATAGCATGTGATCACACATGGCGTATGAGCGTACGTGTCAGAGAGTCTGCAGGAGGTAAAGTAGTAGCTAAGCGACGGTTGAAGATTCAACGTCTTAATGTGGCGTAAAGCACTTCTGCTAAAGAGCTTACAGCTTAGTTAGGATCTCATCTTTATCTGCAGAGAGAGAAAGAAGAGGCATTAAAGTGAGGGATGGTTGTAGCTCTTCTCTAGAGGAAGGGAGGGATCTGTTTTTTTTATGTCGCAATGATGTGACCGTGTGACTACAGTCATTCGCTATAAAAGGTTTTTTTTTTTTTTGTTTGTTTTTTTTAGGGTTAAGGCTTAATGGATATGTATCTATCTATGTTGGCTGTATGAGACTAAGCTAGATTAACATTAGAGAATAACATACAGATCAAATTCTAACTTTTCATCAGGTTGAACTATATACCATTGATTAGTTTTATATACATTGATTTGCTCACCTGTTTGCTCAAGTAACATGCAACACTCGCATCTCTGTCGAGTATCTCTCATCTCGCATCTCTCTCAAGTCGAAGTTAGTCGCGGACGTGGAGCTCTCGGCATCTCGAAAGATGTTGATCTTCGTTTTAGTCCTCTTTTTGTCTCAAAGTCTGCTTAACATGGTCCATAATGTTTGAACAAATCCCTGCTAGGGACGCTCACGCTGTTGAGCACTCATAACGGGCATAACCGACCCAGTTGTCCACATCTGTCGCCATGGTTACTGTTGCAGTACGAGTTCAAAGATGGCGGAAACCAAGGTTAACGCGCATATGACGTCATTGACTGGCGACTCCTCACCCCTGCTGACACGTCCCATTTCCTTGGTTAAAAATCGCAATTTTCCCATGATTTACAAATAGTTGGAAACATTTGGGATATTGTAAGTAATCAACTAAAAATATATAACATTGGCCTAGTGGTTTTTGGATATTTAACTGCTATTTAACTGATATTTAACTGGTTTTTGGATATTTAACTTAATTTTTCCACTGTTTCCTGTATAAAGCTGTGCTCATTTGAATGTTTAGTCTTTTTTCCGATTATCCAACGTGGAGGCACAGACTGTTTTGTGGCTGCAGGTCTAAAGGCACGGAGGGCAAGATGGAGGAGTGACTGAAAAGGTTCTGTTAGCATGTGGGATGGACTATGGAGTTGTGGTGGGGTTGAGTCTGGATGTTCTGGAGCGCTGCCAGGTGGAGTTGTTGGATAATTGCATCATTATCTCTGGTTCTCTGTGCATGAGCTCCTTCATCTCATTAGACGGCAGTAAAGTGGCTATACAATGGCCCCACTGCATGCTTCCATGACAAAGCTTGTGCTCTTTAGCACTATTAGCTGCGGTATGAAATTAATCTTAGGTTTATTTGTGTTCCAAACACGTGTTACCTTTCAGCTGAGGTGTAATCTAACATAACATCAGTGTTGCAATTAGAGGTGGGGTATTATTACTGTATTGTATACTGTCAATATAAACATGGCTTGTTTTTTTTTTAGTTTGTGTGTTTTGTTTTGTTTTGTTTTCTGTTGTTGTGTTTTTTTTTGTTATCTTTCACTTTGTTATCTTTTACTTTGTTTTTAATTTAAATTATGTTTTGTTTTCTGTTGTTGTGTTTTTTGTTTTCTTTTACTTTATCATTTACTTTGTTTTTGTTTTAAATTATGTTTTGTTTTCTGTTGTTGTGTTTTATGTTTTGTTTTCTTTTACTTTGTTTTTAATTTAAATTATGTTTTGTTTTCTGTTCTGTTGTGTTTTTTTGCTTTGTTTTTTTTATTTATTTTGTTTTAAAATATTTAGATTTTCTTTTTTATTAAATTAAATTTATGTTTTCTGTTGTTGTTGTTTTTTGATTTTTATTTTATTTTGTCTTAAAATATTTAGTTTTTCTTTTTTGTTAAATTATTTTTTGGTTTCTTTGTTATTTTTTTAGTTATTTATTATTATTTTTGTTTTAAAATATTTAGTTTTTCTTTGTTTTGTTAAATTTTATTACATTTAATATAATTTTAATATAATTTTAAAATTGAACTATAAGTGTAGTCCCTGGTGATTCCCACATCCTACTTGCATTCTGATGTTACAAGGTGTGTGTCGATATCTCAGAGTGAGTAGGGCAAAATCAAGTGCTGAATATTAACGAGTATCGATGCAGCCTTTAGATTTAAATTTAAATTCCATCTCTATTGGTTCATTATGTTCGGGCCCCTCTCTATGCAAACCAGTGCAGAAAGGTCACTGATTGGTTTTTCCTAGTGAAATATGGGCTGCGCTGGCTGGATCACCTCCCATTCAGTGCTTCATTTCCATAGCACTTCCTGAACATGTGCAATTGTTTAGGACAGGTGGAGAAGAGGAAGTGATATTTTCCAGAGAAGAAAAGATAAAACGACGAGGCTCTTGTATAATGAGGGGAGATGAGACTGAAATGGAGATGATGTTGTGAGGAACCTATTTTTGCGGGTCCTGGTTTCATAAAGAGGTTGATGACATGTAGCATGAAAGCGTTTAGTCACCGTGCAGTGGAAGGAATGAATGAAGGAGCCTGAACTGCAAGCTGTCACTGTACCAGCTTCATGATTAATTCCCTCACAGCACAAGAGAGTCTGCAGCCACAACAGCAGATAATCCTGTAAACGTCTGCTTTTTACTTGTAATGTTTTAGTGAATTCGTATGTTCTCCAAACATGCCCTGTAATGGTGTTGGATAAGAACTATAAACTTCAGATGCCGTGTCTGATGTGACGCAGGTGATCAGCGCAGTCATGCATCAGGCCTTTGTTTGTGTCAGTGTGAGTTGGTCGGCCCAGATTGCGAAGCCCCTCGGGGTGTGCGCCGTTAACAGACTCTGCACATATGGGCGCTTGATATTTTAAGCATAAAATTTAGGAACAAAATAAATCTGGAAGGCTAGGCATTAAAATTACATGTGTTTCACGTTCCCTTGGCTACTCAATGAGTATGTTTTGAATGTTTTTGTATTCTAACTAAATTTTAACTATTTTTTTTAGGGTAACCTTGAATCTGTTTTTATGGATTTCATGCAATCCTATTTTTGCTCTGATCTTTTAATTTATTAAAAAATACATTAAAAATGCAATACATACTTACATAAACACATCTTTAGTGATGTGCATGTCTCTTAAAATATCAGATCATTTGACTTTAATTATGACAAGGCAAGGTTAGTTCATTTATTAATAGTTGATGTTTTAAAAAAATACTTGGGGTCAGTAAAGATTTGTATAATGTTTTTGAAAGTGGTCTTAAAAATACAGTCAAATCAATGATATCGTAAAATATTATAATTTCCAGTAACCTTTTTTTGTTTTAATATATTTTCAAATGGAATCATGTAATGGCGAGCCATTTTTGATGCATAGAAAGTTAAATAGAATGCATTTATTTGAAATAGAAATATTTTGTTACGTTATAAAGGTATTTACTATCACTTGTGATACATTTAGTTCATCCTTGCTGAATGAAAGTATTAATTTCTTTCAATAAAATGTTTAAAAAAAACTTTGAACAGTAGTGTACTCAAACACACACATGATTAGGAGTGTGCACTAACATGTATTAAAGGTATAAGGAAAAACAAATTAATTAATTTTTATTTATGAAATAGTATGTTAATGTTTCAAACCTTATCAAACCTAAAATGTATCTTAATTGTGGACGCACATATATTTTTAAGAATGTTTACAACTTTTATTTATGTGTGATATTTTACAGTATGCATGTTAAAAGCACTTTACAAGAGCTAACATAATATGAATATTGCATATTATTCAAACACACATTAATGTGCCACAGTTTAAGAGAGGGTTATGACTAGATTTTATACTGATCTAGGATTTGAAGCTCTCTTTTATAGCGCATGCGATTTGGGTTAAATGTGCTTTTGGGATAATTTTGTTTATTGGAGCCATTTATTTAATTTAAAATTCATTTTGCAGCACAACAAAAACATAAGTGACATAAGTGCTGTGTAATGGTGTCAAAGTTGTGGATGGTCTAGTTAGTATGCTGTGTAAATCGCCACAGTATGCACTGTTTTAGAGTGTTGGGTCAAAGCTGCATTTGGGCCACTGTTAGATTAGTGTGCCAAAGACTTGTTTGGGAAGGTGCCTAAGCCTGTGTTTATGATGTACATGTATGTATGCAATCAGTCTCTCTCTCTCTCTCTCTGAGTGTAGTTAAATGTAGTAGACCGGGTTGAGTGAGTGCGCTTCTGCTGCTAAATATAGCCAGTGTGGAGGGAGGCCCTGATGTGGATAACTTCACCTTGCCTGCCTCTCTGACGTTTGTAACATCCTGCTGGCCTTGTGACTCAGCATCACCACTGCAGAAACTAGGCCATGGCCATCTGCTCAAGGGTCATCGGCAACCCGAGGATGAGAGAATGACAGGAAAAGAGTAGGGTGGACAGAGGAAAAGTCTGGATGTTGAATAAGAGTGATAGTGAAAGGTTGTGGGAGTGAAATCCCTGCATTAAATGGTTGCACAGTTAGGGGGAGCCGTAGGGAATGACAACAGTGAGGGTAAAAGAAAGTGTTGGGATGAATTAGCTGGTGTCCAGTGTGTTTCACTCACAGGTTATGGTTTATTCTCATTCCACAATGACTTTCTGGAGAGAGTTCATTTCTATATAAACGACCCTTTAAGTTTAAGAAGACCATTCATTATTTACTGATAATGACAATTCAAGTTTTAATTTGATTACATATTAAAAAGGTATAGATTGTGAAATTAAACTTTGTCATTCTTTTACTAAAAAAAAAAAAATGCTAGTTTAAAATATACCTTATGTAAATATTCATTTTTTTTTTTAATTTTTAATTATTTCAATCAATTTTTTTTTTTAATTGGGCATTTTATACAGCCCTGGGGTCCTATAAGAGGAATCAACTCGAACAGCTGGACAAAATTTTTCATTGATGATAATTCCAACTATGTTTTATTCCCTTTTAATTTTCAATTTATCCTACTTTATTCGGCGGGTTTTTATTTTATGTGTTGTTTTATACATTTATTTGGATTTTATTTGGTTTTCAATTTTACTTTTTATTTTATTTTAAATGTTTTAATTGTTTTATTTATTTATTATTATTTTCCAGGTGTTGTAGACCTCTTTTTATTGAACACAGATTATTTATATATGCTAAACAATTATATCAGAATGGAATGAATTTAATTTCGAATATTAAACCCAATTTAACCGAATTTAAATCGACCATTGCATGTATATTATTCTCAGAAGAGAATACATTAACTAGCCCTGTTAATAAATAAATATGCCACTTCAACTTTGGACCATATTCACACATGCCCCCTAGTGACGGTCTTGGAAAGATCTAAGATGGTGTCTGTGGTCTTGGCTCAGCCGGCTGCTGTTTGCTTAGTCACAGAGCTGTTTTCCTCGAGGGCTCCGTGAGCACGCCACCTGCTTTATTCAGTTATTGTGTTGCATCAGCAAAATGAAAAATCATTGTGGCTGAGTGAGAGCAAGACAGGTTGGTAGTGTTCCTGTCATCATGGCTGGCGTGGTCCCACACCCCTGAAGTCTGTGTTGGTTGCGTGGAGGGATGCCATATTGATTTGTGAGTGCGCCCTGCTGCTGTTGTCCCGGTGTGAGGGGTGAGAGTGGGTTATATCACAGAGGCTTTAATCAAACACAGTGGTGCGGCGACACCCAAACTGAGAGACGCGGTGTGACGGAGGGTGTAAGAAAGTGAGGCATGTGTCAAGATGATTTAAAAAAGGAAGACAAGGACACAAGAATAGTTTCAGGGAACAATTCAAAAGTGGAGAAAGAAAGATGGCATGGGAGTTCAGAGGAAGGAAGGAGAGTGGCAGGAAGCAGGAGAGTGAGGAATCGGCCCTCCGCAGTCCAAACACAATTTATTAGAAATGGAGCCTGAAGTTTCTGTAAACTTTTTTCAGCCTGGCTGAATAAAAGCCTTTGGGTAGAAAAGGTGCAAAAGTGTAGTTTTTAGTCAGTCGCCTACACTGTAAAAATGAATATGCTTTATCTAATAAAAAAAAAAAAAAATTGTGGCAACAGATCACAAGCAAAATTATTAATTAAAATGTAACAAATTAGAAGTAATTATTGAGTAATTATTAATCAAATGAATTCCTTAAAAGTTAACCATTTAAAATGAGTAAAACTTACAACAACAACCAAAAAAAAAAAAAAAACATAAATTTAAGTCACCATTGTGGTGATCTGTTTTTTTTTTTTTTTTTTTTTTTTTTAGGTTTGTTTTAAAATTACGGTTTTCTCCTTCCACAATTCTGCTTATTAACATCAGGTATCTTCAATGTTGGCAATGTAAAATAAAGAGTTCTTAATTACTCTTTGACATCTGTCTTTTTTTTGTTGCTTTTTTTGGTGTAAACTTTACTCATCTATCTATCTATCTATCTATATCTATCTATCTATCTATCTATCTATCTATCTATCTATCTATCTATCTATCTATCTATCTATCTATCTATCTATCTATCTATCTATCTATCTATCTATCTATCTATCTATCTATCTATCTATCTAATCTACATTTATATCAGAATTTACTGGAAAGAGAAGGTCCCAGATGGGCACATTTACTGTAAAATACAACCCAGGTCAATCCATTTCCATCTACTTATCCTGCTACTCTTGTAAATCTCCTTTTGTAATGTCCTGAAAGAGCCAGACTCCTGTAGATTTAAAGCACATTGCAAGGTTTGCCCTAATGAGGAAATATTTGTAGGCAGACAAACAATGATGCTAAGCTGCTTTAACAGCCATCCCCATCAAGCATAGAATGCAAGCTAGCAGTGTTAATATAGTGTGTTAATTAATTGTGTTTCTTCGCACCGGGTGTTCAGTCTTAATGCTTTTCTCTTAATCCTATCAGAAGGGTCTGATTTGTGATTTGTTTGGTGGCGTGAAAGTTTAATTTGGTTGTCTGATGCTTGACTGGATAGAGTACGGAAAAAAACAATAAAAATAAATAAATATATATATATAGTTTCTTATTTTTAATTTTAATTTTTTCCTTTCCGTACTCTATCCAGTCAAGCATCAGTTATATATATAACTGTTGAGTCAAGCTATCTTATAAAGGGCTGAGGTAATTTAATTCCAAAATGCAATAAGTGATTTAATTAATATTAAAGGTTATACAAATCTATAACCTGCCATTGTGTTTTTCTGTATTAATTTCAATTTTGGATGATTTTTTTTTTTTTTTGGTTTTACATTGCAATGTAAAGAAGAGAGACACAATTATTAAGATTACAGTATTTGATAGTGAATTACAAAAATTGTATGCATACTTGGTTTTCTTGTCATTCCATTTACTATAGCACCCTTTTTTATTGCTTCTGAAGACTGGCCACTTCAAGGATAAAACATGTATAAAGTGTTATGATCTTTGACTTTCGTTTCTTTGGATTTGCGCCATTCAGCACCTGCATAAACTCTGTGCTCTCTGGACAATGAATGACTCGCATAAAGACGCATTATCAGCCATATCATAGGCAAAGCTGAATTTTCAGCATCATTACTCTAGTCTTCAGTGTCACATGATCCTTCAGAAATCATTTTCAAATGATAATTTGGCATAATATTTCTTCTTATTATCAGTGCTGTGTAAACAGTTGTGCTGCTTGATATTTTTATGGAAACCGTAATACATTATACATATCTTAACTGTCACTTTTGATCAATTTACTGCATCCTTGTTGAATGAAAGTATATAAAAAAGTAGATAATATACTTAAACTTTTGAACTGTAATGGATATAAATTTGTAATGGGCTGTTGTGATACTTCTTCTCTGTGATGTGAAGGCATTTACATACGCATTCACACTCTTACCCATAAAACACACTGATAACCCCAAGAGTAGTCAGACTCAACCATAAAGGCCAGTCAAGTTAAAAAGCCTGTCTGATGCGATGCCTGCAGTCAGAGAGGAGGCCTAATATAAGCGACAGCTCTATCTGATCAACACTGCATGTCTGAGATGAATCATTGGAGGCATATTTTCTGCCCAGAGTGCTGGGAATCGATAAAAGCAATCTGGAATGTGGTAAACAATTTCACTTGCTACTTGAAAGAAATGCGGCTGTAAAGTGTCCCTGTCTTCTTCTTTTTTTTTTATCTCGTGTGGTCATTTAAAATCCTCTGGATGAATGGCGATAGGCTGCGATTGTCATAAATTACAGTGCAAAGCAGTATGTTCCTCCTCATAAGTGTGAGGTTCGTGTGACAGTGTGACTGCGCTTATATTACTGCATTAACACATTATGATACTTATTTCGTTTTTCAATTATACTTATAAATTATTTGAAAAATTGAAAACAAAAATTAATTGGCGTGCATTGTTATTCATTTTACTAATTTTTTTTAATTTATTAACAGGCATATGAGAAATACATTTGTTTGTGTTTACTGGTTTGTTGGCTAAACCGAAGATTTTTGCTGTTGTTGTTAAAAACCTGATATATTTTTACCATAAATTGTTCGCACCTTGAAAATAGTCTAAGCTAGCATGACGTTAAACCAAACAAACAAACAAATAAACAAGCAAACTGGCTAATTTCATAGTTTCACTGTAAAAATATATGTTCATGATTTGCAATCACAACATAATTTCATTTGTCAAATCAACTTAATTTATGTGGTTCAGATACCATAATATTTTGAGTTTCTGATGATTAAATCAATCTCCTTCATTGTATTAACTCTCATTGTATTAGTATTTTTTTCCATTTCATTGAACTTAAAATTTTATGGCAACCAGGTTACTTCATTTTTTAAGTTAAACCAACATTATTTTTTTACAGTGTATGTCTGAATAAGTAATGGCAATGATAGTAATGTTTAATCCCAAAATTCAAATTCTGTACCAAACTTTTAATATTAATTGTAATATTGCATGATTATATGTTTTATATAAAGTATATATAAAGCACATATATATATATATATATATATATATATGAAGAGTTCAGATGCAAAAGCCTCTAAATGCCATTTGAAATTTTCTTCTAAAATGATAATTTTTATCAAGCTTGTATATTTAAGTTCAGTAATTTCACTTAAATGACAATTAATAGGTAATCTTCATTGCCATTTAAGTGAAATTACTGAACTTAAATATACAAGCTTGATAAAAATGATAATTTTAGAAGAAAATTTCAAATGGCACTTAGAGGCTTTTGCATCTGAACTCTTCATATATATATATATATATATATATATATATATATATAAGTTGGGGTTATTTTGCTCATATATCAGTGGCATTTTCAGGGTACAATGTCCAGTTTCCTTAACTTTGGATTGAATCACAGAGCTCATAATTTGCTGTTTATATTTTGCCTTTTAACCTGTATGTGGCACCAAGAAGATGTGTTATTCTGTTATTCTGTGTGCTTGTTACCATTAATCACCAGTAGGGGGCAGCACACTTAAACGTCAAGGCTGGATGGTGCTGCTCTGACCAGCGTTGCCATGACGACAGGGCCCAGTGTGATGCAGGCCAGGCTTGATGGAGGGAAACAGAGAGGGCAGTGTAGAGCCGAGGAAGAAACGAGAGCAGAATACCAAACACACGCCTGTTTACAGACCTCATACCTGTTTTTCCACACAGAATCTTAGAGCAGCAGCACACTCTCTGGTTGTGTTTGTCCCACTGTATATGTAATCACCACTGGGTTTTTAACCTGTGAGACTGCATAGTTTTTGCAATTACTCCAATTTGTGCTGAATATGATGCTCATAACCAATGTTTTGTTGTATTTAATGGCAATATTTGTTTTCTTTTATTTTAAGTAAAATGGAATTGGATTGTGGAATTGGAATTGATTTATGTACATATTTTAAATTATTATATTATATTAGACTATTTAATTGCAATGTAACAAAATAAATATTTTTATATTAAAGGTGCAGTCTATAAGAATGACAGCAGTCCAAATTCAAAATATCAGTAACCAGACAGTTTCTGGTCTCATTGACTTCCATAGTAGGAAAAAAAATATACTATGGAAGTCAATGAGACCAGATTCTGTCTGGTTATTGATATTCTTCTAAATATCAGAAAATCGGCTGAATACATTCGAAAACGGTAAAACCCAACTGTTTTACTCTGGGGGAGTGGTAAAATAAGCCTATTTCCAAAAAAAGTGGAGTATCCCTTTAAGCCCGGAACACACCAAGCCGACGCCGACAAACTACCACCGATGAAAGCCGATTGTGTTGTCGCCTCTCGTCCGCTCTCATCGAGGTAAAAAGCTGCACTTGAACACAACGAGAGAACTGCAGCTGACTGTCAGCTATAATGTGTGTTCTCCGCCTGCGTTTAATGAGCCAACTGTCTATTTCTGCAAATGACTGTAAAGAGATATATTAGACTATATTCGCCATTCAAAAAGGAAAACCGACGCTGCCGGTTGCAGATACACACCGTAAACAAAGCAGCGCGTACTTACCGTTTTGAATATCAATCCTGCTCTTTATTCCACTCCGCTCATGTTTATATTGAAATATTCGCCAATGAACACTCAGGTAGGATGACGTAACATAAGAACAGTCTTCTATCTTTACCGTTTTGACTTCTTTGCTTGCTGTTTTGCTTTTATTCTCGTGCATGGACTCTTTCACTAAGCTGAACAGCCAATCAGAGTTCTCGCTTTCCCCGATGGCCCGACGCCGATTCAACATGTCGAATCGGGCGAAACAAAGCCAACGAGGACACATTTCAGCTGACGGCACGGAACCGTTCTTATCACACTGAGGAAAATTATTTGGCCGATGCACAAAAACTGCCTGACCAGCGTAGTCTTATCCCAAGACATCATATAACTTATGTCTTGGGACGTCTTTTGACCATACGTCAACATCCGCCCTTTAACGTCGGTTAGATGACGTTACCAGATCCTAACCCTACCCCAGACCTAAACCTACCCCGTCACCTAACTGATGTTAAAGGTAAAGCATCAGTTGTATCGTCCCAGGATCGTCATGTAACTGAGGTTAAAGGGTACCCTAAAATGGCGGATGTTGACGTATGGTCAAAAGACGTCCCAAGACGTCAACTATAAGACGTCTTGGGATGAGACTGTGTTAGCCCGGCGGCCAACCGTTGGCTTGGTGTGTTCCGGGCTTTAGATTATCTAAGTTAAACAGTGCTCCAGAATTGGAAGTTGGAACATGAATTCAATCTGGACCCAAAACAGTCAAGTGCCTTTAGACTTTGCTGGTTAGTCAGGCACGTTCTTCACTTATCTGTCAGGCAGACGTTTTTTTTTTTTCTTCTTCTTTTTCCAAGAGCCTTTCTGAACAAAGTTCCATTTCCTGCTTTCATGCACAGGCAGAGGAAAACGTTCAGAAAATAGCTTCGACTCCAAAGAAATGTGCAAATCTGACAGTTCTTTCATTTTCCATCTCCACAGCCAAGTGAGTAAAACAAGACTCTGTTCAGTTACTGGATTTGGTTTTTCCTAGAACTACGAGCTGGCGTCAGCTGGCAGTGATGTTGCACCAGGTCCTGTATTCACACGCACGCACACTCGTTCACTCTCTCATCTCAACGCCGGATGCTTTGTCTGATCCAGTAAGCTCTACTAAACACACTGTGCTTTAGTTTATTCTGATGGGCATTGAGATCCAGCAGGAAACTGAAGATACACCCTGGCAACTGAGACAGTTGTATTACACACTTATATGCAGATAAATTCGCATGCATCCAGCATGCTTTGGATCTCTGTGTTAAGTGGGTGTGCTCGCAGTTGGGAGCTTATCGCTATCTCTGCCAGGTGCAGTTGCTTCCGTGGCAATTTGTTCTCTAATGACCTGTTTTAGGAGGGATTTGGGGCTCGGACACCAAATGGTGTCCCCCATACCTCAATAAGCAGACGCACAAGCATTAATATACACAGATTTATCTTTCCTTCTGAATTGCCAGCCCTTGGCCTGTGTTTGGCTGGTGGAGTCAAAAACAGACTGTTAAAAAAATTAAACTAAAGGCAGTGCAGGTACTTGGTCATCTTCACACAAGGATTACAGTCAGCCTCGTAAGATAAGATGTGCACCATTGGGCCTTTGTATTTTCTGTCTAGAGGGCCTGCATAAATCAGCAAGGAGTCAGCAAAATGAAGCAGAACCGCCGGCCACACAACAGATATCATACAGCAGTTTGAAAGCTGCAAGATAAAGTAGGTGCTCCAAAAACTGATTCGCTTAATAAACAATAAATAATCCACTTAGCAAACATTGTTCACTCCTTTATGTTCAGGTGTCATTTTGTTGGCCCCCTCTTTTTTTACGTTGATTTTGGGGTTCTCTCTGTGCTTTTTGTGTGCGAGTAATGTGGTTTTAAAATATGCAGCACTCCCCGTTAAAAAAAAAATGCTGTAATCATATTTTCTTCACAAAAAAGGTTTCCTCGAAAAGGTGCTTTTAGACCCATTCTTTGCTCTGCATTAAAGCCTTTTCCATATCACTCACAATGCACATAATAAGATTATGTCTCGTGTAATCTACTCACTGTCTGTAAAAAGTGCATCGGTCTGTGTAAAAACACACCCTAAACATTTCTGTACACTACATTATTACTTTATTACTTTTTTTTTTTTTTTTACCGGACCAAATAACAATAGTAATTAAAGGAGGCGATATTCCAGATCAGGGCTCTTTAAAGAGAGAGACAGTGGGCTTGCTCCTTCCACGTCATGTTTTTGCTCTTTGGAACAGTTTGCCGATCTTTAATCATACCAAATTGACTTTGTGAATTATTTAAATGAAATGAATGCACTATATTTTGATTTGATAATGGTTTGCCTTCAATATTATGTATTTTTAGGGTATTTTATGGTACTACATTCTATTTATACAGTAGTTATAAGGCATTTATTCACTTTTTGAGCTGTCATGAATGAACCTGGATCCATCATGCCTTGTTACCACTGTGCAGGCTGGAGGTGGTGGTGTAATGATGTGGGGGATGTTTTCTTGGCACACACTTTAGGCCCCTTAGTGCCAATTGGGCATTGTTTAAATGCCACGGCCTCCCTGAGCATTGTTTCTGACCATGTCTATCCCTTTATGGCCTCCATGTATCCATCCTCTGATAATACTTTCAGCAGAATTATGCACGTCACAAAGCTCGAATCATTTCAAATTGGTTTCTTGAACATGACAATGAGTTCACTGTACTAAAATGGCCCCCACAGTCACCAGATCTCAACCCAATCTTTGGGATGTGGTGGAACAGGAGCTTCATGCCCTGGATCAAATCTCTATCTACTGCAAGATGCTATCCTATCAATATGGGCCAACATTTCTGAAGAATGCTTTAGAACCTCAGCACCTTGTTGAATCAATGCCACAGAATTAAGGCACTTCTGAAGGCAAAAGAGGGTCAAACACAGTATTAGTATGGTGTTCCTAATAATCCTTTAGGTGAGTGAGTATGTGTGTCTGTGTATATATATATATATATATATATATATATATATATATATATATATACAGTATATTTACAAAACATGTATTAAACTGTGAGAAAATCATAAAGCCATCTAAAATTTGCTTTCAGTAAGATTTTGTTTGGACACAGTGCAAAAGGTTCCACTAGATGAAATTCGTTTCCCATTCATTTCCAATGCAGTCCTTTATGACTGTGAGGGTTCAAAGGGTGACTTTTTTTTCAGGCCCATTTAAGCTTTTGGTATCATGTTTTTTTTTCTGTGTGTGTGTGTGTGTTTGTGTTCACATAGCACATGCCAAAACCTTTACCAAATTTCATACCATTCTGATGAGGCAAAAAAAAAAAAAAAAAATCAGTCAAAAATAACAAAGGGTTCAAATTTAAGTTTAGTTTTTTTTTTCTCCCAAATTTAGTTTTTTTTTCTTTGTTTTATCATCCTTCACATCTCTTTGTCTTCACATCCCAGTCCACGTGTCCTGAAGCTCCGATCTCGTCAGGTTTAACGTTGGTGTTGAGTCAGACAAAGCAGCATTGGAATAAAGAGTTTGTGATGATGGATGGGGGGTGGTGTGTGTAGTCTGGCTGCCGTAGGTTTGAGTAATGACTCGCAACCTGTTGCAGGGATTAATTCATATGCCGCGGCGGCGGCGCTAACATCAACGCCAGACTGCACACACCAACTCAACAGGAAGTTTCACACTCACATAGAATTCCTGTTTTAGTTCTGAAAAAGCGGTCTAATGGGTTTCGCATCAAAATGTATTTTTAGACTTGGATGTGGCTAGATTAAGAAACAATCCTCCAGAGGTTCAATTAGAGGAGAAGAGCTCTTTTCTGACCTTCTAGTTTGCACATTGCCTGGCAGAGCTGTTTCTACAGATAATTGTACAGCCTGCTCGTGCTCAACAAGGCAGCGATAACGCAAAGTGTGTGCTAAAAGTTCATTTTTTTACCTCAGTGTGCATTTTCAATTTTCAATACAGAAACCAATGAGAAATGTTTGTGTATTTTTCTGAACGATTAAAAATCCATAAATGTTCTGGATTTAGACCACAATATTAAATACACTCGCACTTAAATATTGAAAGCATTTCTGTTTCATTAAATATTAAATGATTGTAAAAAACAAAACAAAAACAAAAACAAAAAAAAAAATGCAGGGCAGACTTGTTTTTTGTTCGTTGTTTGCTGATTGGATGGAGGCAGGTCTCAATTTTAAGAAAGGGGCGGGGTTTAATTTGACTAAATGATTGGAGAAGTCCGGCACCAGAGAAGAAATCTGGTGTTTCATTGGAAGATCCAGTTATGACATTTTGATTTAAATATTAGGTAAAATTAAAAAAAAAAAAATGAAATGTATGCATGGATGAATCACTCATTAAAAGATCAATAACATGCATTTAGCAAATTGACAGGGCGAATTTCTATTTCATGCTGACTTTAAAGATCCATAATGGCTCTAGATGATGTAATTTTCGTTTTTGCAACTTTTTTTGTGCTTATTATATGTTTGAAAACACTGATGAGAGTATAAAAAAAGGACAACGAGTTTTAGTAGACTTAAAACACATCCTTCAATCATAAAATCAGAAAATGGACGTTTATGCAAATTATTATCTGTTTCAGGAAGGAAATTGCTATAAGTGCGATTTGTAAAAGCATGTAGGCTATATGTTGATTTTGTCCACATTGAACTGGCTGTTTTCATCCTGAGATGTCGACTTTTGAGTTGTTAACTGTTGTGATCTGATCTAGTTAATTTGGACTTTTTGTTCCATTTATCTTTTCATTTCTTTGCCAGAATTCAATGCAGAAGTGCTAATGTGGCATCAGACTCCTCCAGTCTACACTTATCTTAGTCAGTGTGTTCAACAAGGGTAATCCCGTATTCCGAAACACCTCACGAGAAGAACCGCATTGCAAATCACAGAGGTTTATTGACTAGGTGATGATTCTGAACATGTGTTTAGCATCACATTTTAAAAATTATTGTGAAAAATATCCACATCTTGATCACTGCGAGTGTCTCCATTTGTTATTAGGATGCAAAATGCTGTTCATGAGCTATATGAGCCTGGACTGATGTCAACTTCACAGTGGACTATTACCAGACAGTCTATGCTCATGTCATAAGTTTGCATTTTAATGAAAACCACAAGGACAGAGGACGGCATTTAGGACTTGCAGCCCTTAGTATCACCATTGCAATCAATAATGTATTTTCATAAAGTTTAAAAATGCAGTTTCATTTGATCAACGACAGACTACAGAGCTGGCGAGAGAACTGAGAAACTGATTACATCATTAGGCCTTAATGAGACTATCCATTCAAAGAAATTCTCCAGAAATGCAATATTCACATTAATCCGGTACAGGGAAATCCCTGGAGTCACTTGTATATGTGAGAAATGGAGAGTTTGTCGGAAGGCGACGCCGGCGAGTGATCTGGCATTGGTGCGGGCACCCAGCGGAACCACATTAACACATAAACAGCTTTTGGCTATTGGCATCTCTTTGAAATGGTGCTGGGTAAGCGATCTGTGTCTTCTGAACAGATGGTGGAGCTGAGGGTGGGAAATGTTTCACATGGCCCACTCTATTGCTTGCACTGGGTTGAGGTGGCAGCCAGGTATCCCCATGAGTGTGAATGGAGGTGTGCTACTACGTGTTAATGTCTCACGGATTACAGATTCACACCCATGCTCTTCGATTCAAATGTTTACAAATTAGTTACTAATTTATTAGATTGAGAAACATAGTTACCAGACATACTTGAAGCAAACATCCAACATAATTGTAAACCTTTATGGTTTAAGAAATACCTATCAAAAGTTTTTGAAAGAAGTTTCTTATGCTCACCAAGGCATTTATTTGATCCAAAATACAGCAAAAACAGTGATATTATGAAATATTATTATAATTTAAAATAACTTTTCAAGTATTATCTAAATTAATGTATTTTTTAATGTTATTTATTCCTGTGAATTTTCAGCTATTCAGGCTATTCAGGGTCACATGATCCTTCAGAAATCATTCTAATATGCTGATTTGGTGCTCAAGAAAAGTTTATTATCAGTGATTGAAAACTGCTTTTTTCACGAATTTTTGGTTAATGGAAAATTTAAAATAGCTTTTATTGGATTGCGATTTTTTTTTCAGTCTTTACCGTCACTTTCGATCAATTTAATGCATCAATATTTAATGTATAGCCTACTGAAGTATTCATTTCATTTTAAACAATATTACTGACCCCAAACTTTTTAAAAGTAGTGTATACAGTATATGTGTATATTAGCATCTCCACTTGATCCATTTTGCTCTAAAAAACTTCCTGAATTCCTATTTGAGACCATTGACAAGTTAAGAGTTTTTGTTTTATTCATGACCAATACTATTTTGAACAGAAATCTGCCTTTTTTGTGGAATTTCTCCCAAATACAATACAATACAGGATACAAACCTGTGTTCTGAGTGTTGTTACCGCAATACTATGGGAACGCTGTGGAATCCTCTTTCGACAACAAATATGTATCGGCTGCTATGATAATATTAGACAGTTTCGACACTGTTAGCAGCATTAGCCACTAGCAGGAACCTTTATCCAGTGGTGAAACAATGAGTCAGAAGCAAACTGCACTAGGAACTACTATGTATCTTCTGAGTTTGCCTATAATTCAGCATTAGACATTAACACGTGTTTTCCCCTTTGTTTTGCAGGAAATAAACTCAATAAAGACCTGAAGCACTACTTGAGCCAGAGGTTTCCGAAATCCTCAGCCGACTACGAGCTTCAGCAAACCATACGAGACAACCTCTACCGCCATGCTGTGCCTTGTGAGTATTTTATTTTTTATTTTCCCTATCTTTCAAACACTCACCTTCAGTGGACAGTCTATTCTCTGTACTGTACCCTTCTATATGTTGCTCTATTTCTCTCTATTATATTCTTTTGCTAAACCTCATATGCAGAAGCTGTGCGCGCAACAAAGTGATGGCTTGCCTTGGACTGTTTGTACTGAGGCAGTGGAAATGAGGACGCTATCAATATTCACAGAAATCCTCCTTTCGATCGAGTAGGTGGCAGCTATGTTCTTGGAGAAGTGTGATGAAATAGTGTGTGTTTTTGTATGTGTAGAGGAAGAGAGTATTGGAAAACGTGCAGTCAAGTGGATGTGCTTCAGTTCTATAAAACAGATGTTTCTAGAAGTCCACATAGATTTTCCCCTTGTGCATGTCTATCTGTTTAAACTGGCAGAGATTTGAATGTATTTTAAATCATTAAGGGCTCGTTCACACAGAATGCGTTTTGGATTTGAAAAACCCGAGACGCGGCGGGCAGTGGAATGGAGGGAAAAAACAGAAGGTCTCGTAAAAGTGAGCTCCACGATTTTAGAATGACGTGACATCATGCGTGACGTGCGCGTGAGACACTGCGAAAGATGCAAGACGCGAGCGCAACAGTTATACACGTTCATCTAGCGCGTGCTCACATAGATAAACAATGGAAAAGTAGCGCAATGGAAAAACGCATTCTGTGTGAACAGTCCCTAATACTGTATCTTGGAGCAATTTACACAATTTGATGTACATGTATGTAAATTGAGTTTTTCATAAATACATGCTATGCTACCTGTTACATTTAAATGATTTGACTCTCTAAAACTCTGCTTAAAAACCTAGACTATCCCACTTAGACTATATTTTAAGGAATCAGAGATGAAACTCTCAATTCAAAACATTAAAGCTGTTCTAAAAGTGTTCTTTTGTTATCATATGTAAATCCCAGAATGCATTGCAAAGAAATACAATTCCAGATTGAATTGCTAGGATTTTTTTTTTTTACATGAACACATTTAACATCAGTTATTGGAATAGCTATCACGAAATAGCTCCCACTAATAGTTTAACAGCAATTATTATTATTCTTGGTTATTGTTAATTTTTACTTAAACTACAGATGAAAAGTTTAGGGTCAGTAAGATTTTTTTTTTTTAAAATAAAGAAGTCATTACTTTAATTCAGCAAGGATGCATTAAACTGATCAAAATTGACAGTAAATATATATATATATTAATGCTTTTAACGTTTATATTTTAAAAAAGAAATGCTATAATCGATTTATATTCAACAAAAAAGTTAAACCGTTAAACTGTTTTCATCACTGATAATAAGAAGAAATGTATCTTGAGCACCAGATCAGTATATCAGAATGATTTCTGAAGGATCATGTGACACTGAAGCCCGGAGTATAAAATTTAAATTATACATTTAAGTTAGTTAAGTTAGTTCATGATACATAATGCTAATGTTAATGATAGTATTATTAATCTTAATGTAAAGTTTTACTAGAAAAATGATGAGGTTAAGTGTTCATGGAAGTGAGGAGTTTTAAGTTGTCTCTTGAATGTTGTCAGGGATTCTGTATTCTGGATAAAGGCAGGAAGATCATTCCACCAGCAAGGAACAATGAACGAAAATGTTCTGAAGAGTGATTTTGTGCCTCTCTGTGATGTTACCATGAGCCGTCGCTCATTTACTGAACGTAGTCTTCTGGTAGGGATGTAAACTTGTAAGAGCGAATGGATTTGGATGAAGCTGAGCATGTAGATCTGTAAGCAAGCGTCAATGCCTTGAACTTGATGCAAGAAGCGAGTGGTAGCCAGTGCAGAGAGATGAAGAAAGGTGTGACGTGGGCTCTTTTGGGCTCATTGGAGACTGCAGCATTCTGAATCATTTGTAGAGGTTTGTTTGCACACGATAGAAGTCCAACTAGAAGAGCATTACAGTAATTAAACCTATGACCAGGGCCTAGACGAGAAGTTGTGTTGCATGCTCAGTTAGGAAAGGCCTGATCTTCCTGATGTTGTATAGTGCAAACCTGCATGACTGAGCTGTGTTTGCAGTGTGGTCTTTGAAGGTCAGTTGGTCCTCAAAGATTACTCCAAGATTTCTAGATGACTTACAGATGATGAAACCAGCTGGATGGTGAAATCGTGCTGTAGAGAACCTCAATCTTTGCCAGGTTGAGATGCAAGTGATGTTCTTTCATCCATGCTGATATGTCTGCCCGACAGTTTGAGATTCGTATAGCTGTGGGATGATCTAGTCGAAATGAAAGGTAGAGCTGTGTGTCATCAGCAATGGTAAGACAAACCATATACCGGTATTATAGGTCCCAGTGATGTATTGTATTTGGAGAAGAGCAGGGGTCCAAGAACTGAACCCTGAGGAACCTCGGTGATCAGTTAATGTACTATGTGTACCAGTTCACTTGGTTTGACCTTTAAATAAGTGCAAACCAACTAAAATAGCTATTTCAGACATTATTTGTTAATGCTGTGTATTTGTATGTACAAAGTTATGAGTATGAGTTTGCTTGGTTAGCTTAGCAACATGCTAATGCCAATCTCTACTGCACAGGAGACGTGGCAATTTATTTCAGTGGAGTTTGATGTTAGCATGTCACTAAGACAACAAAGCTACAAAGTTGTATTAGTTTGCTTGGTTAGCATAGCAGCAACATGCTAATGCCAAACTTTACTGCG